>BSBK01001522.1:792500-955542 GCA_027943335.1 Chamaecyparis obtusa | reverse complement strand
TCTTCCCTTGTCAGATTCATAATCTGTTCGCATATTAACTGCATACAAGCATGCCACAACAAATGGAATCATTGTTGTCTGTTACCATGTCATGCCAACAAGTAGGTCATCATAATGCAATTTTAATTAGGTCACGCTAAAGAATTCCCATAGTGGTAAGGAATGAAACGTGGACCACCTTCCTCAATTAAACATGCCTTTCTAACAAAAACATGCTACACCATCATCGAGATCTTCTAAACCAATGAATATAATATATACGTTATAATGCAAATACTTGGACCAAAGCACAACGTCCACTTTATAGATAGGAATGGACCCAAAAAAATTGAACCACACTATGTTCCAAGATAAATGAGACCAGAACCAACACGACTAAATATAAATCTTTACGACAAATTATTTGGAGCACACTCTATCTGATCACCAAAATATTCAATCCACATCTAAGCATAGGATATGTTGACATCATTGAAAACCATTATTTACAATAATAATTATAGCATCAACATCACATTCTAAAATTACCCCCCTTTGTTATTTATGGCAACATTCATCAATAACAAAGCAAGAAACTCTATACCAAAAGATATCAGCATCAAATTTCTCTTCTCCTTTGTTCTTATCTCCCTTTGACATCAATGAAAAGGGGCCAAAACTCCTCCTTATTAAATCACTTTTCTCCCTCTAAGAGGAAGACACCAAGAATTGATCCAAAAAAGAATAAGCATGAAATGTACTAGACCAATGTGCACACTGGTGCATTTACTAAACACTAGGAAGGAGCATGATGCCCAACTTTCCCTTGAGATACTCAAAATTATCCTTGCACAATGGATTTGTAAAGATATCTACAATCTTCTCTTTTGTAGATACATGTTCAAATTTAACCTCCTTTTCCAACACTTTCTCTCTTAAGAAATGATATCTGATCGATTTTTTTTTTCCTAGAATGTTGCACTGAATTGTTTCAAATTTTTATGGCACCTGGTATTATCACACATAATTGAGATTATTTCATCAAATCTTACACCTATATCCTTCAAAGTATATCTCATCCATAATACCCGAGTACAACATGAGGATGTTGCAATGTATTCTATTTCAACATTAGATAAATATGTCACAAAATTCTACTTCTTGCTTAACCAAGCAACCAACCTGGAGGCAAGGAAATAAGATTCACCACTAGTACTCTACTAGTTATCAAGACATCCAGCCCAATCAGGATCAGTATAAGTTTTTAGAATGAAATATGAACCTTTTAGATAACATAACCCAAAATATTTTGTACCTTCAAGCATCTAAAAATCCTCTTTACTACCATAACATGTGACTCTTTTAGTTCTTCCTGAAATCTAGCAACTAAGAATACGACATACATAATATCTATTCTAGTAGTAGGGTATGTGTAAGATCATGATGGGCCAAAAAGTGGCGATGTGAAAAATATTCACTTTTCACTCGTCCAAAAGTGCATGAAAGTGCTTGTTGACTTTTTAGTAGGCCTAGGTGTCAATACACCTGGGCAAACCTGCCACCAAAACACAGACCTTATCGGGTACCTGATAACTGTGGCATAAATCCGAAACCTGTGAGCCCTTTTCTTCATTTCCTTGCACGATTTTCTTCAAGTTTCTTTCCGCGATTTTCATATACCCAATATATTTTCAGATACCTGATATTGGAAACAAAAAATTTGACTCTGAGCATATTCAATAAGTAGTTATTTGTATAATTTTTATTAATTTATTTCATTTTCATGCTAAATGTAGCATTTTTAAAAAAAATAGGGTTTTGTATTTATATTTGTAATAATATATGAAATTAGATTGAAATTTAGATTTGTTTTTTATTCAATCAGGCATGGCTAACAACAATGAAGAAAATAACCATCCCGCACAAAATAATGATCCCGAAAACAATCCCCCATATCTAAACCCTAAATCTTTACAAGATTTGATACAAGAAAATTTGAACACGATACAAGGTTTCCAAAACATGTATCAAAATATACCTACATTAGGTCCCATGCTTGCCACACTAAATACAATTGTTGGAAATATTGACACACTCACGCAGCAACATAATGTTGCTCTTCATTGGCGTGATGATATGCATGCCCAATTTGATGACGAGCTTGACCATGATGGGATTGCGGCCCTTAATATAACTAAGGAAGATATAGCCATCCTTTTTGTCGATCCTAAAACTGGAATAACAGTTGACCACAAAAAGCCTAAATTATCAATAAAATGGTGCACAAATGAAGCAATGCGCACAAACTTTTGGGATTGTTGGTGGATGGTTTTTGATAAACCACCCCATAGCAATTTGGAGGTCCCATTTTATTTCATTAAAAAATTGTATGCTGAGTTTGTGCTTGGTCACCATGTTGATTATTGGAGTATGAGGCCCAACATGGGCGTAGGCAAAGGAGCTCCTCAGACTAGGCCATCTTCCCAATGCCGAAAGGCCACTACCTTTGTCCCCCCCACTGATGTCGCACCCCCTCCTCCAATGCAGCATCCCGATATCATTGCAGAGGCTACCTCATAGACTATTAGGGCCATTCATTTATTGAGTGATCAGTTGATCACACAGATCAGGTCAGTGTTGCCTCCTGTGGATGTTGTTGGCGCATCGACATCTCGTCGGAGTTCACATGTATGCGAGCCCCATATGTGCATTATGTGCAGGCATATGTGCCTCAGACTGCTTACTGATTCTGATACATATCAGTTTCATGATATTGATGAGGAGGATACAGGAGACGTAGCTGCAGAGGCTGCAACACCTCATGGAGCATCTACATCTCATGAGAGTGCTCAGGAGGTGCACATAGAGCCATTGACTCCTGTTGATATGGTAAGAATAAACATTATAAATAAATTTGTCACATGACTTATTTAATTTAAAAATAATTTATTTATTTAGATTAGTTTTAATGATTGCATGCACTTATGTATATATATTTTTTCCATTTACATTCAGTCGATGACACAGGAGGAGGTGAGATAGGTGGATGAGTCCACACTTTCGATCATTTCATTTGGCCTTGATGACTATATGATATATTATAAATTATGTACCCATTAGTTTTTTTAATATCATTTGGTGTACATGCTTAAATCTCTATCAATTAGAGCAATAAAATTCATACATTTACTAATATATATTGTCATCTTATTGTGTTCTTGCAGGCTACAACCGATGTCAGTGGGGGGCATGAGGGGGTTCCTTCATCAGGTCTCGACAAAGGAAAGGTAGTTAATTGTTTAAGATTAATTATGCATGCATATGTCTGCCATTTGTGTAGTAATAAATATTTTACTTGCACTTTATTGTATAGGGTGTGGCTATTGATGATGTCTTGACACCAGTTCAGCAGCGTAGGGTTACAGGCGTCTCAATTCGGAGTGATAGCCTGATTGTATGTAGACTTTTACGTATTGTTATTTGTATTTTGTAACCAGGGTTGCTATGATGAAGTACATTGATATATAATTGATAATCTTTTTACTCTCATAGGTTACTCCGACTATGAGGGAGGGCCCACAAGAGTCTTTCATTTCTTTATTGACCCAACCCACTATTCCAAAGGAGGGATCACCAGATGTAAGTTTTAATTTTAGTTCAATCAATTTGTAATTTTATTATGCTATCATCCTATTTTGTAGATTTATTACTCTATGTTGCACCACTCTACTAATCTCATTATTGCAAATATATATTTATAGGTCAGAGTTGGTATTGCTCGCATGGTCCCTTCGCTACCCAGGACTTATGCTAGGACACCTGATCATGGTAGGCAATCGAGAGACCAGGTACAAATATTTGTATTCAGTTATAATTTTAATTAAATTAGTGTTTGAATTATGAATTTTATATATATATATATATATATATATATATATATATATATATATATATATATATATATATATATATATATATATATATATATATATATATATGTGTGTGTGTGTGTGTGTGTGTGGGTATGTGCAGAATCATGAGGGGCCAAACTATGCCCTTAAGTGGCAATGAAAAATCAGACAATCGGGATTAGTCAACTTGGTGTGAAAAAATGAACTAGTTATCAACCTAATATCAAAAAGTTATAACAATATAATTTGTAGGAAATTGAATTTAGTTTCTAAACTACTAAGCCTTTTCTGAAAAAAAATTAATATGATTGGTAAAGAGTATAGATTGCAATGCAGCACTACAGACATTTCAGCAAAAAAAAAGAAGTACGTGTATGTTTGACCACCCTAATCAAAAGCAAATGATAATATTTTTTTATAATATTCTATATATAAGTAGCTGACTCATGCCCGGATGTGACGCATAGTTTTTGGTATTTTTATTCCAAATAGATAATTAATTATGATTTTTTTGCTACAGCGCTTTTAGAATTTAAAAACTCTCGTGTCTGACCACCTTAATTCATTGAAAACTTATCATAATTCAATTTTAAATTTTTTTTTCTTATACTAGATGAAGCATAGAATGTGAAGCATCTTTCGGATTTCAAAAATGTTATACCGTTTGAAAGATATAGTCATTTTTCAATCAGTATCTAAATCAGCACTTTAGAGGTAGCTCAATTAGAAAATAACTAATAATTACTTAACGAATTCAAAATTTGACAGCAATTATATCGATAGAAAGCTGATAATCTCCTTAAGATACCCTTTTCGTTTTATCAAATTCGAGTGAAAAAAAAGTCGTCAGCTACATGGTCGAAGTCTGGAACTGAGAGAAATAGAAGAAAAACACATTTTTGTGACACTTGAAGAGTTGACCAGGTAGGTTTGGTGCACAGACCAATACCAAGCCTAATCGGGTACCCGAATCTGGCGACAAAATTTCAAATTTTTGCTTTGGCTCCACTTTCTCTAATTTCTAATTTCAAAATTTGGTTCCACTTTATCAATTATAGTTATATAATTGATAGTTATATATTTGATATATATTTGATAGTTATTAGTTATATATTAAATATTATATAATATGAATTATATATTAAATGTTATATTTAATATTATTTAATATATATTAATATTAAAAACTATATATTAGATTATATATTATATATAATATTATATATTATATATAATATTATATATTATATATTAAATATTATATAATATACATTTTACATTTTAAATATTATTTAATATGATTCAGAGCACGAGCATGAGTCCCTACAGTGGCATAGTAGTGCCTTTTACAGGTGTCAAAAACCCTAGCTACACAGAAATGGAGGCTTTGAAGAATAGTTCACTGGAGGCGGATTATAGAAGCAGAGGGCAAGAGAATCACTCTGTTTCCACCACTTGTGGCTATGAAATGGTATCTTTCCCTACTTTTTCAACCGAAATGCTAAATTGTAAAGGTTCTTGAAATAGATTCTAGTCGTGCCAAACAATTGTACCATGCCTATTGATAATCCGGTAGCTAAACAGAGTCATTGGGAGGTTAAACAAGAGCAACTAGATGGATCTTTGAACCGGTCGAAGATTATGGAGAGCGGGGAAGGGTTTGGTAAAATGAGGAGTTGTACTAGAAATGATGCACGTGTTGTAAAACTGACCGCATTAATAAATTTAAAGAAGAGATCAATGGCGACATGACATTATGAGGAAAGCCTTGCCATTTTGATGGTGCCCCCCCCCCCCCCCACCGTGATATTATGAAGAATGTCTTACCGCTTCAATGCCGGCACCACCTCTGTCTCAGACTTTCACCATTGCTTCTCATCAGTACTTTGAAATATGGCAGGGATTGCCGGCACATTATTACCCCTAGGGATTCGGATTGAGATATCACACGTTAGGACCCTTAGGGAGTCCCCATGACCCCTTATGACACATTGGAATTCTCAAATGTGTCTTAAGAGGTCTTAGGACCCCTTCAAACACACTTGAACATTCCAATGTGTCAAAAGGGGTCATTGGTACTCCCTAGGGGTTCTATTATGTCTTATCACGCGTTAGGACCCCTAGGGAGTCCCCATGACACCTTTTGACACATTGGAATGCTCAAGTGTGTGTTAAGGGGTCCTACGACCCCTTAAGACACACTTGAGCATTCCAATGTGTCAAAAGGGGTCATGGGGACTCCCTAGGGGTCCTAGTATGCCTCATCACGTGTTAAGATCCATAGGGAGTCCCCATGACCCCTTATGACACATTGGAACACTCAAGTGTGTCTTAAGGGGTTCTACGACCCCTTAAGACACACTTGAGCATTCCAATGTGTCAAAAGGGGTCATTGGGACTCCCTAGGGGTCCTAGTATGCCTTATCACGCATTTAGGACCCCTAGAGAGTCCTCATGACCCCTTTTGACACATTGGAATTCTCAAGTGTGTCTTAAAGGGTCCTATGACCCCTTAAGACACACTTGAGCATTCCAATGTGTCAAAAAGGGTCATTGGGACTCCCTAGGGGTCCTAGTATGCCTTATCATGCGTTAGGACCCCTAGAGAGTCCTCATGACCTCTTTTGACACATTGGAATTCTCAAGTGTCTTAAAGGGTCCTATGACCCCTTAAGACACACTTGAGCATTCCAATGTGTCAAAAGAGGTAATTGGGACTCCCTAGGGGTCCCAGTACGCCTTATCACACGTTAGAATCCATAGAGAGTCCCCATGAACCCTTTTGACACATTGCAATGTTTTAGTGTGTCTTAAGGGGTCTTAGGACCCCTTAAGACACAATTGAGCATTCCAATGTGTCAAAAGGGATCATGGGAACACCCTAGGTGTTCTAATGCATGATAAGGCGTACTAGGACCCCTAGGCAGTCCCCATGACCCCTTTTGACACATTAGAATGTTCAAGTGTGTCTTAAGGGGTATTAGGACCCCTTAAGACACACTTGAGCATTCTAATGCATCAAAAGGGGTCATGGGGACTCCCTAGGTGTCCTAATGCGCCTTATCATGCATTAGGACATTCAGGGAGTCCCCATGACCCCTTTTGACGCATTAGAATGCTCAAGTGTGTCTTAAGGGGTCCTAATACCCATTAAGCCACACTTGAACATACCAATGTGTCAAAAGGGGTCATGGAGACTCTCCAAGGATCCTAACATGTGATAAGGTGTACTAGGACCCCTAGGGAGTCCCCATGACCCCTTTTGACACATTAGAATGCTCAAGTGTGTCTTAAGGGATCCTAATACCACTTAAGACACACTTGAGAATTCTAATGTGTCAAAAGGGGTTCTAGGGACTCCCTAGGGGTACTAGTACACCTTATCATGCATTAGGGCACCTAGAGAGTCCCCAGGTATGTGCAGGATCATGAGGGGCCAAACTATGCCCTTAAGTGGCAATGAAAAATTAGACAATCAAGATTAGTCAACTTGGTGTGAAAAAATGAACTAGTTATTAACCTAATATCAAAAAGTTGTAAGAATATAATTTGTAGGAAATTGAATGTAGTTTCTAAACTACTAAGCCTTTTTTGAAAAAAATTTAATATGATTGGTAAAAAGTATAGATTGCAATGCAACACTACAAACATTTCAGCAAAAAAATAAGAAGTACGTGTATGTCTGACCACCCTAATCAAAAGCAAATGATAATATTTTTTTGTAATATTCTATATATAAGTAGTTGACTCATGCCCAGATGTGACGCATATTTTTTGGTATTTTTATTCCAAATAGATAATTAATTATAATTTTTTTGCTACAGCGATTTCAAAATTTAAAAACTCTCATGTCTGATCACTTTAACTCATTGAAAACTTATCATAATTCAATTTTTTTTAATTTTTTCTTATACTAGATGAAGCATAGAATGTGACGCATCTTTCAGATTTAAAAAATGTTACACGATTTGAAAGTTATAGCTATTTTTCCATCAGTATGTCAATCAGGACTTTAGACATAAGTGAACTAGAAAATAACTAATAAATACTTAATGAATTCAAAATCTGACAACACTTATATCGATGGAAAGCTGACAATCATCTGAAGAAACCCTTTTCATTTTATCAAAATCGGGTGGAAAAAAAGTCATCAACTTAATGGTCGAAGTGTTTGACATAAGAAAAATAGAGAAAAAACACATTTTTTGCACACCTTCAGCGTTGACCATGGAGCTTTGGTTTCCAAAGCTATTACTCGATTTTTCTTTAATTTCAAATTTGAAAGTTTCCCCCTCCCACTCTTTTTTTATTTCCCTTTAATTTTGATATTTTTTTCTTTCACCCTGACAACGAATAATTTATATATTTTATATTTAGGTTTTATATTTTATGTTTTATATTTTATATTATATAGTATATAGTATATATATTATTTATTTATATTATATATTCGATAATATCAATTTAAACAGCCTAAGTATATAGTCTGTTCAGATTTATATTAAATGCAATATTTTTATATTATAATATAAATGTTACATAATATATATATATATATATATATATATATATATATATATATATATATATATATGTATATATTATAAATTATATATTAAATATTGTTGTGTATATAATATAATGTCTAATATATATAATATATAAAATGAATAGGACATTAATATATTGTATATTTGATAATATATATTAAATGTAATATCTAATATATCTTATAATATATATATTATATATTTAGTCTATTAAATATTATATTTTTTCAAATATTTTATATATTATTTTAATATTTAATTTAAGTTATAACAGATCCTCTCATGAGACAACAGGTCGAATCGGGGGTCGCTAGATGTCTTAAGGGGTAATTAGGGTTTGTGAGGCAACTTTGGATGTACAGTGACCATTTGGAAGGCAATAGGGCATGTCCGAGTACCAATGTACCTAATTTTAACAACTTTTTCCTAGTCCAACTCGAAAAGGGTCCATGGGGTGCTCTTAGGAGACCACATGTCCAATCAGTGTCGCTAGGCATCTTAAGGGGTCATTAGGGCTCATGAGACAACCTTTGATGCACGGTGACCATTTGGAACGCATTAGGACATGTCAGAGGACCTAACTCCACAATTTAGATGAATTTTGATTAGTTAAACTTGAAAAGGGTCCATGGGGTGCTCTTGGGAGACCATTGTGCGATTCGGGGTCGATAGGTGACTTAAGGGGTCATCAGGGTTCCAAATAAAACTTTCGATGAATGGTGATCCTTTGGAACACATTAGGACATATCAGATGACCTACGTACCAAATTTGGATAACTTTTGCCTAGTAGAACTCGAAAGGGGTCCATGGGGCGCTCTCAGGAGACCCCTGTTAAGAGGTCATTAGGGTTCCAAATGAAACTTCGATGGAACGGTCACCCTTTGGAACACATTAGGATATTTCATAGGACCTATGTACCAAATTTGGATGACTTTTTCCTAGTAAAACTCAAAAGGGGTCCATGGTGTGCTCTCAGGAGACCACATGTCGAAATGGGGTCGGTAGGCTTATTAAGGGGTCATTAGGGTTCCAAATAAAATTTTGATGGAATGGTGACCTTTTGGAATGCATTAGGACATGTAATAAGACCTACATACCAAATTTAGATGACTTTTACCTATTAGAACTCGAAAGGGGTCCATGGGGTGCTCTCGGGAGACCTCATGTCGAATCGGGGTTGGTAGTCCTGTTAAGGGGGCATTAGGGTTTGAAATGAAACTTTGATGGAATGGTGACCCTTTGGAATGCATTAGGACATGTAAGAGGACCTAATTATATGATTCATATGACTTTTTCCCAAAATAACTTGAAAAGGGTCCATGGGTTACTCTCGGGAGACCTCATGTCGAATCAGGGTCGGTAGGCCTGTTAAGGGGTCATTGGGGTTACAAATGAAAATTAAATGGAATGGTGACCCTTTGGAATGCATTAGGACATGTCAAAGGACCTACGTACCAAATTTGGATGATGTTTCCCTAGTAGAACTTGAAAGGGGTCCATGGGGTGCTCTCGGGAGACCACATGTCGAATCGAGGTTGGTAGGCCTGTTAAGGTGTCATCCAAATGAAACTTCGATGGAATAGTGACCCTTTGGAACACATTAGGATATGTGATAGGACCTATATACCAAATTTGGATGACTTTTTCCTACTAGATCTCGTAAGGGGTCCATGGGGTGCTCTCGGGAGACCACATGTCAAAACAGGGTCGTTAGGCCTATTAAGGGGTCAATAGGGTTTGAAATGAAACTTCGATGGAATAGTGACCCATTGTAACACATTAGAACATGTCATAGGACCTATTTACCAAATTTGGATGAATTTTTCCTAATAGAACTCAAAAGGGGTTAATGGGGTGCTCTCGGGAGACTATATGTCGAAACGGGGCCGGTAGGCCTGTTAAGGTGTCAATAGCATTCGAAATGCAACTTTGATAGAATGGTGACCCTTTGGAACACATTAGGAAATGTCAAAGAACCTAATTCCATGATTCAGATGACTTTTTCCTAGTGGAACTCGAAAGGGGTCCATGGGGTGCTCTCGAGAGACCACATGTCAAATCGAGGTTGGTAGGCCTGTTAAGGGGTTATTAGGGTTCCAAATGAAACTTCAATGGAATGGGAACCCTTTGTAATGCATTAGGACATGTCAGAGGACCTACGTACCAAATTTGGATGACTTTTGCCTAGTAGAACTCAAAAGGGGTCCATGGGGTGCTCTCGGGACACCACATGTCAAATCGGGGTCGGTAGGCCTGTTAAAGAGTCATTAGGGTTTCAAATGCAGCTTCTATGGAATGGTGACCCTTTGGAACCCATTAGGACATGTCAAAGGACCTACGTACCAAATTTGTAAGACTTTTGCCTAGTAGAACTCAAAAGGGGTCCATGGGGTGCTCTCGGGACACCACATGTCAAATCAGGATCGGCAGGCCTGTTAAGGGGTCATTAGGGTTCCAAATACAACTTTGATGGAATGAAGACCCTTTGCAATGCATTAGGATATTTCAAAGGACCTACGTACCAAATTTGGATGACTTTTGCCTAGTAGAACTTGAAAGGGGTCCATGGGGTGGTCTCGGGACACCACATGTCAAATCGGGGTCGGCAGGCCCATTAAGGGGTCATTAGGGTTTCCAATGCAACTTCGATGAAATGAAGACCCTTTAGAATGCATTAGGACATGTCAGAGGACCCCTTAAGACACACTTGAGCATGATAAGGCGTACTAGGACCCCTAGGGAGTCCCCATGACCCCTAGGAGTCCTAAGGCATGATAAAGTGTACTAGGACCCCTAGGGAGTCCCTATGACCCCTTTTGATGCATTGGAATGCTCAAGTCTATCTTAAGGGGTTGTATGACCCCTTAAGATAGACTTGAGCATTCCAATGCATCAAAAGTGGTCATGGTGACTCTCTAGGGGTCTTCACATGTGATAAGCTGTACTAGGACCCCTAGAGAGTCCCCATGACCCCTTTTGACATATTGGAACCCTCAAGTGTGTCCTAAGGGGTCCTATGACCCCTTAGGACACACTTGAGGGTTCCAATGTGTCAAAAGGGGTCATGGGGACTCTCTAAGGGTCCTAACGCATGATAAGGCTTACTAAGACCTATAGGGAGTCCCCATGACCCCTTTCGATACATTGTAATGTTCAAGTGTGTCTTAAGGGGTCTTAGGACCTCTTAAGACACACTTGAGCATTCCAATTTGTAAAAAGGGGTCATGGGGGCTCCTTAGGGGTCTTAAGGCGTGATAAGGCATACTAGGACCCTTAAGGAGTCCCAATGACCCCTTTTGACCCCTAGGACCCCTTAAGACACACTTGAGCATTCCAATGTGTCAAAAGGGGTCATTGGGACTCCCTAGGGGTCTTAACGCATGATAAGGCATACTAGGACCCCTAGGGAGTCCTCATGACCCCTTTTGACACATTGAAACACTCAAATGTGTCTTAAGGGGTCCTAATACCCCTTAAGACACACTTGAGCATTCCAATGTGTCAAAAGGGGTCATGGGGACTCTCTAGAGGTCCTAACGCATGATAAGGCATACTAGGACCCCTAGGGAGTCCCCATGACCCCTTTTGACACATTGGAATGCTCAAGTGTGTCTTAAGGGGTTTTAGGACTCCTTAAGACACACTTGGGCATTCCAGTGTGTTAAAAGGGGTCATGGGGACTGCCTAGAGGTCCTAGTATGCATTATCACACATTAGGACACCTACAGAGTCCCCACGACCCCTTAAGACACATTGGAATACTCAAGTGTGTCTTAAGGGGTATTAGGACCCCTTAAGACACACTTGAGCATTCCAATGTGTTAAAACGGGTTATGGGGACTCCGTAGGGGTCTTAATATGCCTTATCATGCCTTATGACCCCTAAGGAGTCCCCAGGACCCCTTTTGACACATTGGAATGCTCAAGTATGTCTTATGGGGTCCTAATACACCTTATCACATGTTAGGACCCCTAGAGAGTCTCCATGAACCCTTAAGACACATTGGAATGCTCAAATGTGTCTTAAGGGGTCATACGACCCCTTAAGACACACTTGAGTATTCCAATGTGTCTTAAGGGATCATGGGGACTCCCTAGGGGTCATAATACACCTTATCACATGTTAGGACCCCTAGAGAGTCCCCATGACCCCTTAGGACACATTGGAATGCTCAAGTGTGTCTTAAGGGGTCATAGAACCCCTTAAGACACACTTGAGCATTCCAATGTGTCAAAAGGGGTTATGGGGACTCCCTAGGGGTCTTAATATGCCTTATAATGCCTTAGGACCCCTAAGGAGTCCTCAGGACCCTTTTTGACACATTGGAATGCTCAAGTATGTCTTAAGGGGTCCTAATACGCCTTATCACACGTTAGGATCCCTACAGAGTCTCCATGAACCCTTAAGACACATTGGAATGCTCAAGTGTGTCTTAAGGGGTCGTACGACCCCTTAAGACACACTTGAGCATTCCAATGTGTCTTAAAGGGTCATGGGGACTCCCTAGGGGTCCTAGTACGCTTGATCACGCATTAGGACCCCTAGAGAGTCCCCATGACCCCTTAAGACACATTGGAATGCTCAAGTGTCTCTTAAGGGGTCATAGGACCTCTTAAGACACACTTGAACATTCCAATGTGTCAAAAAGGGTTATGGGAACTCCCTAGGGGTCTTAATATGCCTTATCATGCCTTAGGACCCCTAAGGAGTCCCCAGGACCCCTTTTGATACATTGGAATGCTCAAGTATGTCTTAAGGGGTCCTAATATGTCTTATCACATGTTAGGACCCCTAGAGAGTCTCCATGAACCTTTAAGACACATTAGAATGCTCAAGTGTGTCTTAAGGGGTCGTACAACCCCTTAAGACACACTTGAGCATTCCAATGTGTCTTAAGGGGTCATGGGGACTCCTTAGGGGTCCTAGTACGTGTTATCACATGTTAGGACCCCTAGAGAGTCCCCATGACCCCTTAAGACACATTGGAATGCTCAAGCGTGACCCCTTAAGACACACTTGAGCATTCCAATGTGTCAAAAGGGGTCATTGGGACTCCCTAGAGGTCCTAGTAAGCCTTATCATGCGTTAGGACCTCTATAGAGTCCCCATGACCCCTTAAGACACATTGGAATTCTCAAGTGTGTCTTAAGAGGTCAGAGGATCCCTTAAGACACACTTGAGCATTCCAATGTGTCTTAAGGGGTCATGGGGACTCTCTAGGGGTCCTAGTATGTCTTAGGACCCCTAGGGAGTCCCCATGACCCCTTTTGACACATTGGAATGCTCAAGTGTGTCTTAAGGGGTATTAGGACCCCTTAAGACACACTTAAGTGTTCCAATGTATCAAAAAAGGTCATGGGGACTCCCTAGGGGTCCTAGTATGCCTTATCACAGGTTAGGACCCCTAGGGAGTCCCCATGACCCCTTAAGACACAATGGAATACTAAAGTGTTCCAATGTCTCTTAAGGGGTCATGGGGACTCCCTAGGGGTCCTACTATGCCTTAGGACCCCTAGGGAGTCTCCATGACCCCTTTTGACACATTGGAATGCTCAAGTGTGTCTTAAGGGGTCATAGGACCCCTTAAGACACACTTGAGCATTCCAATGTGTCAAAAGGGGTCATGGGGACTCCCTAGGGGTCCTAGTATGCCTTATCACACCTTAGGACCCATAGAGATTCTCCATGACCCCTTAAGACACATTTGAGCATTTTAATGTCTCAAAAGGGGTCATGAGAACTCCCTACGTGTCCTAATACATGATAAGGTGTACTAGAACCCCTAGGGAGTCCCCATGACCCCTTTTGACACATTGGAATTCTCAAGTGTGTCTTAAGGAGTATTAGGACCCCTTAAGACACACTTGAGCATTCCAATGTGTCGAAAGGGGTCATGGGGACTCCCTAGGTGTCCTAATGTGCATTAGGACACCTAGGGAGTCCCCATGACCCCTTTTGACACATTGAAATGCTCAAGTGTGTCTTAAGGGGTCCTACGACCCCTTAAGACACACTTGAGCATTCCAATGTGTCAAGAGGGGTCATCGAGATTCCCTAGGGGTCGTAGTATGCCTTATCATGCGTTAGGACCCCTAGAGAGTCTCGATGACCCCTTTTGACACATTGGAATGCTCCAGTGTGTCTTAAGGGGTCCTACCCTAGAGAGTCTTGACGTCAGATAAGGTGTACTAGGACCCCTTAAGACACACTTGAGCATTCTAATGTGTCAAAAGGGGTGATGGGAACTCCCTACGTGTCCTAATACGTGATAAGGTGTACTAGGACCCCTAGGGGGTCCCCATGACCCTTTTTAACACATTGGAATGCTCAAGTGTGTCTTAAGGGGTCTAAGGACCCCTTAAGAAACACTTGAGCATTCCAATGCATCAAAAAGACCCCTTAAGATACACTTGAGCATTCCAATGCATCAAAAGGGGTCATGGGGACTCCCTAGGTGTCCTAATGCACATTAGGACACCCAGGGAGTCCCCATGACCCCTTTCGACACATTGGAATGGTCAAGTGTGTCTTAAGGAGTCCTATGACCCCTTAAGACACACTTGAGCATTCCAATGTGTCAAAAGGGGTCATCGGGACTCCCTAGGGGTCCTAACGCGTGATAAGGTGTACTAAGAACCCTAGGGAGTCCCGATGACCCCTTTTGACACATTGAAATGCTCTAGTGTGTTTTAAGGGGTCGTAGGACCCCTTAAGATAGACTTGAGCTTTCTAATGTGTCAAAAGGGGTCATGGGAACTCCCTAGGTGTCCTAATGCGTGATAAGGAGTTCTAGGACCCCTAAGGAGTCCCCATGACCCTTTTTGACACATTGGAATGCTCAAGTGTGTCTTTAGGGGTATAAGGACCCCATAAGACACACTTGAGCATTCTAATGTGTCAAAAGGGGTCATGGGGACTCCCTAGGCATCGTAGAGCATGATAAGGTATACAAGGACACCTAGGGAGTCCCCATTACCCTTTTTGACGCATTCAAATGCTCAAGTGTGTGTTAAGGGGTCCTAATACCCCTTAAGACACACTTGAGCATTCTAATGTGTCAGATAAGGTGTACTAGGACCCCTAGGGAGTCCCCATGACCCCTTTTGACACATTAGAATGCTCAAGTGTGTCTTAAGGGGTCCTACGACCTCTTAAGACACACTTGAGTGTTCCAATGTGTCTGAAGTGATCATGGGGACTCTCTAGGGGTCCTAAGGCATGATAAGGCATACTATGACCCCTAGGGAGTCTCCATGACCCCTTTTGATGCATTAGAATGTTCAAGTGTGTCCTAAGGGGTCCTACAACCCCTTAAGACACACTTGAGCATTCCAATGTGTCTTAAGGGTTCATGGGGACTCTCTAGGTGTCCTAATGCATGATAAGGTGTACTAGTACCCCTAGGGAGTCCCCAGAACCCCTTTTGACACATTAGAATGCTCAAGTGTGTCTTAAGTGGTATTAGGATCTTAGGACCACTTAAGACACACTTAAGCATTCCAATGGACCCCTAGGGAGTCTCTCTCTGCCTCCAGTGAACTATTCTTCAAAGCCTCCATTTCTGCGTAGCTAGGGTTTATGACGCCTGTAAAAGGCACATTTAATACAAAGATTTAGCCGACGACCTTTAAAGACCTAAAAGAAATGAGAAAAAAATTTAGGCCAAAAATACATACCGCATCTTTGTATGTAGTACTGTAAACTTGAACAATCCAGCTGGCTTCCTCTGCTAAGGTACGAAGAACTTCATTAATGTATGCTCTAGGAGGAAGATTATAATTTCCATATTTCTGCAAGAGCTTCTCCTTAATTTGTAATATTATATATAATATATTAGTATACATTAGTGTGTGTGTGTGTGTATATATATATATATATATATATATATAATACATGTTAGTATATATTATACATTAGTATATATATAATATATTATATATATTAGTATATTTAATACATTAATATATATAATACATTAGTCTATTATAATACATTAGTACATATATAATATACATTATATATATCATATGCCTCTTTTTTATAGATATATTATATACATAAATATATGTAAAAGTTCAATTGTTTTCATTTGCTCCCGCCGGTTTTTCATTGGTAGGAGAATATCGGGTACCCGATATTTTTGGGTACCTGATTTTTCCCAGGCAATATTTGACCAAAATATTCCCTGTCCCCATAGAGCAGAAAATCATGGGATTTTATACTTTTTTCACACGTTGCAAAACAAAAAACATGATTTGGGGCCCATTGTTTGATTTTTGTCGACTTGTGGTCTCACCATGGGAAGCACTAGTCGTCAAAAGGTTAAACGCAAGAGGAAGTTGACAAATGATGAAATTCAGGCATATAGGGAAAAAGATAAGGAAAATCACCGAAGAAGGAGAGAAGGTATGTTAAACATTAATCAAGGTGACCCCGTAAATGTAGTTGTAAGTGAAGAGGATGTTCAATTTGAAAATGCACAGATGGAGATTGAAAATGTAGACTTTGTGAATGAAAATGTTGCACAAGAACCACATGAATGTTATACATCTCCAAATTATATGCGAAATGAAGTCCCTTGATATAAAGATAATCAATATTCAAATTTGGGGCTTCCAAGAACACCTAAATGGTTAATTGAAATTGAGGAGAACATTATGAATAATTGGGAAGGAAAGAGGTCACATAGAACCGTTAGGTTGTGGGCTTCAAGACTTTATGATCAATTTTTTTGAAACAAGACATTGGTTGAGAAATGTCAAATTTTTGTGCAGTTGTTAAAGATGCAAAAGATGAGACCTGTGCTTGTGAAATTGAAGATTTGTGTGAACAAGAAAATGGAGAGAAATGCCATTGTTGTGAAGAATCTTTTCAATGCTCTCAATAGCATTGGGAAGACTAGCAGAGAAAAAGACAAGAGAGTTGCTCGCAGGGTTATTACAACCTCCTTAGTAAGTCATCAGTTGAGAAAGGCTCGTTTGATGAGACAAACTTGTGTTGACTTCAATATAGACCGTAAAACTTTGGGTAGAGCTCTTGCAAGAAGAGAAGGACTTGATGATCCCCTTCAAATTGATACATGGGCTTATGTTGGGAGACTTCCATGTTTCGATAAGAAGCTAACAGATGTTGTCAAGGATGAAATTCAACAATTTTGGGATGCTAACTCAAGAGTGTCACCAAATGTGAAGGATGTCTTGAAGTTGAGAGTTGGCAATCGAGACCACACTCCACATCCTAAACATTATGTGGAGGTAAGTCAAACAATGTTGTATAAAAAAATTTGTGAGACACATCTAACATTGAAAATATCACAAAGGTCTTTTGAATCCGTGAAGCCATTTTATTGTGTACCCCTTAAGATTCGAAATACATGTTGTTGCAAATATCATGTTGAGTTTTCAATGCATCATGAATTATTACGGTCCATTCATTCTACTTTGCATACTAATGAAATGCTAGAGGATTGTGGTGCAAGTGGTCTTCCCAAATCATCAAGAGACTTGCTAGATCAATTTTTATGTCAAAGAGATGATGGTTGTTTATTTTATAAAAAAGATTGCTTAAATGCCAAGTGCTTAGAATGTGGTGGCTTGTCCAAGTTTAGAACATGTTTTCATGAGGGTTTGGAACACAATTTTGGAAAGACACTCATCCAAAAAAAGGTATATGAAACAGTGAAATATACATTGAAGAGTGGAGGTGAAGGCTCTAGATGTGAGTTAGTTGCAAATGAATACAATGTTGCTGATTTTATCTCAGATTTCAAGACAAATATTTTTTACAAGTATGCAAGGCATAGTCACAGGTCTCAATGGTTGGATCAACAATTTAGGACATGTAAGGATACTTTCCGCATTGGAACTATTATATCCATTGTAGCCTTTGTGGAGAACTATACATTGCAGCCTGAAAATGAGACTCAAGCTCAATATTACAATTTGATTCAGGTTGCTATTTTTGTACACGTCACATATAGACATTCCCCTGATAGCACAAAATATGTGTGAAAGATAATCAGAGAGTACCATTTTTATATGAGCGATGACAGGTCTCACTCTCATGAGTTTGTTCAACATTGTTTCCAGAACTATTTTGACTTCTTGTAGGAAAATGGTATTGCTATGGATAGGCATCTCATTTGGTCAGATAATTGCACCGGTCAATTTAAGAATGCCAGAATGTTTTATTGGTTGTGTAGAATGCATGTGGAGAGAGGTGTACCTCATATTTAGAGTTTTTTTGAGTCAGGGGATGGGAAAGGGGAGCATGACAGAGCAGGTGCGTGTGTGAAGAGAGCTCTTGTTAAGGAGCAATTGAGGATTTTAGGTGCTGTACTTCTTGATGCTCATTCTATTGTTGATTGGTGTACTTTAGCATTGTCACAGGGGGGAATCTTGATTCTACAGTGCGTAGATTCTTTTGGTTGGTTGAGGAGGGAACTATAGGAGATAGATTGGATTGTCAAATAGTGAAAGACTCTTCAAAAATGCATTCATTCTGAAGCTCCAATAGTAGTACATGGACCATTTGGACACGAGAGTTGGCTTGTTTTTGCCCCATGTGTTTTCAATATGATTGGGATCATTGCAAGTCAAGTGAGTGGGTGGATACGTGGGTTCCACAATATCTGACTCCTTTATCTTTGACACTCTCTATAAGAAATGATGACATGGACACTTCAGTTGACTATGACAATCTTTCAGATCTTTTGAAGCCAGGAGATGTTTTTGCATTGGTTGCACCATAGGGGAATGATGAGAGGTCAGATTATTGGTTAGCACATTGTGTACAAGGTAAACAGAAGCTTGTACAAATGATGATAGATGGTGATGGGTTCACATATCCTACTGGTTCAGTTGTTGTTGAGGGAACATGGTTGCGAACATACATGATTAGAAAGAATGGAGTTCCCGCATTTGAAGACTATGAGAAGCACAAAAATATTCTGACGTATTCACACCTTGTTATAGCAACAAATGTCAAGTTGTCAAAGCATCATGGAAGATCAAAGATAAAAGAACTTTGGACTATTACTACTGCTGATCATGAAGCACTATTGGAGACCTTGAAGCAAAGAGATGACCCTTCAGAAACACTTGACTAGGTAATAAGTTAACTTAGTGCATTATTTTCTAAGTTCGTTAAGCTTAATTTCAATACATTAATTTGACCTTTCTTAGGTTGTATTTTGAGTCAATAAACTTGGTTTTGTATGTGGAATGTAAGTTGTGTAGGAGCACCTATGAAGATGCCTACGGTCACCATGGATCCAATCAGAGATAGAAGGACAAAAGGATCCTTAATGGTTAATTGAGATCTTTTGAAGCCTATAATGGCAATTTGTAACAATCAATTTGATTTAAAATTTAAATGTCCTTAAACTCTTCATAAGGACTTATGACCAAAATCATGTATGGGTGGTCAATAGTGCCAAGAAGAGATATTACATGTCATATACTTATGTCATTTGCATGGTTTGAATTCTTACATGTTTGATTATTGTTTGCAATGCTTTAAGGATATTATTTTTTATCATTTCAAAAAATCTATAAAAGTTAAACCTCAAACATAATAAGCTCCACAGTTCAAATTTAACAAGCTTAATCATGATTAATTTCACAGTTCAAATTTCAAACATACCACTAACAGTCAGTTGATAGCGACTCATTTCTCAGACCTCATGAGAGGTATTGACAAACTATTAGGTGCTATAGGATCATGTTTTTGAGGTCTACAATAACCTCTCTCATTTTTGGGTGATTCAACTTCATTTGCATTTGGCAAGGCGATCTCAGTCGATGCCAAAACTTGTAGTGAGGGTCAGTTGAAAGTGGCTCAGCAGCGTATCTTTCAAACCGTTTGACCTGGCATCAAACTGTCTACTCCATCAGCTCTGGTTGGCCAGGCAAATGCCAATGACAACCCCATTTTACCCACAGAGTCACCAGAATGCTCACAACCACGCTCGACCCAAGTGACCCCAAGGAGCATTAAGCACGATTGGGCCGCGATCTTCTGGGGCTCATATCTTGGACCTCATGAGAGGTATCGACAAAATATTAGGTGTTATAGGATCATGTTTTTGAGGTCTACAATAACCTCTCTCAGCTTTTTGCGATTCGACTTCATTTGCATTTGGCAAGGCGATCTCAGTCGATGCCAAAACTTGCAGTAAGGGTCAATTGAAAGTGGCTTAGCAGCGTATCTTTCAAACCGTCTGACCTAGCATTGAATCATCTTCTCCATTGGCTCTGGTTGGTAGGGTAAATGCCAGTGACAACCCCATTTTTCCCACAGAGTCACCGAAACGCTCGCGACCATGGTTGACCCAAGTGACCCCAAGGTGCACTAAGCACGATTGGGCAGCGATCTTCTGGGGCTCGTATCTTAGACCTCATGAGAGGTATAGAAAAACTATCTAGTGTTACAAGATCATGTTTTTGAGGTCTACAATAACCTCTCTCAATTTTGGGCGATTCAACTTTGTTTGCATTTGGCAAGGCGATCTCAGTCAATGCCAAAACTTGCAGTGAGGGTCAGTTGAAAGTGGCTCAGCAGTGTATCTTTCAAACCATTTGACCTAGCATCAAACCGTCTACTCCATCAGCTCTGGTTGGCCAGGTAAATGCCAATGACAACCCTGTTCTACCCATAGAGTCACCAGAACGCTCGCGACCACACTCGACCCAAGTGATCCCAAGGTGCACTAAGCATGATTGGGCAGCGATCTTCTGGGGCTCGTATCTTTGACCTCATGAGAGATATCAAAAAATTGTCAAGTGTTATAGATTCATCTTTTTGAGGTCTACAATAACCTCTCTCAATTTTGGGCGATTCAACTTCCTTTGCATTTGGCAAGGTGATCTCAGTCGATGCCAAAACTTGTAGTTAGGGTTAGTTGAAAGTGGCTTAGCAGCGTATCTTTCAAACCGTCTGACCTGGCATCGAATCATCTACTCCATCGGCTTTGGTTGGCCGGGTAAACACTAGTGACAACCCTTTTCTTCCCACAGAGTCATCGGAATGCTCACAACCATGCTCGACCGAAGTGACCCCAAGGTGTATTAAGCATGATTGGGCAGTGATCTTCTAGGGCTCGTATCTCAGACCTCGTGAGAGCTATCAACAAATTGTTAGGTGCTACAGGATCATGTTTTTGAGGTCTACAATAACTTCTCTCAATTTTGGGTGATTCGACTTTGTTTGCATTTGGCAAGGCGATCTCAATCGATGCCAAAACTTGCAGTCAGGGTCAGTTGAAAGTGGCTTAGCAGCATATCTTTCAAACCATCTGACCTGGCATCGAATCATCTGCTCCATCAGCTCTGGTTGGCTTTTTAAACACTAGTGACAACCCCATTCTTCCCTCAGAGTCACCAGAACACTCACGACCATGCTTGATCCAAGTGACCCCAAGGTGCACTAAGCATGATTGGGCAGCGATCTTTTGGGGCTCATATCTTGGACCTTGTGAGAGGTATCAACAAACTATCAGGTGTTACAGGATCATGTTTTTGAGGTCTACAATAACCTCTCTTAGTTTTGGGTGATTCGACTTCGTTTGTATTTGGCAAGGCGATCTCAGTCGATACCAAAACTTGCAGTGAGGGTCAGTTGAAAGTGGCTTAGCAGCGTATCTTTCAAACCATTTGACCTAGCATCAAATCATCTACTCCATGAGCTTCGGTTGGCTGGGTAAATGCTAGTGACAACCCCATTCTACCCATAGAGTCACCAGAATGCTCGCGACCACGCTTGACCCAAGTGACCCCAAGGTGCACTAAGCACGATTGGGCAGCGATCTTCTGGGGCTCATATCTTAGACCTCATGAGAGCTATCAACAAACTATTAGTTGCTACAGGATCATGTTTTTGAGTTCTACAATGACCTCTCTCAGCTTTGGGCAATTCGACTTCATTTGCATTTGGCAAGGTGATCTCAATCGATGCCAAAACTTGCAGTCAGGGTCAATTGAAAGTGGCTCAGCAGCATATCTTTCAAACCATCTAACCTAGCATTGAATCATCTACTCCATTGGCTTTGGTTGGCTAGGTAAATGCCAGTGACAACCTCATTCTGCCCATAGAGTCACTGGAATGCTCGCGACCACACTCGACCCAAGTGACCCCAAGGTGCACTTAGCACAATTGGGCAGCGATCTTCTGTGGCTCATATCTTGGACCTTGTGAGAGGTATCGACAAACTATTAGGTGTTACAAGATCATGTTTTTGAGGTCTACAATAACCTCTCTCAGTTTTGGGCGATTTGACTTCTTTTGCATTTGGCAAGGCGATCTCAGTTGATGCCAAAACTTGCAGTGAGGGTCAATTGAAAGTGGCTCAACATCGTATCTTTCAAACCGTCTAACCTGGCATTGAATCATCTACTCCATTAGCTCTAGTTGGCTGGGTAAACACCCGAGACAACCTCATTCTGCCCATAGAGTCACCGGAACGCTCGCGACCACACTCGACCCAAGTGACCCCAAGGTGCACTTACCACGATTGGGTAGTGATCTTCTGGGACTTGTATCTCAGTTCTTGTGAGAGCTATCAAAAAATTGTTAGGTTCTACGAGATCATGTTTTCAAGGTCTACAATAACCTCTCTCAGTTTTGGGTGATTTGACTTCATTTGCATTTGGCAAGGTGATCTCAGTAGATGCCAAAACTTGCAGTCAAGGTCACTTGAAAGTGGCTCAGCAGCGTATCTTTCAAACCGTCTAACTTGGCATCAAACCATCTACTCCATCAGCTCCAGTTGGCTAGGTAAATGCTAGTGACAACCCTGTTCTACCCATAGAGTCATCAGAACACTCGTGACCACGCTCAACCCAAGTGACCCCAAGGTGCACTAAGCACGATTGGGCAGTGATCTTCTGGGGATCGTATCTTGGACCTCGTGAGAGGTATCGACAAACTGTCAGGTGCTACGAGATCATGTTTTCAATTTATACAATAACCTCTCTCAATTTTGGGCGATTCGACTTCATTTGCATTTGGCAAGGCGATCTTAGTTGATGCCATAACTTGCAGTGAGGGTTAGTTGAAAGTGGCTCAGTAGCGTATCTTTCAAACCGTCTGACTTGGCATCGAACCATCTACTCCATCAACTCTAGTTGGTTGGGTAAATGCTAATGAGAACCCTGTTCTACCCACAAAGTCATCGGAATGCTCGCGACCACACTCGACCCAAGTGACCCCAAGGTGTAGTAAGCACGATTGGGCAGCGATCTTCTGGGGCTCATATCTTGGATCTCGTGAGAGGTATTGACAAACTATTAGGTGTTACAGGATCATGTTTTTGATGTCTACAATAACCTCTCTCAGTTTTGGGTGATTTGACTTCATTTGCATTTGGCAAGGCGATCTCAGTCGATGCCAAAACTTGCAGTCAGGGTCAGTTGAAAGTGGCTCAACAGCGTATCTTTGAAACCGTCTGACCTAACATCAAATCATCTACTCCATTGGCTCTAGTTGGCTAGGTAAATGCTAGTGACAACCCTAGTCTACCCATAGAGTCACTGGAACGCTTGCGACCACGCTTGACCCAACTGACCCCAAGGTGCACTAAGCACGATTGGGCCACGATCTTCTATTGCTCATATCTCAGACCTTGTGAGAGCTATCAACAAACTGTTAGGTGCTATGGGATCATGTTTTTGAGGTCTACAATAACCTCTCTCAGCTTTGGGCGATTTGACTTTGTTTGCATTTGGCAAGGTGATCTCAGTCGATGCCAAAACTTGCAGTCAGGGTCAGTTGAAGTGGCTTAGCAGCGTATCTTTCAAACTGTCTAACCTGGCATCGAATTGTCTACTCCATCAGCTCTGGTTGGCTGAGTAAATGCCAATGAAAACCCTGTTCTACCCACAAAGTCACCGAAATGCTCACGACCACGCTCAACCCAAGTGACCCCAAGGTGCACTAAGCACGATTGGGCAATGATCTTTTGGGGCTCATGGATCAAGTAGAAATTTTTCTGAGCAGACATTGTCCTATTTGGTATGGTTATAAAGGTAGACTAAGATGGTTGGAGAGGATATCAATGCCACTGTCTATCCAAGGACATGGCATCATCCTTGGGGTCGGTTATAATTTTAACTATCGAGTCCCATAAAAATTGTGACTTGGAAGCATAGACAATATATGTAAACTATTCAACAAAATGCCCGCAAGTAGAGCATGGCATATGGAATTGTAGATAGGAGTAGTAGAACTAGTAAAAGGTATCCAAAAATGAAGTTTCCAAAGCTTTGTCAAGTTAGACTGGTCAATGACAATGAGAATTGGTTTTGCACATCAACAATATTGGCATTCGAGAACATGATAATCTATAACGCAATTTCAATATTAAGACATTATCATTTCTTGAGAATGCCCCAACACCAAATGTCAAGGAGGACCCGACATCTTTCTTGATGGACAGAACCTTGTTTCATGCTCAGTTGTTGGATTCATAGAGGTCTGAGACTATATCAGTGGGAAACTTAAGAGCGATTTTCAATACCAAGCTAATGATGCCTTCATGATGCATGATAATGTAGTTCTTTGTATTGACATCAGTCATGATTCAGAGATGTTGGCTTCAGGTTCACAGGGTTGGAAAATTAAGGAGGACGTGCTCGCAATTGAATCCCAAAATACATATGTATGATGGCTTTGACAAAATGTTTCTTGGTGTCACTTGCATGAAGCGGTATGTTTGTGGAGAGCCAGAAATGACATGCTCTAGTTATAGCACCAAACGTCCAATCAAAACACAGAGGCATTAACACTTGTGTTGCAATAAGATCCAGATGGCACTATTCTATAGGAATAGATCCATTTTGAAAGATGTAGGGCACCAAGTAACATGGACTTTCATAACAAAATATTACTAAGGCACTCACAAAGGGATACTTTAATGTATTCAAGAAAGAAGATGTAGATAGACACGTCCTCAAGAATTAGTTATTATAATAGGAAAGAAAATAACTGAAAGGGGAAAATAAGTAAGGCTCGTAGAGGAGATTTTGGGGGTTCCGAATTCCGCCTGACCCGAGAGACTTTGTGCCAGGGGAGGGATAGATTAGGATTTTTATTGTAATGTAGGGAAAGAGGGATTTTATTTTCAGATAATGATTAATGTATAGGAACATCAGAATCTTTGTTGTTTTGCTGTGTTTAAAGAAGGATATGTCAGCGTATTAAAACTTTGACTTTAGATGCTCACTTTCTAATTGATATTCATCTTTGAATGATATTGGTTTCTTTTGAATGCATATCTGTTACGTCTGATCATCAGCACAATCATCTGTGGACTTTATGCTATAGTTTTTCATGTATTTGGAAAGAACCATTCATCTTTCTCTCTTAGTTTCTTTTTGTAATGCATTGTTTAGGAAAATGAAATTTGTAGCATTTACTGTCCTTTTCTTTTCAGTAAATTAGTCCCTTTGCATCTATCTCATGTTTACGAATAAATGTTTGTAAGCCTTTATTGCTTTTAGGTTAAAAGCATTATCATTTATAGTTTAGTTGATTCATTGTAAATCCTGCACGGGGAGCTGTACCTTGATAATTCAAAGGGCGCTTATGCTTCTCAATAGTGAAGTGACCCAATTGTTGGTGTTGGTTGAGTCTTTTTGTTTGGGCTTTAAGGGCCATTTTGTAAGCATTTCTTTCGAAGACAAATCTCTTCACCAACAAGAAGTTAAACCTCAAACATAATAAGCTCCATGAATAGGGTATTCCAGAGTAAAGAAAAACAAATTTAACTTCAACAAGATATAATTTAAATCGTAATGATAATCATAGTCAAGATATAACTTCACAATTCAATTCCATAAACATGAATAATAAATATGTATATGCAAAAGATGAGGCAAATATAACATATAAATGAATATGTTCTATATATGTATCAAATGTATCAAAAGTATGTCCATATACAAATATGGCACCTGCCATTTCAAAATGTCTACAAAATCAATGTTTTAAGGTGTACAATGTGGCATAAATGCCATCTCAAAATGTGCCAAGTGTCATCTCTAAATGACCACAAAACTAAAACTGCATCCTATGCTGTAGGGGGATCATCAAAATGTAGCCTCTTTGAAGGAGTGTTGGGCTCTGATTGATCCTGCATAAAAAATGAGTTCAAACCAAAGTTAGATTGCTTACTTTATATGATTTGTACAGATATATATATATGTATATATATATATATATATATATATATATATATATATATATATATATATATATATATATATATATATATATATATATATATATATATATATATATATATATATATATATATATATATATATAATTCATAATTTTCAAACACTAATTTAATTAAAATTATAACCGAATACAAATAAATTTGTACCTGGTCTCTCGATCGCCTACCACGATTAGGTGTCCTAGCATAAGTCTTGGGTAGCGAAGGGACCATGCCAACAATACCAACTCTGACCTATAAATATATATTTGCAATAATGAGATTAGTAGACTGGTGCAACATAGAGTAATAAATCTACAAAATAGGATGATAGCATAATAAAATTACAAATTGATTGAACTAAAATTAAGACTTACATTTGGTGATCCCTCCTCTAGAATAGTGGGTTGGCTCAACAAAGAAACAAAAGATTCTCGTGGGACCTCCCTCACAGTCGGAGTAACCTATGAGAGTAAAAAGATTGTCAATTATATATCAATGTACTTCATCATAGCAACCCTAGTTACAAAATACAAATAACAATATGTAAAAGTCTACGTACAATCGGGCTATCACTCCAAATCGAGATTCCTGTAACCCTACGCCACCGAACCGGTGTCGAGACATCATCAATAGCCACACCCTATACAATAAAGTGCAAGTAAAATATTTATTACTACACACAAGTGGCATACATATGCATGCATAAGTAATCTTAAACAATTAACTACCTTTGCTTTGTCGACACCTGATGAAGGAACCCCCTCACACCCGCCACTGATGTCGGCTGTAGCCTGCAAGAACACAATAAGATGACAATATATATTAGTAAATGTATGAATTTTATTTCTCTAATTGATAGAGATTTAAGCATGTACACCAAATGATATAAAAATAAAATAATGGGTACATAATTTATAATATACCGTATAGTCATCAAGGCCAAATGAAATGGCCGAAAGTGTGGACTCATCCACCTATCTCACCTCCTCCTATGTCATCGACTGAACATAAATGGAAAAAATATATATACATAAGTGCATGCAATCATTAAAACTAATCTAAATAAATAAATTATTTTAAAATTAAATAAGCCATGTGACAAATTTATTTATAATGTTTACTCTTACCGTATCAATAGGAGTCAATGGCTCTACGTGCACCTCCTGAGCACTCTCATGAGATGTAGATGCTCCATGAGGTGTTGTAGCCTCTGCAACAGCCTCTCCTGTATCTCCCTCATCAATATCATGAAACTGATATATATCAGAATCAGTAAGCGGTCCAAGGCACATATGCCTGCACATAATGCACATATGGGGCTCGCATACATGTGAACTCTGATGAGATGTCGATGTGCTAGCAACATCCATAGGAGGCAACACTGACCTAGTCTGTGTGATCAACTGATCACTCAGTAAATGAATGGCCCTAATAGTCAGTTCAGCAGCCTCATAAATGATATCAGGATGCTGTACTGGAGGAGGGGGTGTGACATCAGTGGGGGGGACAAAGGTAGTGGCCTTTTGGCACTGGGAAGATGGCCTAGTCTGAGGAGCTCCTCTGCCTACGCCCATGTTGGGCCTCATACTCCAATAATCAACATGGTGACCAAGCACAAACTCAGCATACAATTTTTTAAAGAAATAAAATGGGACCTCCAAATTGCTATGTGGTGGTTTATCAAAAACCATCCACCAGCGATCCCAAAAGTTTGTGCGCATTGCTTCATTTGTGCACCATTTTATTGATAATTTGGGCTTTTTGGGGTCAACTGGTATTCCGGTTTTAGGATCGACAAAAAAGGTGGCTATATCTTCCTTACTTATATTAAGGGCCACAATCCCATCATCAAATTGGGCGTGCAGATCATCACGCCAATGAAGAGCAGCATTATGTTGCTGCGTGAGTGTGTCAATATTTCCAACAATTGTATTTAGTGTGGCAAGCATGGGACCTAATGTAGGTATATTTTGATATGTTTTTTGGAAACCTCGTATTGTTTTCAAATTTTATTCTATCAAATCTTGTAAAGATTTAGGGTTTAGATATGGGGGATTATTTTTGGGATTGTTATTTGGAGGGTTATTTTCTTCATTATTGTCAGCCATGCTTGATTAAATAAAAAACAAATCTAAGTTTCAAATATTATTACAAATATAAATACAAAACCCTATTTTTAAAAAAAATGCTACATTTATAATGAAAATGAAATAAATTAATAAAAATATGCAATTAACTACTTACCAAATATGGTCGGAGTCAAATTTGGGGTTTCCAATATCAGGTATCTGAAAATATATTGGGTATCAAAAAAATGCGGTTAGAAACTTGAAGAAATCGCGCTAGGAAATGGAGAATAGGGCTCGTGAGTGTCGGATATATGCCACAGTTATCAGGTACCCCGAAAATATCAGGCACCCGATATTTTCGGGTACCCGATTAGGTATGTGCTTTGGTGGCAGCTTTGCCCAGGTGTACTGACACCCAGGCCTACTAAAAAGTCAACAAGCGCTTTCATGCACTTTTGGACGAGTGAAAAGTGAATATTTTTCACATCGCCACTTTTTGGCCCCTCATGATCTTGCACAGACCCATATATATATATATATATATATATATATATATATATATATATATATATATATATATATATATATATATATATATATATATATATATATATATATATATATATATATATATATATATATATATATATATATATATATATATATATATATATATATATATATATATATATATATATATATATATATGTACAAATCATATAAAGTAAGCAATCTAACTTTGGTTTGAACTCATTTTTTATGTAGGATCAATCAGAGCCCAACACTTCTTCAAAGAGGCTACATTTTGATGATCCCCCTACATCATAGGATGCAGTTTTTGTTTTGTGGTCATTTAGAGATGACACTTGGCACATTTTGAGATGGCGTATATGCCACATTGTACACCTTAAAACATTGATTTTGTAGACATTTTGAAATGGCATGTGCCATATTTGTATATGGACATACTTTTGATACATTTGATACATATATAGAACATGTTCATTTATATGTTATATTTGCGTCATCTTTTGTATATACATATTTATTATTCATGTTTATGGAATTGAATGGTGAAGTTATATCTTGACTATGATTATCATTATGATTTAAATTATATCTTGTTGAAGTTACATTTGTTTTTCTTTACTCTAGAATACCCTGTTCGTGGAGCTTATTATGTTTGAGGTTTAACTTCTATAGATTTCCTAGATTTCTAGTGCTTAACTTTCCTTGTGCCTGAGACGATGATGAAGCCATCAGTACCGACACTGAAGATCATTTCTCTGCAAAAAAAAATCATGCCATCTGCTCTTCATCACTAAATTAAAACTTCAATCGCTGCTAATATGAGAGTTTCATTTACCACTTCTATGAATTTTCGTATAAAAATTCTATACCATCAATTATGTCGCTATTTTTCATTGTGTGTGCATTTAGTCTCATACTTGCATTCCTAATTTCATATATTATCATTTTCAATGCTTTTTGTTCGCACTTATAATAATTTTAACTATTGGTAATAATGTTTCAATATCATTGTGTATGCAGGAGCCTTCATTTCATGCTATAAAAAATCTCCATTATCGTATAATCTTATGGTCTTCATTTCCAATCTTCGATATTACCATTGATAGATATGACATGTGACTATTGACTTTTCTATTGTGTATAATATATGATTGCTTGCACAACATGATATCCCTCAAACTTACAAAAACACATCTCTTGAATATATCATCTCTCAAATGTTCATTGAATGATTTTAATATTACCTTCAAACTATGCTCAGCACTGTGTATATTTATTTTTTATTATTGCATGGCTCCTTCAAATGTCTTCATATGCATATGTTTAATCAATCTTTAACTCATGTTTTGTTCACTTCATTTGATGAAGTTGTTGCTTCATGGGTTTATTATTGTTGACTGGACATTCATGATGAGTTTTACTTTACCGCCTCTTGTAATATTCTTCCAAATAATATGTTTGTCATCTTTGTAATATGTTGCAGCTGTTAACATCTATGAGGATATGAAATTTATTTGGGTTGACTTTGATCATTAATTGTTGGTGTGTATACTTCACTCCATTCAAATGCTGATATGATGCTTAATGTTCCAACGTTGCCAAGTTGCATAGTTGTCGATGCTAGTTATTCAATAGTCTTTGCTATCTATCTTAGTTTTTATCTCCACTTAATATTATGTGTTCATATATCTTGTGAGCAACCAAAAAACCTTCAATGACATCAATGACAACCTTATCAAATCTCCAACATTATTTCTCAAATGGAGGCCCTAATTTTTGTAAAAAATTAAGGCTCCATCAGGCAGAATGAGGTTGTCACTAGCGTTTACCCGGCCAACAAAAGCTGATGGAGCAAATGGTTTGATGCCAGGTCAGACGGTTTGAAAGATACGCTACTGAGCCGCTTTCAATTGACCCTCACTGCAAGTTTTGGCATCGACTGAGATCGCCTTGCCAAATGCAAACGAAGTCGAATTGCCCAAAATCAAGAGAGGTTACTATAGACCTTGAAAACATGATCCCGTAGCACCTAATGGTTTTTTGATACCTCTCACGAGGTTTGAGATACGAGCCCCGCAAGATCGCTGCCGAATCGTGCTTAGTGCACCTTGGGGTCACTTTGGTCGAGCGTGGTCATGAGCGTTCCGGTGACTCTATGGGTAGAATGGGGTTGTCACTGGTGTTTACTCGGCCAACTAGAGCTGATGGAGTAGATGGTTCAATGTCAGGTCGGATGGTTTGAAAGATACATTGCTGAGCCACTTTCAACTAACCCTCACTGCAAGTTTTGGCATCGACTGAGATCACCTTGCCAAATGCAAACAAAGTCAAATTGCCCAAAACTAAGATAGGTTATTGTAGACCTCAAAAACATGATCCCGTAGCACTTAATGGTTTGTTGATACCTCTCACGAGGTCCAAGATACAAGCCCCGCAAGATCACTGCCCAATCATGCTTAGTGCACCTTGGGGTCACTTAGGTTGAGCGTGGTCGCGAGTGTTCCGGTGACTCTATGGGTAGAATGGGGTTGTCACTGGCATTTACTTGGCCAAATAGAGCTGATGGAGTAGATGGTTCAATGCTAGGTTGGACGATTTGAAAGATACGCTGCTGAGCCACTTTCAACTGACCCTCACTACAAGTTTTGGCATCGACTGAGATCGCCTTGCCAAATGCAAACGAAGTCAAATTGCCCAAAACTAAGAGAGGTTATTGTAGACCTCAAAATCATGATCTCGTATCACCTAATGGTTTTTTGATACCTCTCACGAGGTCTGAGATACAAGCCCCACAAGATCACTGCCCAATTGTGCTTAGTGCACCTTGGGGTCACTTGGGTTGAGCGTGGTCGCGAGTGTTCCGGTGACTCTATGGGTAGAATGGGGTTGTCACTAGCATTTACTTGGCTAAATAGAGTTGATGGAGTAGATGGTTTAATGCTAGGTTGGACGATTTGAAAGATACGCTGCTGAGCCACTTTCAACTGACCCTCACTGCAAGTTTTGGCATCGACTGAGATCGCCTTGCCAAATGCAAACGAAGTTGAATCGCCCAAAACTAAGAGAGGTTATTGTAGAACCCAAAAACATGATCTTGTAGCACCTAAAATTTTGTCAATACCTCTCATGAGGTCTGAGATACAAGCCCCACAAGATCGCTGCCCAATCGTGCTTAGTGCACCTTGGGGTCACTTGGGTCGAGCATGGTCGTGAGCATTCCGATGACTCTGTGGGTAGAAAAGGGTTCTCACTAGCATTTACCCAGCCAACCAGAGCTGATGGAGTAGATGGTTTAATGCTAGGTTAGATGGTTTGAAAGATATGTTGCTGAGCCACTTTCAACTGACCCTCACTACAAGTTTTGGCATCGACTGAGATCGCCTTGCCAAATGCAAACAAAGTCAAATCGCCCAAAACTAAGAGTATTTATTGTAGACCTTGAACAAACAATCCCATAGAACCTGATAGTTTTTCAATATCTCTCACGAGGTCTAAGATACGAGCCTCGCAAGATCGTTGCCTAATCATGTTTAGTGCACCTTGGGGTCACTTGGGTCGAGCATGGCCGCGAGCATTTTGGTGACTCTATGGGAAGAACGGGGTTGTCACTGGCATTTACCTAGCCAACCAGAGCCAATAGAGTAGATGGTTTGATGCTAGGTTGGACCGTTTGAAAGATACACTGTTGAGCCACTTTCAACTAACCCTCACTGCAAGTTTTGGCATCGACTGAGATCGCCTTTCCAAATGCAAACAAAGTCGAATCACCCAATACCAAGAGAGGTTATTGTAGACCTTGAAAACATGATCTTGTAGCACCTAATGGTTTGTCGATACTTCTCACGAGGTTTGAGATACGAGCCCTGCAAGATCACTATCCAATCGTGCTTAGTGCACTTTGGGGTCATTTGGGTTGAGTGTGGTGGTGAGCATTTCGGTGATTCTTTGGGTAGAACAGGGTTGTCACTGGCATTTATTAGGCCAACTGGAGCTAATGGCATAGAAAGTTTGATGCCAGGTCAGATGGTTTGAAAGATACGCTATTGAGCCACTTTCAACTGACCCTCACTGCAAGTTTTGGCATCAACTGAGATCACCTTACCAAATGCAAACATAGTTGAATCACCCAAAACTGAGAGGTTATTGTAGACCTTGAAAACATGATCCTATAGCACCTGATGATTTGTTGATACCTCTCATGAGGTCTGAGATATGAACCCCACAACATCGCTTCCCAATCGTGCTTAATTCACCTTGGGGTCACTTGGGTCAAGCGTGGTCACGAGCATTCCGGTGACTCAGTGGGTAGAATGGGGTTGTCACTGGTGTTTACCTAGCCAACTAGAGCTGATGGAGTAGATGGCTTGATGCCAGGTTGGATGGTTTGAAAGATACGTTGCTGAGCCACTTTTAACTGATCCTCACTTCAAGTTTTGGCATCGACTAAGATCACTTTGCAAAATGCAAACGAAGTCGAATTGCCCAAAACTAAGAGAAGTTATTGTAGACCTCAAAAACATGATCTCGTAGCACCTAATGGTTTGTTGATACCTCTCATGAGGTTTGAGATATGAGCCCCGCAAGATCATTTCCCAATCGTGCTTAGTGCACCTTGGGGTCACTTGGGTCGAGCATGGTCGCAAGCATTCCGGTGACTCTGTGGGCAGAACGGGGCTGTCATTAGCATTTACCCGACCAACCAAAGCCAATGGAGTAGATGGTTCGATGTCAGGTCAGACGGATTGAAAGAAATGCTGCTGAGCCACTTTCAATTGACCCTCACTACAAATTTTGGCATCGACTGAGATCGCCTTGCCAAAGGGAAATGAAGTTGAATCACCTAAAACTGAGAGACATTATTGTAGACCTTAGAAAAAAAATCTCGTAGCACCTAATGGTTTGTTAATACCTATCATGAGGTCTGAGATATGAGCCATGGAAGATCACTGCCAGTTTTAAAGATACATTGCTGAGCCACTTTCAACTGACTGTTAGTGGTATGTTTGAAATTTGAACTGTGAAATTAATCATGATTAAGCTTGTGAAATTTGAACTATGGAGCTTATTATGTTTGAGGTTTAACTTTTATTGATTGTTTGAAATGATAAAAAATAATATCCTTAAAGCATTAGAAACAACAATCAAACATGTAAGAATTCAAACCATGTAAATGACATAAGTATATGACATGTAAGATCCCTTCTTGGCACTATTGGCCACCCATACATGATTTTGGTCATAAGTCCTTATGAAGATTTTTAGGACATTTAACTTTTAAATCAAATTGATTGTTACAAATTGCCATTATAGGCTTCAAAAGATCTCAATTAACCATTAAGGATCTTTTTGTCCTTCTATCTCTGATTGCATCCATGGTGACTGTAGGTGTCTTCATAGCTGCTCCTGCACAAGTTACAATCCACATACAAAACCAAGTTTATTGACTCAAAATACAATCTAAGAAAGGTCAAATTAATGTATTGAAATTAAGCTTAACGAACTTAGAAGGGTCATCTCTTTGCTTCAGGGTCTCCAATAGCGCTTCATGATTAGCAGTAGTAATAGTCCAAAGTTCTTTTGTCTTTGGTCTTCCTTGATGCTTTGACAACTTGACATTTGTTGCTATAACAAGGTGTGAATACATGAGAATAGTTTTGTGCTTCTCATAGTCTTCAAATGCGGGAAATCCATTCTTTCTAATCATGTATGTTCGCAGCCATGTTCCTGCAACAATAACTGAACTAGTAGGATATGTGAACCCATCACCATTTGTCATCAGTTATGCAAGCTTCTGTTTACCTTGTACATAATGTGCTAACCAATAATCTGACCTCTCATCATTCCCCTGTGGTGCAACCAATGCAAAAACATCTCCTGGCTTCAAAAGATCTGAAAGATGGTCATAGTCAACTGAAGTGTCCATGTCATCATTTTTATAGAGAGTGTCAAAGATAAAGGAGTCAAATACTGTGGAACCCATGTATCCACCCACTCACTTGATTTGCAATGATCCCAATCATACTGAAAACACATGGGGCAAAAACAAGCCAACGCTCATGTCCAAATGGTCCATGTACTACTATTGGAGCTTCAGAATGAACGCATTTTTTAAGCATCTTTCACTATTTGACAATCCAATCTATCTCCTATAGTTTCCTCCTCAACCATCCAAAATAATCTATGCACTGTAGAATTAAGAGTACCCCCCTGTGATAATGCTAAAGTACACCAATCAACAATAGAATGAGCATCAAGAAGTACAACACTTGAAATCCTCAATTGCTCCTTAACTAGAGATCTCTTCACTCACACACCTGCTCTGTCATGCTCCCCTTTCCCATGCCCTGACTCAAAAAAACTCCAAATATGAGGTACACCTCTCTCCACATGCATTCTACACAAATAATAAAACATTTTGGCATTTTTAAATTGACCGGTGCAATTATCCGACCAAATGAGATGTCTATCCATAGCAATACAATTTTCCTACAAGAAATCAAAATAGTTCTAGAAACAATGTTGAACAAACTCATGAGAGTGAGACCTGTTGTCGCTCATATAAAAATGGTACTCTATGATTATCTTTCACTCATCTTTTGTTCTATCAGGGGAATGTCTATATGTGATGTGTAAAAAAATAGCAACCTGAATGGAATTGTAATATTGAGCTTGAGTCTCATTTTGGGGCTGAAATGTATAGTTCTCCGCAAAGTCTACAATGGATATAATAGTTCCAATGGGGAAATTTTCCTTACATGTCTTGAATTATTGATCCAACCATTGAGACCTATGAATATGCCTTGAATACTTGTAAAAAATATGTCTTGAAATCTGAGATAAAATCAGCAACATTGTATTCTTTTGCAACTAACTCACATCTAAAGCCTTCACCTCCACTCTTCAATGTATATTTCACTATTTCATATACCTTTTTTTGGATGAGTATCTTTCCAAAATTGTGTTCCAAACCCTCATGAAAACATGTTCTAAACTTGGACAAGCCACCACATTCTGAGCACTTGGCATTTAAGCAATCTTTTTTATAAAATAAACAACCATCATCTCTATGACATAAAAAATGATCTAGCAAGTCTCTTGATGATTTGGGAAGACCACTTGCACCACAATCCTCTAGTATTTCATTAGTATGCAAAGTAGAATGAATGGACCATAATAATTCATGATGCATTGAAAACTCAACTTGATATTTGTAACAACATGTATTTTGAATCTTAAGGAGTACACAATAAAATGGCTTCACAAATTCAAAAGACCTTTGTGATATTTTCAATGTTGGATGTGTCTCACAAATTTTTTTATACAACATTGTTTGACTTACCTCCACATAATGTTTAGGATGTGGAGTGCGGTCTCGATTGCCAACTCTCAACTTCAAGACATCCTTCACATTTGGTGACACTCTTGAGTTAGCATCCCAAAATTGTTGAATTTTATCCTTGACAACATATGTTAGATTTTTATCAAAATGTGGAAGTCTCCCACCATAAGCCCATGTATCAATTTGAAGCGGATCATCAAGTATTTCTCTTCTTGCAAGTGCTCTACCCAAAGTTTTATGGTCTATATTGAAGTCAACACAAGTTTGTCTCATCAAAAGAGCCTTTCTCAACTGATGACTTACTAAGGAGGTTGTAATAACCCTGCAAGCAACTCTCTTGTCTTTTTCTCTGCTAGTCTTCCCAATGCTATTGAGAGCATTGAAAAGATTCTTCACAACAATGGCATTTCTCTCCATTTTCTTGTTCACATGAATCTTCAATTTCACAAGCACAGGTCTCATCTTTTGCATCTTTAACAACTGCACAAAAATTTGACATTTCTCAACCAATGTCTTGTTTCAAAAAAATTGATCATAAAGTCTTGAAGCCCACAACCTAACGGTTCTATGTGACCTCTTTCCTTCCCAATTATTCATAATGTTCTCCTCAATTTCAATTAACCATTTAGGTGTTCTTGGAAGCCCCAAATTTGAATATTGATTATCTTTATATCAAGGGACTTCATTTCGCATATAATTTGGAGATGTATAACATTCATGTGGTTCTTGTGCAACATTTTCGTTCGCAAAGTCTACATTTTCAATCTCCATCTGTGCATTTTCAAATTGAACATCCTCTTCACTTACAACTACATTTACGGGGTCACCTTGATTAATGTTTAACATACCTTCTCTCCTTCTTCGGTGATTTTCCTTATCTTTTTCCCTATATGCCTGAATTTTGTCATCTATTAGCTTCCTCTTGCGTTTAACCTTTCGACGACTAGTGCTTCCCATGGTGAGACCACAAGTCAACAAAAATCAAACAATGGGCCCCAAATCATGTTTTTTGTTTTGCAACGTGTGAAAAAAGTATAAAATCCCATGATTTTCTGCTCTATGGGGACAGGGAATATTTTGGTCAAATATTGCCTGGGAAAAATCAGGTACCCAAAAATATGGGGTACCCGATATTCTCCTACCAATGAAAAATCGGCGGGAGCAAATGAAAACAATTGAACTTTTACATATATTTATGTATATAATATATCTATAAAAAAGAGGCATATGATATATATAATGTATATTATATATGTACTAATGTATTATAATAGACTAATGTATTATATATATTAATGTATTAAATATACTAATATATATAATATATTATATATATACTAATGTATAATATATACTAACATGTATAATATATATATATATATATATATATATATACACACACACACACACACTAATGTATACTAATATATTATATATAATATTACAAATTAAGGAGAAGCTCTTGCAGAAATATGGAAATTATAATCTTCCTCCTAGAGCATACATTAATGAAGTTCTTCGTACCTTAGCAGAGGAAGCCAGCTGGACTGTTCAAGCTTACGGTACTACATACAAAAATGCGGTATGTATTTTTGGCCTAAATTTTTTTCTCATTTCTTTTAGGTCTTTAAAGGTCGTCCGCTAAATCTTTGTATTAAATGTGCCTTTTACAGGCATCGTAAACCCTAGCTACGCAGAAATGGAGGCTTTGAACAATAGTTCACTGGAGGCAGAGAGAGACTCCCTAGGGGTCCATTGGAATGCTCAAGTGTGTCTTAAGTGGTCGTAAGATCCTAATACCACTTAAGACACACTTGAGCATTCTAATGTGTCAAAAGGGGTTCTGGGGACTCCCTAGGGGTACTAGTACACCTTATCATGCATTAGGACACCTAGAGAGTCCCCATGAACCCTTAAGACACATTGGAATGCTCAAGTGTGTCTTAAGGGGTTGTAGGACCCCTTAGGACACACTTGAGCATTCTAATGCGTCAAAAGGGGTCATGGAGACTCCCTAGGGGTCATAGTATGCCTTATCATGCCTTAGGACCCCTAGAGAGTCCCCATGATCCCTTCAGACACATTGGAACACTCAAGTGTGTCTTAAAAGGTCGTAGGACCCCTTAAGACACACTTGAGCATTCTAATGTGTCAAAAGGGGTCATGGGGACTCCCTAGGGGGCCTAGTACACCTTATCTGACACATTAGAATGCTCAAGTGTGTCTTAAAGGGTATTAGGACCCCTTAACACACACTTGAGCATTTGAATGCGTCAAAAGGGGTAATGGGGACTCCCTAGGTGTCCTTGTATACCTTATCATGCTCTACGATGCCTAGGGAGTCCCCATGACCCCTTTTGACATATTAGAATGCTCAAGTGTGTCTTATGGGGTCCTTATACCCCTTAAGACATACTTGAGCATTCCAATGTGTCAAAAAGGGTCATGGGGACTCCTTAGGGGTCCTAGAACTCCTTATCACGCATTAGGACACCTAGGGAGTTCCCATGACCCCTTTTGACATATTGGAAAGCTCAAGTCTATCTTAAGGGGTCCTACAACCCATTAAGACACACTGGAGCATTTCAATGTGTCAAAAGGGGTCATCGGGACTCCCTAAGGTTCTTAGTACACCTTATCATGTGTTAGGACCCCTAGGGAGTCCCGATGACCCCTTTTGACACATTGGAATGCTCAAGTGTGTCTTAAGGGGTCATAGGACTCCTTAAGACACACTTGACCATTCCAATGTGTCGAAAGGGGTCATGGGGACTCCCTGGGTGTCATAATGTGCATTAGGACACCTAGGGAGTCCCTATGACCCCTTTTGATGCATTGGAATGCTCAAGTGTGTCTTAAGGGGTCTTTTTGACGCATTTGAATGCTCAAGTGTTTCTTAAGGGGTCCTAAGACCCCTTAAGACACACTTGAGCATTCCAATGCGTTAAAAAGGGTCATGGGGACCCCCTAGGGGTACTAGTACACCTTATCATGTATTAGGACATGTAGGGAGTTCCCATCACCCCTTTTGACACATTAGAATGCTCAAGTGTGTCTTAAGGGGTCCTAGTACACCTTATCTAATGTCGAGACTCTCTAGGGTAGGACCCCTTAAGACACACTGGAGCATTCCAATGTGTCAAAAGGGGTCATCGAGACTCTCTAGGGGTCCTAACACATGATAAGGCATACTACGACCCCTAGGGAATCTCGATGACCCCTCTTGATACATTGGAATGCTCAAGTGTGTCTTAAGGGGTCATAGGACCCGTTAAGACACACTTGAGCATTTCAATGTGTCAAAAGGGGTCATGGGGACTCCCTAGGTGTCCTAATGCACATTCGGACACCTAGGGAGTCCCCATGACCCCTTTCGACGCATTGGAATGCTCAAGTGTGTCTTAAGCGGTCCTAATACTCCTTAAGACACACTTGAGAATTCCAATGTGTTAAAAGGGGTCATGGGGACTCCCTAGGGGTTCTAGTACATCTTATCATGTATTAGGACACGTAGGGAGTTCCCATGATCCCTTTTGAGACATTAGAATGCTCAAATGTGTCTTAAGGGGTCATGGAGAATCTCTAGGGGTCCTAAGGTGTGATAAGGCATACTAGGACCCCTAGGGAGTCCCCATGACCCCTTTTGACACATTGGAATGCTCAAGTGTGTCTTTAGGGGTCATGGGGACTCCTTAGGGGTCCTAACCCTTGATAAGCTGTACTAGGACCCCTAGGGAGTCCCCGTGACCCCTTTGACACATTGGAACACTCATGTGTGTCTTAAGGGGTCCTAAGACCCCTTAAGACACACATGAGCATTCCAATGTGTCAAAAGGGGTCATGGGGACTCCCTAGGGGTCCTAACACCTGATAATGCATACTATGACTGCTAGGGAGTCCCGATCACCCCTTTTGATACATTGGAATGCTCAAGTGTGTGTTAAGGGGTCTTAGGACCCCTTAAGCCACACTTGATCATTTAATGTGTTAAAAGGAGTCATGGGGACTCGCTAGGGGTCCTAACATGTGATATGGCATACTAGGACCCCTAGGGAGTCCCTGTGACCCCTTTTGACACATTAGAATGCTCAAGTGTTTCTTAAGGGGTAGGACACCTTAAGACACACTAGAGCATTCTAATGTGTCAAAAGGGGTCATAGGAACTCCCTAGGGGTCCTAACGCATGATAAAGTGTACTAGGACCCCTAGGGAGTCATGATGACCCCTTTTGACACATTGGAGCGCTCAAGTGTGTCTTAAGGGGTCCTACGACCACTTAAGACACACTTGAGCATTCCAATGTGTCAAAACAGGTCATGGGGACTCCCTAGGGGTCCTAACATGTGATAATGTGTACTAGGACCCCTAGGGAGTCCCCATGACCCAATTTGACACATTGTAATGCTCAAGTGTGTCCGAAGGGGTCCTAAGACCCCTTAAGACACATTTGAGTCCTTTTGACAAATTAGAACACTCAAGTGTGTCTTAAGGCATTTTATGACCCCTTAAAACACACTTGAGCATTCCAATGTGTCAAAAGGGGTCATGGTGACTCCCTAGGGGTTCTAGCACGTGATAAGGCATACTAGGAACAATACGGAGTCCCCATGACCCCTTTTGACACATTGGAATGCTCAAATGTGTTGTAAGGGGTCTTAGGACCCCTTACGACACACTTGAGCATTCCAATGTGTCAAAAGGGGTCATGGGGACTCCCTAGGGGTCCTAACACATGATAAGGCATACTAGGACTCCTAGGCATTCTAGTTGACCCCTTTTGACACATCAGAATGCTCAAGTGTGTCTTAAGGGGTCCTAAGAACCCTTAAGACACACTTGAGTGTTCCAATGTGTCAAAAGAGGTCATGGTGACTCCCTAGGGGTCCTAACACATGATAAGGCATACTAGGACCCCTAGGGAGTCCCGATGACCCATTTTGACACATTGGAACACTCAAGTGTGTCTTATGACCCCTTAAGACACACTTGAGCTTTCTAATGTGTCAAAAGGGGTCACGGGGACTCCCTAGGGGTCCTAGTATGCCTTATCATGGGTTAGGACCCCTAGGGAGTCCCCATCAACCATTTTGACACATTAGAATGCTCAAGTGTGTCTTAAGGACACTTGAGAATTCCAATGTGTCAAAAGGGGTCATTAGGACTCCCTAGGGGTCCTAGTACACCTTATCACATGTTAGGACCCCTAGGGAGTCCCCATGAACCCTTTTGACACATTGGAACACTCAAGTGTGTCTTAAGGGGTCTTAGGACCCCTTAAGACACACTTGAGCATTCCAATCTGTCAAAAGGCATCATGAGGACTTCTTAGGGGTCCGAGTATGCCTTATCGCATGTTAGGACCCCTAGGGAGTCCCCATGACCCCTTTTGGCACATTAGAATGCTCAAGTGTTTCTTAAGGGGTTGTAAGACCCCTTATGACACACTTGAGCATTCCAATGTGTCAAAAGGGGTCATCGGGACTCCCTAGCGGTCCTAGTACACCTTATCATGTGTTAGGACCCTTAGGGAGTCCCCATGACCACTTTTGACACATTGGAACGCTCAAGTTTGTCTTAAGGGTTCCACATTGGAATGCTGAAGTGTGTCTTAATGGTACTAATGCATGATAAGGTGTATTAGGACCCCTAGGGAGTCATGATAACCCCTTTTGACACATTGGAATGCTCAAGTGTGTCTTAAGGGGTCCTACAACCCCCGAAAACACACTTGAGCATTGCAATGTGTCAAAAGGGGTCATGGGGTATCCCTAAGGGTCCTAAAGCATGATAAGGATTACTAGGACTCCTACGGAGTTCCTATGACCCTGTTTGACACATTAGAATGCTCAAGTGTGTTCTAAGAAGTCCTAAGACCCCTTAAGACACACTTGAGCACTTTTGAGAAATTGGAATGCTCAATTGTGTCTTAAGGGGTGCTGCGACCCCTTAAGAAAGACTTGAGCATTCCAATGTGTCAAAAGGGGTCATGGTGACTCCCTAGGGGTCCTAACGCATGATAAGCAGTACTAGGACCCCTAGGGAGTTCCCATGACCCCTTTTGACACATTGGAATGCTCAAGTGTGTCGTAAGGGGTCTTAGGACCCATTAAGACACACTTGAGCATTGCAATTTCTCAAATGGGGTCATGGGGACTCCCTAGGGGTCCTAACGTGTGTTAAGGTGTACTAGGACCCATATGGAGTCCTCATGACCCCTTTTGACACATTGGAACACTCAAGTGTGTCTTAAGGCGTCTTAGGACACCTTAGGACACACTTGAGCATTCCAATGTGTCAAAAGGGGTCACGGGGACTCCCTAGGGGTCCAAACACATGATAAGGCATACTAGGACCCTTAGGGAGTCCCCATCACCCCTTTTGACAAATTAGAATGTTGAAGTGTGTGTTAAGGGGTCCTAAGATCCCTTAACACACACTTGAGCATTCTAATGTGTCAAAAGGCATCATCGGGAATCCCTAGGGGTCCTAACACATGATAAGGTGTACTAGGATCCCTAGGGAGTCCCCGTGACCCCTTTTGACACATCAAAATGCTCAAGTGTGTCTTAAGGGGTCCTACAACCTGTTAAGCCACACTTGAGCATTCTTATGTGTCAAAAGGGGTCATGGTGACTCCCTAGGGGTCCTAATGCGTGATAAGGCATAATAGGACCCCTACGGAGTTCCCCTCACCCCTTTTGACACATTGGAATGCTCAAGTGTGTCTTAAGGGGTCCTACGACCCCTTAAGACACACTTGAGCATTCCAATGTGTCAAAAGGGGTCATGGGGACTCCGTAGGGGTCCTAATGTGTGATAAGGTGTACTAGGACCCCTCAGGAGACCTGATGACCCATTTTGACACATTAAAATGATCAAGTTTGTCATAAGGGGTTTTAGGACCCCTTAAGACACACTTCAGTGTTCCAATGTGTCAAAAGGGGTCATGGGGACTCGCTAGGGGTCCTAACATGTGATAAGGTATACTAGGACCCGTAGGGATTCCCTGTGACCCCTTTTGACACATTGGAATAGTCAAGTGTGTATTAAGGGGTCGTAAGACCCCTTAAGATATACTTGAGTGTTCTAATGTGTCAAAAGGGGTCATGGTGACTTCCTAGGGGTCCTAACACGTGATAAGATGTACTAAGACCCGTAGGGAGTCTTGATGACCACTTTTGACACATTTGAATGCTCAAGTGTGTCTTATGACCCCTTAAGACACACTTGAGCATTCTAATGGGTCAAAAGGGGTCACAAGGACTCCCTAGGGGCCCTAGTATGCCTTATAATGTGTTAGGACCCCTAGGGAGTCCCCATCACCCCTTTTGACACATTGGAATGCTCAAGTGTGTCTTAAGGGGTCCTAACACCCCTTAAGACACACTTGAGCATTTGAATGTGTGAAAAGGGGTCATCAAGAATCCCTAGGGGTCCTCGTACACCTTATCACCTATTAGGACCCCTAGGGAGTCCCATTGACCCCTTTTGACACATTGGAATGCTCAAGTGTGTCTTAAGGGTCTTAACCCCTTAAGACACACTTGAGCATTCCAATGTGTCAAAAGTGGTCATGGGGATTCCCTATAAGTTGTAGTACACCTTATCAAGTGTTAGGACCCCTAGGGAGTCAACATGACCCCTTTTGATAGGTCAGAATGCTCAAGTGTGTCTTAACGGATCGTAAGACCCCTTAAGACACACTTGAGCATTCAAATGTGTCAAAAGGGGTCATCGGGACTCCCTAGGGTTCCTAGTACACCTTTTCACATGTTGGGACCCGTAGGGAGTCCCCATGACCCCTTTTGACACATTGCAATGCTCAAGTGTGTCTTAAGGGCTCCTAAGACCCCTTAAGACACACTTGAGCATTCGAATGTGTCAAAAGGGGTCATCGGGACTCCCTAGGGGTCCTAGTAGGCCTTATCACGTGTTAGGACTAGTAGGGCATCCCCATGACCCCTTTTGACACATTGGAATGCTCAAGTGTGTCTTAAGGGATCTTAGGACCTCTTAAGACACACTTGAACATTCCAATGTGTCGAAAGGGGTCATGGGGACTCCCTAGGGGTCCTAACGCATGATAAGGCATATGAGGACCCCTAGGGAGTCGCCATGACCCTGTTTGACACATTGGAAAGCTCAAGTGTTTCTTAAGGGGTACTAAGACACCTTAAGACACACTTGAGCCCTTTTGACACATTGGAATGCTCAAGTGTTTCTTAAGGGGTCCTATGACCCCTTAAGACACACTTGAGCATTCCTATGTGTCAAAAGGGGTCATGGTCACTCCTTAGGGGTCCTAACAAATGATAAGGTGTACTAGGACCCCTAGGGAGTCCCCATGACCCCTTTTGACACATTGGAATGCTCAAGTGTGTCTTAAGGGGTTCTACGATGCCTGAAGACACACTTGAGCCTTCCAATGTGTCAAAAGGGGTCATGTGGACTCCACAGGGCTTGTAACATGTGATAAGGTATTCTAGGACCCCTAGGGAGTCTCGATGACCCCTTGTGACACATTGGAATGCTCAAGTGTGTTGTAAGTGGTCTTAGGTCCCATTTAGATAAGGCATACTAGGACCCGTAGGGAGTCTCAGTGACCCCTTTTGACACATTGGAATACTCAATTGTGTCTTAAGGTGTCTTAGGACTTCTTAAGACACTCTTGAGCATTCCAATGTGTCAAAAGGGGTCATGGGGACTCCGTAGGGGTCCTAATGCGTGATAAAACATACTAAGACCCCTAGGGAGTTCCCATGACCCCTTTTGACACATTGGAACACTCAAGTGTGTCTTAATGGGTCCTACACAAGTGTCTCTTAAGGTGTCATAGGACCCCTTAAGACACACTTGAGCATTCCAATATGTCAAAAGGGGTCATGGGGACTCGCTAGGGGTCCTGACGCATGATAAGGTGTACTAGGACCCCTAGGGAGTCCCGATTACCCTTTTTGACACATTGGAATGCTCAAGTGTGTCGTAAGGGGTCTTAGGACCGCTTAAGACACACTTGAGCTTTCCAATGTGTCGAAAAGGGTCATGGGAAATCTGTATGGGTCCTAATGCGTGATAAGGCGTACTAGGACCCCTAGGGAGTTCCCGTGACCCTGTTTGACACATTAGAATGCTCAAGTGTGTCTTAAGGGGTCCTACAACCCCTTAAGACACACTTGAGCCTTCCCATGTGTCAAAATGGGTCATTGGGACTCCCTAGGGCTCCTAACGTGTGATAAGGCGTACTAGGACCCCTAGGAAGTCCCCGTGACCCCTTTTGACACATTGGAATGCTCAAGTGTGTCTTAAGGGGTCGTAAGACACACTTGAGAATTCCAATGTGTCAAAAGGGGTCATGGAGACTTCCTAGGGGTACTAACATGTGCTGAGGCATACTAGGACCCCTAGGGAGTCCTGATGACCCCTTTTGACACATTACAATGCTCAAATGTGTCGGAAGGGCTCTTAGGACCCCTTAAGATACACTTGAGTGTTCCAATGTGTCAAAAGGGGTCATGGGGACTCCTTAGGGGTCCTAACACATGATAAGCCCTACTAGGACCCCTAAGGAGTCCCCGTGACCCCTTTTGACAGATTGGAATGATCAAGTTTGTCTTAAGGGGTCTTAGGACCCCTTAAGACACACTTGAGCATTCCAGTGTGTCAAAAGGGGTCATGGGGACTCCTTAGTGGTCCTATGCATGATAAGGCATACTAGGACACTTGAGCCTTCCCATGTGTGAAAATGGGTCACGGAAACTCCCTAGGGGTCCTAATGTGTGATAAGGCATACTAGGACCCCTAGGAAGTCCTTGTGACCCCTTTTGACACATTGGAATGCTCAAGTGTGTCTTAAGGGGTCCTACAACCCCTTAAGACACACTTGAGCCTTCCCATGTGTCAAAATGGGTCATTGGGACTCCCTAGGGCTCCTAACATGTGATAAGGCATACTAGGACCCCTAGGAAGTCCCCATGACCCCTTTTGACACATTGGAATGCTCAAGTGTGTCTTAAGGGGTCGTAAGACACACTTGAGCATACCAATGTGTCAAAAGGGGTCATGGGGACTTCCTAGGGGTCCTAACACGTGCTAAGGCATACGAGGACCCCTAGGGAGTCTTGATGACCCCCTTTGACACATTGGAGTGCTCAAGTGTGTCGGAAGGGCTCTTAGGACTGCTTAAGACACACTTGAGCCTTCCAATGTGTGAAAAGTGGTCATGGGGAATCCTTAGGGGTCCTAATGCGTGATAAGGCCTACTAGGACCCCTAGGGAGTCCCCATGACCCCTTTTGACAGATTGGAATGGTCAAGTTTGTCTTAAGGGGCCTTAGGACCCCTTAAGACACACTTCAGTGTTCCAATGTGTCAAAAGGGGTCATGGGGACTCCTTAGGGGTCCTATGGATGATAAGGCGTACTAGGACCCCTAGGGATTCCTGTTGACCTATTTTGACACATTGGAATGCTTAAGTGTGTCTTGAGGGGTCCTAAGACCCCTTAAGACACACTTGAGTGTTCCAAAGTGTTAAAAGGTGTTATGGTGACTCCCTAGGTGTCCTAACACATGATAAGGTGTACTAGGACTCCTAGGGAGTCGTAATGACCACTTTTGACACATTGGAATGCTCAAGTGTGTCTTTCGGCCCCTTAAGACACACTTGAGTGTTGCAATGTGTCAAAATTGATCATGAGGACTCCTAGGGGTCCTAGTATGCCTTATCACATGTTAGGACCCCTAAGGAGTCCCCATCACCCCTTTTGATATATTAGAATGCTCAAGTGTGTCTTAAGGTGTCTTAAGACCCCTTATGACACACTTGAGTAGTCCAATGTGTAAAAAGGGATCATCGAGACTCCCTAGGGATCCTAGTACACCTTATCATGTGTCAGGACCCCTAGGCAGTCCCCCTGACCCCTTTTGACACATTGGAATGTTCAAGTGTGTCTTAAGGGGTCTTAGGACCCCTTAAGACACACTTGAGCATTCTAATGTGTCAAAAGAGGTCATGGGGACTTCCTAGGGGTCCTAGTACACCTTATGACATGTTAGGACCCCAAGGGAGTCCCCATGACCCCTTTTGACACATTTGAATGCTCATATTTTTTTTGGGGGTTCTTAGGACCCCTTAAGACACACTTAAGCATTCCAATGTGTCAAAAGGGGTCACGGGGACTCCCTAGGGGTCCTAACACATGCTAAGGCGTACTAGGACCCCTAGGGAGTCCCCATGATCCCTTTTGACACATTAGAATGCTCAAGTGTGTGTTAAGGGATCCTAAGACCGCTTAACACACACTTGAGTGTTCTAATGTGTCAAAAGCGATCATCGGGACTCCCTAGGGGTCCTAACATGTGATAAGTCATACTAGGACCCCTAGGGAGTCCCCGTGACCCCTTTTGACACATCGGAATGCTCAAGTGTGACTTAAGGGGTCCTACAACCCCTTAAGACATAGTTGAGCTTTGCATTGTGTGAAAAGGGGTCATGGTGAATTGCTAGGGGTCACGGGGACTCCCTAGGGGTCCTAGTATGCCTTATCACACGTTAGGACCCCTAGGGAGTCCCCATGACCCCTTTTGACACATTGGAATGCTCAAGTGTGTCTTAAGGGGTCCTAAGAACCCTTAAGATACACTTGAGCATTCGAATGTATCAAAATGCATCTTCAAGACTTTGTAGGGGTCCTATTATGCCTTATCACATGTTAGGACCCCTAGGGAGTCCCCATGACCACTTTTGACACATTCGAATTCTCAAGTGTGTCTTAAGGGATCTTAGGACCCCTTAAGACACCCTTGAGTGTTCCAATGTGTCAAAAGGTATCATGCAGACTCCCTAGGGGTCCTAGTACACCTTATCACACGTTGGGATCCCTAGGGAGTCCCCATGACCCCTTTTGACACATTGGAATGCTCAAGTGTGTCTTAAGGGGTCCTAAGACCCATTACGACACACTTGAGCATTCCAATTTGTTAAAAGGGGTCATTGGGACTTCCTAGGGGTCCTAGTACATCTTTTCACATGTTGGGACCCCTACGGAGTCCCCATGACCCCTTTTTACACATTGGAATGCTCAAGTGTGTCTTAAGGGGTCCTAAGACCCCTTAAGACACACTTGAGCATTCCAATGTGTCAAAAGAGGTCATGGGGACTCCGTAGGGGTCCTAGTATGCCTTATCATGTGTTAGGACCCCTAATGGGTCTCTATGACCCCTTTTCACACATTGGAATGCTCAAGTGTGTCTTAAGGGGTCTTAGGACTTCTTAAGACACACTTGAGTGTTCCAATGTGTCAAAAGGGGTCATCGGGACTCCCTAGGGGTCCTAACACATAATAAGGCATACTAGGACCCCTAGGGATTCCCCATGACCTTGTTTGACACATTTGATTGCTCAAGTGTATCTGAAGGGGTCCTAATACACCTTAAGACACACTTGAGCCCTTTTGACAAGGTAGAATGTTCAAGTGTGCCTTAAGTGGTTCTACGACCCCTTAAGACATACTTGAGCATTCTATTGTGTGAAAAGGGGTCATGGGGACTCACTTGGGGTCCTAACATGTGATAAGGCATCCTAGGACCCCTAGGGAGTCCCCGTGACCCCTTTTGACACATTGGAATTCTCAAGTGTGTCTTTAGGACCCCTTAAGACATACTTGAGCATTCCAAAATGTCAAAGGGAGTCATGGGGACTGCCTAGGGGTCCTAACACATGATGACACATACTAGGACCCCTAGGGAGTCCCCATGACCCCTTTTGACACATTGGAACACTGACGTGTGTCTTAAGGGGTCCTACTCAAGTGTGTCTTAAGAGGTTGTTGGACCCCTTAAGACACACTTGAGCATTCCAATGTGTCAAAAGGGGTCATGGGGACTCCCTAGGGGTCCTAATGTGTGATAAGGCATACTAGGATCCCTAGGGAGTCCAAATTACCCTTTTTGACACATTAGAATGCTCAAGTGTGTCGTAAGGGGTCTTAGGACCCTTTTAGACACACTTGAGCATTCCAATGTGTCAAAAAGGGGCATGTGGACTCCCGTGGGGTCCTAATGTGTGATAAGGCATACTAGAAACCCTAGGGAGTCCCCGTGACCCCGTTTGACACATTGGAATGCTCAAGTGTGTCTTAAGGGTTCCTACGACCCTCTAAGACACACTTGAGTATTTCAATGTGTCAAAAGGGGTCATTGGGACTCCCTAGGGGTCCTAATGTATGATAGGGTGTACTAGGACCCCTAGGCTGTCCTCGTGACCCCTTTTGACACATTGGAATGCTCAAGTGTGTCTTAAGGGGTCATTGGGACTCCCTATGCGTCCTAGTATGCCTTATCACATGTTAGGACCCCTAGGGAGTTCCCATGACCCCTTTTGACACATTGGGATGCTCAAGTGTGTCTTAAGGGGTCTTAGGACCCCTTAAGACACACTTGAGCATTCCAATGTGTCAAAAGGTTTCATGGGGACTCCCTAGGGTTCCTAATGCATGATAAGGCATACTAAGACCCCTAGGGAGTCCCCATGACCCCTTTTGAAACATTGGAAGGCTGAAGTGTGTGTTAAGGGGTGTTAGGACCTCTTAAGACACACTTGAGTGTTCCAATGTGTCAAAAGGGGTCATGGGGGCTCCCTTGGGGTCTTAACGTGTGATGAGGTGTACTAGGACCCCTAGGGAGTCCCTGTGACCCCTTTTGACACATTGGAATGCTCAAGTGTGTCCGTAGGGGTTCTAGGACCCCTCAAGAGACACTAGAGTGTTTCAATGTGTTAAACGGGGTCATGGGGACTCCCTAGGGGCCCTAGTATGCCTTATCACATGTTAGGACCCCTAGGGAGTACCCATGACCCATTTTGAGACATTGGAATGATAAATTATATCTTAAGGGGTCTTAGGACCTCTTAAGACACACTTGAGCATTCCAATGTGTCAAAATGGGTCATGGGGACTCCCTAGGGGTCCTAACACATGATAAGGCATACTAGGACCCCTACAGAGTCCCCATGACCCCGTTTGACACATTGGAATGCTCAAGTGTGTTTGAAGGGTTGCTAAGACCTTTTAAGACACACATGAGCATTCCAATGTGTCAAAAGGGGTCATGGGGACTCCCTAGTGGTCCTAATGTGTGATAAGGCATACTAGGATGCCTAGGGAGTCTCCATGACCCCGTTTGAAACATTTGAATGTTGAAGTGTAACTTAAGGGGTCCTACAACCCCTTAAGACACACTTGAGCATTCCAATGTGTCAAAAGGGGTCATGGGGACTCCCTAGGGGTCCTAACGCATGATAAGGTGTACTAGGACCCCTAGGGAGTCCCCATGACCCATTTTGACACATTGGAATGCTCAAGTGTGTTTTAAGGGGTCATAGGACCCCTTAAGACACACTTTAGCATTCCAATGTGTCAAAAGGGGTCACGGGGACTCCCTAGGGGTCCTAGTATGCCCTATCATGTGTTAGGACCCCTAGGGAGTCCCCATGAGCCCTTTTGACACATTGGAATGCTCAAGTGTGTCCGACGGAGTCCTAGGACCCCTTAAGACACACTTTAACATTTTAATGTGTCAAAAGTGGTCATCGAGACTTGCTAGGGGTCCTAACACATGATAAGGCATACTAGGACCCCTAGGGGTTCCCCATGACCCCTTTTGACACATTGGAATACTAAAGTGTGTTTGAGGGGGTCCTAGGACCCCTGAAGACACACTAGAGTATTCCAATGTGTCAGAAGGGGTCATGGGGACTTCCTAGGGGTCCTAACATGTGATAAGGTGTAGTAGTACCCCTAGGGAGTCCCCATGACCCCTTTTGACACATTGGAATGCTCAAATGTGTCTTAAGGGGTCTTAGGACCCCTTAAGACACACTTGCACATTCCAATGTGTTTAAAGGGGTCATGGGGACTCCCTAGGGGTCCTAATGCATGATAAGGCATACTAGGACCCCTAGGGAGTCCCCATGACCCAAATGAGATGTTAGTGAATGACTTCTTGCTAATACTACTCTTCCACCAGATCTATATTTCAATCCTTTTGTGGATCTATAGGCTCAATCACAAGCCCATAGAATTGGCCAAGAGAAAAATTTGATTTTTTATCAACTGATTACAAAATGTTCAGTGGAGGAGAAAACATTGCAACGATCAAGAAGAAAATTGGCTATGGAAAATCTAGTTATGAATTCTGTTAAGAATGAAACTATTAAGGAATTGCATGGATCACAAACCATGAAAATAACCTTCTACAACAAAGAACATTCAAGCTATAGAATTTATTAACTCTGAATTTAAACATCTTATCGACATTCATGGAAGAGATTTCATTAGCATCCATGGAAGAAATTTCATTAAAACTTTAGACAAAATCATGTAAAAAAATTCATTAACTTCAGGTGAAATCATTTAAGATGAACAAAAACAAAATCGTATTACTCAGAAATGGCAGAGAAAGAAAATGAGATAAACCAAATTTATCAATTTCTTTCAATCCGCAGCTTCTCTCCGAGCGCAAAATGACAATCCATGGATCCAAAATTAGGGTAAAAGTTAAATTCTTTGAGTAAGTTGTTCAAAAACGTGTAGAATATTGTAATGCATGATGATTTATAGAGAATTTATGATGGACTATGTTGTGCAAAAGCCCGCAATCCCTGCCATATCTCAGTATACTGATTAGAAGCAATGGTGAAAGTTTGAGACAGAGGCGACACTTGCATTGAAGCGGTAAGACATTCTTCATAATATCGGGGCAGGACCATCGAAACGACAAGGCTTTCCTCATAATGTCGCACCGCCACTGATCTCTTCTTTAAATTTATTAATGCGGCCAGTTCTATGACATCTACATAATTTCCAATACAAATGCTCATTTTACCAAACCCTTCCCCGCTCTCCATAATCTTCGGCCGATTCAAAGGTCCATCTAATTGTTCTTGTTTAACCTCCCAATGACTCTATTGAGCTGCCAGATTATCAATAGGCATGGTACAATTGTTCGGTTACCAGAATCTATTTTGAGAACCTTTGCAATTTAGCATTCTGGTTGAAAAACTAGGGAAAGATACCATTTCACAGCCACAGGCAGTGGAAATAGAGTGATTCTCTTGCCCTCTGCTTCTATAATCCGCCTCCAGTGAACTATTCTTCAAAGCCTCCATTTCTGCGTAGCTAGGGTTTTCGGCGCCTGTAAAAGGCACAACTATGCCCCTGTAGGGACTCATGCTCGTGCTCAGAATCATATTAAATAATATTTAAAATGTAAAATGTATATTATATAATATTTAATATATAATATTATATATAATATATAATCTAATATATAGTTTTTGATATTAATATATAATTAAATAATATTTAATGTAACATGTATATTATATAATATTTAATATATATAATATATAATCTAATATATAGTTTTTAATATTAATATATATTAAATAATATTTAATGTAAAATATATATTATATAACATTTAATATATAATTGATATTATATAATATTTAATATATCTAATATATATCTAATATATAACTAATATATAGTTTATGAAGGATGGAGAAATGGGAGGGAGAAAGTGGAGGAAAAGTGAAAATTCAAAATTCTTCCATCATATTCGGGTGAATATCGGGTACCCAATTAGGCTCGGTATTGCTTTGTGCACCAAACCTACATGGTCAACTATTGGAATGTCTCAAATACGTGTTTTTCTCCTGTTTCTCTAAGTTCCAAACTTTGACAATGTAGCTGACGACTTTTTTTTCACCCGAATTTGATAAAATGAAAAGGGTATCTTAAGGAGATTATTAGCTTTCTATTGATATAATTGGTGTCAAATTTTTAATTCGATAAGTAATTATTAGTTATTTTCTAATTGAGCTACCTCTAAAGTGCTGATTTATATACTGATTGAAAAATGACTATAACTTTCAAACGGTATAACATTTTTGAAATCCAAAAAATGCGTCACATTCTATGCTTCACCTACTATAAGGAATTTTTATTTTTTTTGAATTTTGTAAAGTTTTGAATGAGTTAAGGTGGTCAGACACGGGAGTTTTTTTATTCTAAAAATGTTGTAGCAGAAAATTCATAATTAATTATTTTTTTGGAATAAAATTACAAAAAAATATGCGTCACATCCAGGCATGAGTCTACTACTTATATATAAAATCTTATAATAAAATATTATCATTTGATTATGATTAAGCTGGTCAGACATACACCTACTTCTTATTTTTTTCTTGAAATTTTTGTACTACTGCATTGAAATCTATACTTTTCACCAATCATACTAACTTTTTCTCAAAAAAGGCCTAGTATTTTAGAAACTAAATTCAATTTTCTATAGATTCTATTCTTACAACTTTTTGATATTAGGTTCATAGCTAGTTGAAATTTTCACGTCAAGTTGACTAACCCTGATTTGCTGATTTTTCATTGCCACTTAAGGGCATAGTTTGGCCCCTCATGATCTTGCACATACCTAGCAGTCAAATACAATAGTCCTCCAATAATGATCTATACTTGTATTTTTTTTGGTGAATCATCTTCTTTAGTCAAGTTACATCTAGTAACAGTAGGAGTAGATATTGGTTTAGAATTATCCAAACTAGACTTCTTCAATAATTCACTGACATGTTTGGACTTAGAAATGAAAATTTCTTTACTACTATAATTTACCTCCAATCTAGAGAAGAAATTCAACCCACCAATCATATACATCTATAATTCCTTCTGCATCTCCTTTACAAATTTTCTACACAAATCATCAAATTGTGTCATCAACATAAACCACAATAATTAAGGTCTGATTTAAATAAATTTTGTAATAAAAATTATTGGCAGCATATCCTTTTTGAAATCCTTGTCCCATTAGATAATTATTTGAATTTCCATACTAGGATCTAGGTTCCTTCTTCAATGTATACAATACTTCCTTCAATTTATAAACAACACTCATATCCTTTCCGAACTTGAACCCTTCAGTGGTTCAATGTAGACTTCTTCCTTTAGTTCTCCATTCAAAAATGATGACTTAACATCCATTTGATAAACCTTGAAATCTTTAAATTTTTCAAATGCTAAGAATATCTAGGTCATCTCCATCTAGGAAATAGGGGCATAAGTTTCATTAAAGTCAATACCATCAATCTAATTGTAGCCCTTGCAAACCAATCTTTCCTTGTTCCTCATTACCTTTCCATTTTCATCTAGCTTATTTTGGAATGTCCATTTTTTACCAATCACATTCTTGTTAGTCAGTCTAGGTACAAGTTCCCATGTATGATTCTTCTCTATTTGATCAAGTTCTTCTCTCATTTCTCTTACACAGTTTTGGTCATTACATGTTTCTTCCATAGTTTTAGGCTCAATTTATGAAAGTAAAGATAAATTTTTTTATCTTGTATTCCTCTACTTATTGTAATGATATCTATATTCTTCTCTCCTATAATCTAATTCTCTGAATGATTTGTCTATACATACCTTGGAGTCTTATTTGTAGATGTTAGAGCCTTCTTTATCTCTTCTTCTTCTTTCTTGTCTTCTTTTCCCTTATCCTCTTTATTAGATTCATATTCAAGGTATTTCTCAAGACTTTTTTTAACATCTTCATCAACCTTCGGGTAAAAGCACAATCAGGTGTCACCTTTTTGGCTAACTTATCAGCACAACTGAATTTTAGTATTTCTAACTAAAATTAATTTTGGTCAAACATATGGTCTAGCAAGATTCATTGTAGCTAAGTTAGATAAGTTCTTTAACTTTTCCAATTGGAAATATATATTAATTGCATGTTTTATACCACTTTGGGTCCAATTACCATAAAAATAAAATTATTTCAGAAAAGTTGCGTTTCAATAACTCCTAATATTTTTAATGACATTTTAAAAAAAATTTAAAAATACCCTTTTGTAGAGATCAAAGTCAAGAATATCCTCATATAGATTTTATAGTGTTTTAATAAGACATAGTTTATTGTAATTAAAAAATATTACAAGTAGGTATTTTAACAGTTAAGGAGATGTTGATTCGGAGAAAGAAAAAAATAGTAAATTATATTAAATAAATTTTAAAAACACATGGTGCACTAGAGGAGAGAGTCCTCTTCAAGAATATATATTTCTTTTTTTGATTGGGATAGATTTGTTATGAAAAAAATGTTGCGAGATGAAAACTGTCGATTTCAGTGATTTGGAATTTGAATTGTTATAAAAGAGAAAATATAGGTCACAAACCTATTTTTATTTCTTTATGCACTAGATATATATGTCATCTATGACATATTTTGAAATTAGGGGAAAATATGTTTATTTACATATAATTTTTTGGTGGGAACTAGACCCCTAATTTTCAGCATTTTTCAGCAGCTAAAAAATTGTCTTTAAAAATTAAAAAAACATATCAATTCTTATTCAAAAAAAATATTAAAAATATTAATCATAAACTTCATCCATTTTATCACATTTAATTAGTTTACACCATCTTCAAATTCTAAACATAAATATCATTTTTATACTATTGAAGTTGAACAGCTTTGATTTTGTTAGCCTCTTCCTTTGTAAAAGGGTGACAGCTTATTGTGCTTTTACCCCTTCACATTGAGACTTTCAACTATCTTATTCACTCTCTTGTTGTTATACTGATACTCTTTTCTCTTTGTAAAATATCCCAAAAATATACCTTCATCAGCTTTGTTGTTAAACTTGCCAAGGTTTTCTTCATTTCTCTCAATTTAGCATTTTCTTCCAAAAATATTGAAATGTATCACTAAGGGTGCCCTTTCATGCCATAGCTCATATGAGGTCTTCTCATAATTCTTCTAGTTAATAACTTTGTTAAGTGTGTACACATATGTATGAATTTCTTCTCTCTAGTAAAATTTTGGTAAACCTACCTCTTTGATCATTAAAAGTATCAGATTTCCACAATCCATTACAAATGACTATGTGTGCTTCTGGATTTGATTGTGTATATTTTTAAGCATCAACGTTTCATATCACACTCTATGATCCATCATCAGGATGAGAAAGTGCAAGGATGTAAAGAGGATGATCTTTACATCCTTGCACTTTCTCATCCTGATGATGGATCACGGAGTGTGATCCGAAATGTTGATGCTTAAAAATATACACAATCAAATCCAGAAGCACACATAGTCTTTGATCATTGTCCTGGCTACTTCCTACACTTTTTGATTCATCCTTTCCACTACACCATTCTACTATGGTGTTCTAGGGGTTGAAAACTATCTTTTAATGTCACGTTTCTCACAAAAATTGTCAAATTCATTAGAAGTAAACTCTCCTCCTCTATTAGATCTCAAACATTTAATCTTCCTACCAACTTCATTCTCAACTATTGCTTTAAATGTCTTGAATTTCTCAAACACTTTTGATTTATCTCTAATAAATGTAACCCAAGATAATCTTAAATAATCATCAATGAAAAGTATAAAATATCTCTCACCTTGCAAGATACTTGTTCTGGTAGGACCACATAGATTAGTTTGCATGAGATCTAGAGAACCAGTAGATGAATTATATTTTTCCTTAAATGGCTCTCTTTTTTTCCTTCTTGACATCCTTTATAGATAATGTTATCTGGTTTACACAATCTTGGTAAATCTCTTACTGTACTTGATGAACTTACTCTTACCAAGCTCTCAAAATTGATGTGACACATCCTCTAGTGCCAAATACAACTTTCATCAGACTGAGATAATAAATTTTTTTTTGTAGCTCCTTCAAGTTGTTACATGTTCCTTCTTGTTATTTTTCCAACTACAATAACTATTTCAGACTTCTTCCAGATCTCACAACCTTTGTTCTTAAACACAACATCATAGCCATTTTCACATATATGTCCAAACCTCAAAAGATTATGACACAAAACCTTCACATAGTAGACCTTTTAAGTGTTATTATTTCCATAAAAAGTAATAGAACCAATTCCAAAATATATGTTTCCTTATCATCACCAAATCTAACGGGACCAACATGATATTTCTCAAGTGTTACAAATTTTATTTTATTACCATCAAATGATTCGAACATCCACTATCAATCAACTATTCATTCTTGTTTCTTGTAAAAAACAATGCAATCTCAATATTATCATCAAATTCTCAGCAAATGTTAGATATATAAAATATGAGCTTTTCTTGGTTTTCCAAAAACAAATAGTCTTCTTGATCTTATTCATCATCTAATATACTAGAATCTTCATTAACATAGTAGGCCTTCTTATTGAATTTCTTAAATTCATGTATGTTAGCCTTTTCTGGACACCTAGTCGCTAAATGAGCAATTTTTCTACATCTAAAGCATTTAAGGGGTAACATACATTTGTATTTGCAAGTACATTTTTTCAGATTCCTTGCAAAGTTTTCTTCCGTCGAATATGAATCATCATCATCTGAATCTTCCTCTATTTTTGTGGCTTTAAAGGTTGTCTTAGATCTTCTCTTATCTTTTCTATTAGGATGCGAAACAACTGTTCTTTGGTAAACTTATTTGGATCATAAAATTCCTTAATATCTGAGATTTTATTAGTATATCTCTCAAGTAAGGACATAAATATCGTCTCCATAATATCTTCATCAGTAATAGTACCTCCTTGATTCTTGACTTCAATCACTACACTATCAACCCTTTGAAACTAACTTTTAATATCTTCACCTTCTTCCATTTTCAAGTTCTCATAATGATGCTTAGCTATTATATTATTATACAACTTGAATCTATTATTTCCTTCATAGATCTCTTTTGATTTTTCCCAAAACTTATAGGCAGTATTCAATGAAATAGCCTTAGCTAACTTATTTTTTGATAAAGTACTAAAAATTGCATACCTTTCTTTCTCATTCTCATCATAGGCTGAAATTTTATCTTGACTAGTAGGGTCATTCTCATTCTGAGGTGCAACATACAATGTCTCTATATTCTTCCAAGTAGTGTAACTAATTAAAATCATATATCCTCTCATCTACTCTCTCCAAAAACTATAATTAGATCCATTAAACCTAGGAATACTCAATTTGTGTGCCATTAGATCTACCTCAAGTGGTTAAGCTCTCTCCAAGGAATTAGAGCTCTGATACCAATTATTGAGTAGAATGAACAAATGAGAGGATGGATGAATTGTTTATTATAAAACAATTTTCTTAACTTAAGTTAATTTGGTGAGAACTTAAAGAAATTAGGAACTTATAACATATATGAACATGAAAGCACATAAAACAACACTATGAACACAAAATTTACATGGAAACCCAAGATGAGAAAAACCACAAAGAAGCTAATTCTCAAGAAAAGAACATGAGTTGAGGTGACATTGATTAATGTGATTTTTACAAGGTCTTACTATCAATTTTCTCATGGTAGGTAAGGCTCACTACCGATTGAGCTTACCCATAAATAAGAAGGCTCACGACCAATACAAATAGGCTCACTGCTAGAATATAACAAATAAAAAATGAATATACCATTGAACTCACTATCACCAATAATCAGTAACACATAAATGATATAAAAGTTAGCTGCTGATTGCACCAACTTAGATATACATCAATATACAGATCTTCCCTTGTCAGATTTGTAATCACTTTGCATATACTCCCATACAAGCATGCCACAACAAATATACTCATCATTGTCTTATACCAGGGCATGCCAACAACTAGGTGGTCCTAATGCAATTTTAATTAGGTCACACCTAATAATTCCCATAGTGGTAAGGAATAAAATGTGGACCACCTCACTCAATGTAACACTCCTCACATTCAACAACATACTACCAAATCATTGAGATCTTTAGAATGAACATATCGAATCTATATGTTAAAATGAAAGTACTTGGACCAAAGCACAATGAACACTTTCCAAATATGACTAGACCCAAACAAGTGAACCACATTATGTTGCAAGATAAATGGGACCAGCACCAACACGTCTAAAGGTAAATCTTTACAGCACATCATCTAGAGCACACTCTATTTAGTAACCAATACATCCAATCCACATCTAATGCAATTTGAATTAAGTCACACCTAAGCATTCCCATAGTGGTAAGGAATGAAATATGGACCACCTCACTCAATACAACATGCCTCACTACTAATAGCACACTACACCATCACTGAGATCTTCAAAATGAACATATATAATCTATATGTTACAATGAAAATACTTGGACTGAAGACCAATGACCACTTTCCAAATAGGAATAGACCCAAACAAGTGAATCACATTATGTTTCAAGATAAATGAGACTAGCATTAACATGGCTAAAGGTAAATATTTATGGTACATCATCCAAAGAAAACTCTATCAAGTCACCAAAACATCCAATCCACATCTAAGCATAGGATATGTTTCCATCAATGACAACCATTCATTAGAATCAAATTCTAACACACACACACACACACACACACACACATATAGAGGATTAAAAAAAAAGAGTAGAGATAAAGGGAAATATTTAGGAATATATCTCACGAAGGGGGACAAAGAGAGCCAATGAGATATCTAGAGAGAGAGAGAGGAGGGGGAGAGAAGGGATATATAATGTTATTTTAAAGATGATTTGGGATAAACCATGGCAACTTTGATGACGTATAAAAATGGGACATAGAGAGAAAGAATTAATTTGAATTTTTATACACTATTTTAAACTTCTTAATAAATAAAAAAGTCACAAAGAATTAGGAGATTAACATTCATTTCCAACATCACTTATCCTAAAAGAGTTTTATTTTCTCCATTCTCTCCAAAGTACATGTAAATTTTCTAGTACTCTTTGATCTAAGTTCCAATATTTACACAGAAAAGAAAACTATTAAGTACTATTTTGAAAATGTAGGAAGCATGTCCAATGTTATTAGAAAAAAATTTAGGAGGAAAAATTATAATACACTTGTGATGGTAAAAATGAATACTAATCTTGTGCTACTTGGTGGCTTGTTTAATTCATTGAAAAGATTGAAACAATGTAAAAAAAATTAAATCATTACTTGGGGCACTCTTTATGGTCCTTTGTGTTGTTTCATTGAACTCACCTCAATCTTTGTCCCATGCCATTCAAAAAATTCAAAATGACACTTTGGGCCACTCTCTATTCTTCCTTGAGCTAATTAGTAAGACAATGTAATCATCCAAAAATAAAGGGAAATTATCCTATTCAGATTAGAATTGTTGATGTGAGTTTTATGACCACTTCAATGTGTAGAACTGAATACTCAGAATTCCAAATGAAATAGAAAATTTATAACTCTCTCTTGAATAAGGAATCTCATATGTTAAACAATATATATGGATTTTGTGATCAAATGAGACAACCCCAAGGTTCCTTTTAGTTATGGGCATTCAATAAGTTGTAATGATGTGATATGTTTCTATTTACATTATTCATTCAATTGATATCAACTAATTCAACTTCTTTGAACCAAACAAATTACAAAGGGATAAGGTTTTAGAAAGCTATTCTACTCCTAGAATGAAAGAGACTATGAATGTCTTTGTGACTCCACTAGGCTTGATCTTGTCATCAACTCCACCAAGCTAGTTCAATCTCCTAAGGTGCATGTAATATGTTCACACTATTACCATTAAATTGTGACCACCAATGGATGAATATTAATGTAAAATAAATAATCAAAATAAATCTCATTAAACTTCTAGTTGACCATAAAAGGAAAACTTACAATCATGAAATTTCTAGTGGTATGTATAAGGCAAGTTCCACAAAAAATGATTCACAATTACTTTCATCCAACTAAACTACTTATACTCAGCATTAAGTAAATCTTACTCCAAATGAGGAAATGTAGAAACCACACAATACTCTAATATGATACATGTAATCCACTATGAAGACCAACAATGAATTATGAACAATATTGGTAACATTATACCAATAATTTCAACAAGCCTCTCCCCCTTTTACAAATATTTCAATTTGACCTTTAATAGAGGGTTCAAGTACAATAAAGGGATTTGATTGATTAAAGATCAAGGGCCAATATTAACTCAACAAATACCTAAGATAAGTACCAACTAGAAGCATTAAATGTTGGACCAATTATATGAGGGAACCACCTTGAGGGCTAGTGAGAAAATTAGAATGCCCTTATAGACCAATGAGAAAATAGGTTAGGTAGAAGCTTATAGAAAAAGACACCAATCAATGGGCCAATAAAAAAATGCCACATGGACTTACAACATATCTTCTTTTAGAAGATAATTTCCTTTGACCTTTTATCTTTTTGCAAATTTAATGAATATGGACATAATATTGTTGGACCCTTAGCATGATCTAAATGGTTGAAGATAAATGGGGTGTTGGATTAATTGTGTGTTGTCTTTGATGTCACACAAATGTCATATCATTAAGTAGCTCTATGTGTCTACTGAGCTCAGTCGGTCAGCAGGCAGTTTTTCAGTGTCTACCGAGATCTTTCGATCGTCAAAGGAAAGTATGGTAGAAAATAGTGTTAACCGAGCTTCCATGGTTATCGAAGGAAAGTTAGTGTTTACCGAGTCCACTCGGTCTCCAAAGGATGTTGCAGAATTCACAGTGTTTATTGAGTTCTCTCGGTCACCGAAGGAAATCTTTTCTTGATTAGTATTTATCGAGCAAGGTCGGCCCAATAAAGAATTTTGTTAATTTGAGAAATAAAGTTTGTTTATCCTAGCTAACTGTTGTAATGAGTGTTAATGATTATTAGTGCCAACTTGACAATCTGAATGGTATATATATAGAAGGTCAAGTGGTAAATTAAAGTGTGTGAGAAAAAGAATAAGTGTGCAAGTGTGGAAGTTTGTGAGCGAACATGCAAATCATTTTGAAGGAAGGTGTGTGCAAATTTTGAAGGATGGTTAAATATCCTTGAGGTGCAACAAAGATTTATTTGATCAGGAAGGATCTAGTGAAGTAGAATAGAGATCTATAATCAACAATTTAGTTGCATCATTATTCAGGTCATTTCATTGTTACTTTCTTACCATTGTAGCAGTGATTTCAAAATCTCTTAACCGAGTTGGTTTAACAGCCATTTTGTAAATCCTCTAACAAGGTGACAGTTCTATTGAATTGTTCAAAGACCTCTTACAAGGCCACTCCTAACATGGTGATTAAATCCTTTAACAAGGTCACACCTAACAGTGTGTTTTGTAACCTTTTACCGGGTTGGCTCCTAACAGGGCATCACTTCAGAAGAGTGAAAAATAGTAACTAGTTACATTGGTGGTTTTTCCCATATTGGGTTTCCACGTTAAATCTGGTGTCTCTTGTGTTCATGTTATTTTCTTTATGCATGCATGTTAATCACTAATGAATGCTTAAGAATAGTTATAATTAATACTCACTGCAATAACCGAGTTACAACATTTCACTGTATGTTTACTGAGTAATAGCAGCAAATGATTTAATAAGATATCTAAGGGATCTGTGGTAATATTTTTGTGGTTAACTAATTCACCCCCCCCCCCTCCCCGCTCCTTCTCAGTTACTCCATCTATATTTCCAACAATTGGTATCAGAGCTTTTGGTGCTTGTAGGAAGGGTTTCAAGGACCTAAGCTAAAGATCAGGATGTCTTACAAGAGAGAAATTCCAAGGCTTAACAGAGATAACTTTTCAGCATGGCAAGGTCTCATGAGACTTCATCTAGCTTCCATTAGTGATTCAGGATGCAAATATCTTGATCAAGAATATACAGTTCCTACTGGCACATTAACTGTTGAAGACATTGCAGAGAAAAAGAACCATAACACCATGATGATAGACATTGCATCAGCTCTTAGCTATGAAGAATTTGATGAGATCAAAGACTACACAACTGCTTATACAATGTGGAACAAGCTGATGAAAATTTATGGTGGTGATGAAAATGTGAAGAGAGCCAAAGCAGAAAGCCTAAGAGGACAGTTTGATCAGATGAAAACATTGCAAAATATGTTGAAAGGATCAAGGTAAGTGTTAGTGCAATCAAAGCTACTGGAGGAACAATTGATGATGAAACAGTTATAAGTAAGGTTCTCAGAACATTACTCCCTATCTATGCAATAAGAGTATCTGCTATTCAAGAAAGAAGATGTGAAAAAAATCACAATATAACTTTGGATGCCTTAGTTGGAAGATTAACAGCCTTTGAATTGGATAACTATGACAACTATGTTCCAACTTCTAAAAATATTGAATCAACATTTGAGGCCAAGCTTTCACTCAAGAAGGGCAAGAAAATCCAATTAGAAAGTGAAGAAGAATCAAAGGAAAGTTCTGATAGTGATCTTGATGTTATTGAAGCATTACTTACAAAGAAATATTCTAGAGGCAGAGGTAAATACAAAGGTAAAACTCCCTTAATCTATTTTTCATGTGAAGAAATTGGTCATATTGCAGCTAGGTGCCCAAACAAGCAAAGAAAGGATGAAAAGAAAGGTCACAAGTACAATGGCAAGAGGAATTTCAAATCATTCAAGGATAAAGGTAAGAAAACATGTTTTTTGGCTAAGGATTCTGATGATAGTGAAGAAGAAATTGTCTTCATTGCTGTAAAAGATGAATCTAATGATGATGAAGATGAGATGGCACTTATCTCTCATATAAGCAAAAATGATACATGGATCATAGATAGTAGATGTTCACATCATATGACTGGTGATAAAACAAAGTTTGAACATTTTGAAGACTATGATGGTGGTAGTGTAAGGTTTGGAAACAATGAACCTTGTTGTATAAAAGGAAGAGGATGAATTTCACTAACCAAAGAACTTATATGTGATAATGCATATTGGGTTGAAGGACTAAAGCATAATCTTCTAAGTGTAGCATAGCTAATCAACATTGGATTCAAAGTTGAATTCATGAACGGAAACGCAAGACTATTGGATGACAAGGGAAAATTGATTGGATCAGGAAAACAAACCAAAGGTAACCTATTTTATCTTGATCTTGGTGAATGCTCATGTTTTGTTGCTCAAATTGAAGAAAGTTGGTTATGGAACAAAAGGTTTTGTCATGTAAATTTTGATAACATGGTGAAAATAAGAAAATTCAAGAAAGTAAGAGGCATTCCTACTTTGAAGAAACCTGATGTTGGTCTATGCAAGAATTGTCAGATTGGAAAAATGGGAAAGACAAGCTTTAAAAGTAAAAACTATCAGTCTGAAGATATTTTGGAAATTATGCATACTAATTTATGTGGACCTATTGGAATTGAAAGCTATACTAAAGAAAAATTCTTTATTCTCTTTGTTGATGATTACTCTAGAATGATGACTGTTATGTATTTAAGAGAAAAGTCAGAAGCATTTGAGAAGTTCAAATGGTATTTGGCAAGAGTAGAAAAGGAAACAGGGAAAAGAATGAAGTGCTTGAGATCAGACAAAGGTGGTGAATTCATCTCCCATGAATTCAATAATTTTTGCATTGAAAGAGGAATCAAAAGACAGGTATCAGCCCCAAGAACTCCTGAGCAAAATGGAATAGCCAAAAGGAGGAACAGATCTATCATGGATTGTGCAAGGACTTTAATGATTGAAAAGAACATTGCTATGAAATACTAGAAGGAAGCTATCAGCACTGTAGTTCATACCTTGAACCGAGTACAGTTGAGGAAAGACACATTCAAAACTCCTTATGAGTTATGGTATGGCTATAAACCCAATGTAAGTTACCTAAAAGTATTTGGTAGTAAATGTTACATCTTAAAAGAATCTAGAAAAGGAAAATTTGATGTAAAAAGTGATGAAGGAATATTCTTGGGATATTCTTGTAAAAGTAAGGCATATAGATGTCTAAATTTGTCTACTCACAAAGTCATAGAAAGTGCACATGTGAAAGTTGATGAGTTTGTAGAAAAGACTGAAGAAGAAAGCAAAAAAGAACCAGAGGATTATAGGAGATTTGTTTACATTGAACCTAATACATTGCTAGACACATCTGTCAATAAGGAAACTACATCTACTGACCCCAGTATAGTAATCAAGTCACAAGAAGAAGTTCAAACCGAGTCACAAGGAACCAAGTCTCAGTCTGAAGCTACCGAGCAAGTATCTACTGAGCCCGAGCAACCTGAACCTGAAGATGAAATTCAAGAAGATGACAATGTAACTCATTCAAGAGGCAAGGAACCTGTATTGGCCAAGTATGTCAGGAGGCATCATACACCAGATCAAATTATTGGGAACAAATCAGATGGTACTATGACAAGAAGTAAACTAAAAGGTACATGTTTACTTGCTAATTTTGAACCTAGAATTGTCAAAGATGCATTAGAAAATGAAAGTTGGATTGAGGCTATGAATGAAGAAATAGAACAAATAGAGAAAAATAAAATATGGACTCTTGTACCTAGGCCTAAAGATAAAAATGTAATTGGAACAAAATGGGTATTCAGAAATAAGTTGAATGAAGATGGTCAAGTATCAAGAAACAAAGCAAGATTGGTATATAAAGGATATTCTCAAGAAGAAGGTATTGATTATGGAGAGACTTTTTCTCTTGTTGCAAGATTAGAAAGTGTAAGGACTCTACTCACATATGCAGCACATAAAGGATTTAAGGTATATCAGATGGATATAAAATCTGCATTTCTCAATGGTATTCTTGATAAAGAAGTCTACATTGAGTAGCCTGAAGGTTTTATTGATCCAGACAAAAAGGATATGGTCTGCAAGTTACACAAAGGATTGTATGGTCTGAAACAAGCCCCTAGAGCATGGTATGAAAGATTACATAACTATCTTATTTAGATTGATTTCAAAAGAGCTAATGATAACAGTAATTTATACATCAAAGAAGGACCAGATAACAAAATTGTTTTGGCAGAAATATTTGTGGATGATACTATGTTTACAGGGAATGATGATCAGTGCAAAGAATTTTCAAAGAAAATGAACAAAGAATTTGAAATGTCTATGTTTGGTCAAATAAAGTTCTTTGTTGGTCTTCAGATTCAGTAGAACAAGAATGGTATCTACATTACTCAGTCTAAATACATCAAGGAAATACTCAAGAAGTTTGGTATGGAAGATTCAAAACCAGTTGGTACACCCATGTGTATTGGACTGAAGCTTACCAAAGATGATGATTCAAAAGAAGTAGATCAGACCTTATACGGATCAATGATTGGAAAGTTACAGTATGTACTGCATACAAGGCCTGATATTGCCTTAGCAGTTGGTATAGTAGCAAGATTCTCAGCAAAACCCAGAGAAAATCATATGATGGCAATCAAAAGAATCTTGAGGTACTTGAAAGGAACTGAAGATTATGGCTTGTGGTATAAATTTGGAGGCAATCTGGACTTAAAAGTGTTTACTGATGCTGATTAGGCAGGAAACATTGATGACAGAAAGAGTACAAGTGGTGGAGCATTCTTTCTTGGCAAGAGGTTGGTATCTTGGACTAGTAAAAGGAAAAATTGCACATCCCAATCCATAGCAGAAGCAGAATATGTTGCTGCAGTAGTAAACTGCTCTAATATTGTTTGGTTTAAACAATTATTGGAAGGCATGAAGGTTGAAATCAAAGAACCAGTTGTTATGTTTTGTGATAATAAAAGTGCAATAAATATTTCAAAGAATCTAGTAATGCATTCCAAAACCAAGCACATTTCTATTAAATATCACTTTGTCAGAGAATTGGTGCAGGACAAGGAAATTAGATTAGAATATGTTCATACAAAAGAACAGATTGTAGATATATTCACCAAGCCACTACCTAAGGATGCATTCTTGTATCTAAGAGGTAAGTTAGGGGTCATTCCCCTATCTGAAGCTCACTAAATAAAGTTTTAGTGATGCATCAACCAGAGCATGTTGAAGATCAGTCAGTTGATGTAGCATAGTCAAGGAATCATTGCATATGAATCAGTACTTAAGGTACATTGGTATTCACCGGAAGTGTGTGAGTTGTCTTTGGCATGTGTTGTCAAAGAAGGAGAGTTTGCTGTCATTTCAAGAAATTTCTAAGAAGGAGAATTTGAGAAGTTAAGAGGGAGAGTTTTTAGTCAGAGAGAGAAGTTTGAGGAAGATGGGAATCAGAATGAAGCTAAGGATATATTTCTTATTCTATGTTTTTTGTAAAATTTCATTGTGCTATGACATGTTGTGTTGCCATCAATGCCAAAGAGGGAGATTGTTGGATTAATTGTGTGTTATCTTTGATGTCACACAAATGTCATATCATTAAGTAGTTCTATGTGTCTACTGAGCTCAGTCGGTCAGCAGGCAATTTTTCAGTGTCTATCGAGATCTTTCGGGTGTCAAAGGAAAGTATGGCAAAAAATAGTGTTAACCGAGCTTGCATGGTTATCAAAGGAAAGTTAGTGTTTACTGAGTTCACTCAGTCTCCAAAGGATGTTGCAAAATTTGCAGTGTTTATCGATTTCTCTCGGTCGCTGAAGGAAATATTTTTTAGATTAGTATTTACTGAGAAAGGTCGGCCCAATAAAGAATTTTGTTAATTTGAGAAATAAAGTTTGTTTATCCCAGCCGACTGTTGTAATGAGTGTTAATGATTATTAGTGCTGACTTGACAATTTGAATGGTATATATATAGAAGGTCAAGTGGTAAATGAAAGTGTGTGAGAAAAAGAATAAGTGTGCAAGTGTGGAAGTTTGTGAGCGAACATGCAAATCATTTTGAAGGAAGGTGTGTGCAAATTTTGAAGGATGGTTAGATATCCTTGAGGTGCAGAAAAGATTTATTTGATCAGGAAGGATCTAGTGAAGTAGAACAAAGATCTATAATCAGTAATTCAGTTGCATCATTATTCAGGTCATTTCATTGTTACTTTATTACCATTGTAGCAGTGATTTCAAAATCTCTTAACTGAGTTAGTTTAACAACCATTTTGTAAATCCTCTAACAAGGTGATAGTTCTATCGAATTGTTCAAAGACCTCTTACAAGGCCACTCCTAACAAGGTGATTAAATCCTCTAACAAGGTCACACCTAACAGTGTGTTTTGTAACCTTTTACCGGGTTAGCTCCTAACAGGGCATCACTTCAGAAGAATGAAAAATAGTAACTAGTTACATTGGTGGTTTTTCCCATATTGGGTTTCCACGTTAAATCTGGTGTCTCTTGTGTTCATGTTATTTTCTTTATGCATGCATGTTAATCACTGGTGAATGCTTAAGAATAGTTATAATTAATACTCACTGCAATAACCGAGTTACAGCATTTCACTGTATGTTTACCGAGTAACAACAGCAAATGATTTAATAAGATATCTAAGGGATTTGTGGCAATATTTTTGTGGTTAACTAATTCACCCCCCTCCTCTCAGTTACTCCATCTATATTTCCAACATGGGGACCACTCAAACATGCTCAAATAATAACTTGATTAAATCATTGGTGATGATAAAATAACTCTTGATACTCAACATTATCAAGTCCTCAATCCATTGTGATGACTCATAATCCCAAATTAGTTCATCTTCATGAAGTTTTTCATTGTTTGAAGCTCTTCACCTTGAAATATTTCTCATTTTCATGACTTTGTATTTGCACTTGTACTTTAAATCTTGATGATTTCCTAATGTTTTTTCTTTGATCTTGTACTTGTAGAAGTTGTGTAAGTGTTTTATGTAGTTTTTCAAACCCAATGGAACTTCAATTTTTAAAGGAAATTCAAGTTTGTAATGATTTCTTCTATCTTTGATTTATAGACTTGATGTTTCACTTGCTCATTTTGGTCGCTTCATGAATGACTTAGATTTTCATCTTGAATTAATCCTCAACCCATAAGCCCCCTTCTTGCTTGATAGTTTGAGGTTTTCATGCTAAAATCATGCTCACACTTAAATCATCTATCTTCATGTATCCTCCACTTGAACTTGAACTTGAGAATTGATTTTCTACCCTCATTGATCATTTACCTTGCAAAATAACATCATTTTGCTGAATGTTTGAATTTCATATTTTAGTTCAAATCAAAATGTTAATTCTTATGAATTCAAGTTCTTGATGAAGATATTATTCATGAACATATATCCTTAATTTAAAATGCAAGATTGAGTTCCCTTAACCTCTAAGGCCTGATTACCTCTACATAAAATGAAGACTCTAGATTTAAGTAATTCATTTGAATTCTTTATCTAGAAATGCATTCACAACCCCTTTTACAAATCAATACTTTTCCTAAATGTAATAATTTTTTTAACTTGCATTCAGGTCTTGAGATGTTTGAACTCTACGTGGTCTAATTCACTTTTAGAATTTGAAAATTTACTTTGTTTGCACAGTTCATATCTGATCAAGTCTAATCTCTTTGGGAATTTAGGGCTTGCACTTATTGATTTTTCTAGGTTTCAAGGTTGGGCTAAATCTGACTTTAAATAAAAGTATGATGTATTTATCTATGTTTTTCCTTAATCAATAACTTAACCTTCTATTTAATGATTAATCATAGATTAACCATGCTGATCATTTTCATCAAAATCATAAGTCTATGAGTAGGGACAAAATTCTTGATGTAGTTGGGCAAGATCACCATGTCACTTGTGGAAATTAGGCCCTAGTAGGGCTAAAACACATGCACTTAATTTTTTTGGGAATTATGTATGGATTGGGAAAAAGACAAGGGTGGTTTCAGAAATATCATGCCAATTAGACTAATTACATGCCCATTTCTAGAATTTAGGGCTTATTTGAGTGAACTACATGATCATTTTTGGGATTTTAGCTTGAGTTGGGCAAAATACATAATCATTTTCAAAATTTTATCTTGAGTTGGGAAAATTGTACACCCCATTTTTGGGAATGATACGGTGTTTGGGAAAAGTCATGAAGGCACTTTGGGAATTCAAGGCCAAGTTAGGCTAGATTATGGTGTGATTTCAAAAATATTTTGTGATTTAGGAAAGGTACATTTCCTTTTCCCTTGTTTAAAGATTAATTCATGAGATACTTGGGTGTTTTCATTGCATCAAGGGGGTGGAAATTCCAAAAGAAATGTCCATGACCATTTAAAGGATATAACTAGATTGGAACTTATAACCTTTGATAATTTCTCTTTCACATACCAAACAAATAGGAAATGGACTCAAAATAGAATAAAGGATGCAAACTAAGATAAAATCCTTCATCCTCAAATACTCATGTGTGTGCAAGTGTGGTCATTCCACACTCAATAATACCATTATAAATTTCCATAGATCTATTGTATTTGGCTACATAGGACATGCATACTCCAAAAGCATCCTAGATAGAGCCTCATTGTCAGTCAATCATCTATATCCTCGATGATGTTATTGTTATGATTTCACCAAAAAAATTGATCTAATTTTGATAAATTGGCATTGAATAGTACCAATAGAGATATCTGCACACCCAAAGAAAAAATTCCTTGAATTTTCCTTTTCTTCACTTCCTCAACTTTTAAATATCAAGGTCTAAGAGTCAAATTCAATATCAATGGGGAGCGTACGCACTGCCCAAACCAACTCACTTTCCTATCATGAACTTTTCTTTCTTTTGATACTACTTTTTCTTTTTCATATTTCATTTTGGTCCATAAGTAGTGAAGCTTGTAATGGGTTTGGAGAAATCATAGTGGCATTAACGTGGATGAAAGATCTTTTTACTAACTCCAACTTCTTCTAAGACTCCAATGTCTCAAAGCAATTAAGTGTGAGAAAAGTTTAGTAATCAAAAGACTTGGGTATTCAAATTATAATAGAGGACTCCATTCCAAATTTAGGACAAATTATTTCCACGTGATGAGGTTATTAGAAATATCTTTAATTCAAAAGATCCTCACAAAGAAATATCAAGAAAATAATCTAAACAAATCTATTGGGAAAACACCAAAGTGTTTTGTATAATGCATCACCTCTCACAAATTACGATCCCTAAGAGCTAAACTAGGAATATCTAAACTAAGGAAAACTAAAAAACTAAGCTAACAAACTACCTAGGTCAAATGATCCAAGGTGAATCTATGAATTGACGCTCTTAAGGAAACTATACTAAAGAAACTAACTAAGCCTTTAAAAAAATCTTGAGTCAACTGACTCAAGTCAAATTAACCACTCAGCTCCTAAGACAACCAAACTAATTGACATAAATGAAACCTATTCTAACCTTCTTGAACAAAATGGTGCAAGATATACCTACTCTAACTATATATATAATGTTTACAGGAACAAGCTTCAAAAGACCAATATACATACTTGACATAATATGGTTTCTCATAATTCTCAAGAGCAACAAGGCTTGAGAGGTGATTCTTAGTCTGGAAAACTTATCCTTGTACTACAAAATTTTTTTTACCACCCCATTCTCAAATTAAAATTTTTATCATGTAATATTAACAAATGATGTAATCCACAAGGTATGTTATTAATCCAAATACAAGTTGTATTTCCTAGATCTTCATAATGAAAGCCACAACTTTCACAATATAGAGTAGGGAAAGAGATAACTCTGCATGTGTCATTTTCAAACATGGATTGTTGTTGAAGCTCTTGTTGATCATCCAAAACTTCAATAGGTTGAAGTTGGTGGTGTATCCTCTCACTAGTACCAACATAAAATTAATGAGTATTCAAGGAAATATCAATTTTGAAATTAGGTCCATGGAATATTTCATCCACTTTTTTATCCTTGTGTGGCACAAACCATGCATCCTTTTGAATCTCCTTGAGCATATCTTAAAAATTCAAGGATTCCTTGATGAGATGATCTTCAAATATTTCTTTAGGTTTTTCTTCAAATTCAATATCAAATTGTAGCATCACCCTGAATTGCATTGTGGTGATGATCTCTCTCAGTGCCTTGTCAAATATTCCTCATATTTAAGTTGATATGTGATAGTGTTAGTCCTAAGAGATTACATTATTGAGAGGGGGGGGTGAATGAGTAATTTACCAATTATGAAACTTTTAAACCTTTAAACCTTACAACAACATTCACAAGATCAACTTAATAGTAGAAAATAAAAACTTCAAACACATAAGCAGATCCACAAAGAAACGAAACACTTGACATAGAGATTTTTATTGTGGAAACCCAATTTGCAAAAAACTAGTGGTAATTAGTACCCACTAAATGGTGCACTCTTTTGAAGTACGCCCTGTGAGGAGCTTAACCCTGTTAGGAGTTTACAAGGACACTATTAGGTGTCACCCAATTAAGGTATTTATCTCTAGTCCTATTAGGAGCTTTACCCTATTAAGAGTAGCCTTTTTATAGGGCTTCAAACATAATCTAATGCGCCACCCTGTTAAAGGATTTATAATAGGGACCTATTAGGATCCACCTGGTTAAGGGATTTTGACTGATGCAATTGTTAGAGAACAACATAAAGAATGATCTGTAGAATAGCACAATATTTTCTTGATCAGATCCACTAAAGCACACAATCTCTTCTCAACACACTTAACTCTTCCTTGGCTTGATCACAAAACTTGTGCTTTACAACTGCACTTTCCCAACACATGCTCAACACACTTAACTCTCAACTTCATCCATTATATATTGAAATTTTAAGTCCATTGACTTAATCAAGCCCTAAATTTGAAATAGATTTGAATTTCAAATATACCACTCAAATCCAGTGTGCCATAAAACAAAATTCAATGTACAAAACATATTTCCAAGACCACATCATCCAATACAATGATTTACATAGAATTTTGTGTCAAGGGGTCAAACATGTTTTAACTAAACACATACTTCCTCTAGAATCTTCTTCATTCACTAGAATCAAACAATGTGATGCTAGATCATCACCTCCAAGCATTGGTACATGTCACCACCTCATGACTAACACAACCTTACTCACCATCGCTTCCATACCGGTCACTGATTCAAGATCTACCATCAGTAGCTCAAGAACATAAGCTCTTTATCCTGAAACCACTTCTATAGCTGCAATATCTTCTCACCAATCATCCAAATAAATTTCACTCATAGCCATAGCTTCTACACATTTTCCATAACCTTATCCTATGACCGCACCACATAACTCATCATAGATTTGACAAACCAATCAAATCACCTATCACTTGTCACTAACTATTCTAGCAGTTGCGCTATCTGCCTTCATCTAATCAAAATATTCTTATTGGTCTAAACCAATAGTAGCGGTCATACATTTGAAATTCAAAGACATCCCCAAGTCTCTCATAAGGATCACTACAATTGAAACTCATCACAACACCTTCTTCATCATACTTATACTTAACATCATACTAGGAACACTAGGTCAATACTTGACATCAATGACAACCCAATAAATGATCATCATGCAATCAAACATGCATCATGACAAAACTAGAAATAACTTACCATCATTGCATCAGTTATGCCAATAATCTCTCCCTTTGGCATTGATGGCAACACAATAAATAATATGCTTACCTTCTCAAGGTTTCTCACCCTTTCACTGTACTTTCTCTACCTTTGTTCTTCTCTATACTTTCTCTCCCTCTTTTCACTTCTCCTTACTATCTCTCCCCCTTTGACAACAATGTCAAAGGTTTCAATCAATATGACTGACCATGGTTATGAAATCCTCTAATTATTTACTATACCGACTGCTCCACCTAAGGAGTAGTCCCATAATATTAATCCAATCATAAGATATAAAATGAATAGAATGGTTGATGCAATAAAATCTATTCTAGTTCAAATCAGTTAGGGAAATGACCCCTAACCTACCTCTTAGATACTCAAATGCATCCTTAGATAATGGCTTTGTAAAAATATCTGCAACCTATTTCTTAGACGGTACATACTCCAACCCCACTTCCTTTTCTTGTACCCGCTCTTTAAGAAAATGATATTTGATAGCTATGGAATAGGGTGAAATTGGGTTCACCCTAAAATGTATGGGGGAAATATGAGATCCACTTCTAAATCCAATTTTCCAAAGGAGAGATCCAATTTGATCAACCAAAAGGTTAATGCTCAATCGAATCAATCTATCGAGAATATGGAAGAGGAAGAAAACCTTATATTTCCCTATAATGGACTTGTGCTTGAAATCTAAAATAATTGAAAGACAAATACTACCATCAAAATAGGGCAGATCTAGAAAATGTTGATTTATGATGTCTGTGTAATTTTGAGTAATTTTGCAACCTATTTTGGACTGGAAATGCCGAGATGAAGAAAACCCAAATTTTTTTTATCTTTTTGACAGCAGGTAGTCTTTGACCCCGATAAACTTTCAAAGGCTACATTCTTGTTCTAAAGGTTAACTTTGACTTTGTTCATAGATCTCAAAAATTCACCAAAAAGGGTAGCCAAATCCAATCTCAGAGCCAAAGTTCTGCACCTGTATTTGCAAGAAAAAGAGAGTTTTTATTGTTTGTTTGAGGGGTTTGCCTTGATCAAACCCCACTTTGGAAACAACCTTAATAGTGAAATTGAAATGAGAATGCTAGCAAGTAGTAGAAGTAGATCTAACAATGAAGCTATGCAATTCAATAGATATGTAATTGTATTTGAAATGTAAACAAGTATGTTAATATGAAAGCTTGAACATAACAATAGAAACTGTAAATCAAAACCATGAAAGTAAATACAAAACCTCCATATTTGTATGCTTGGAATCCACCTTGATAGAGAAATGAATGGATCTAGAAGATGAACAAAGGATCTTGAAGGAAGATCATGCCATCATGATGGCTAGATCTAGGGTTTGAATGATGCATCTTGCTTTCTTGAACCAAATCCCATCAATGGCTTGAATGCTTGAATCCTTGATCTTCAATGGAGAACTTGAATGAAGAAGAGGACTTGAATGCTCAATGGAAAAAGAATATGAACCATGAATGTCAATTGCTTGATTGTGGATGATCTCCCAAAACTTGATGTGTTGATCATGAAAGTGGATGTGAAAACTTGATAATGGATGGAGAAAATGAGAGAGGAAGGCTTCCTTTTATAGTGAACTAGGGAACAAACCTCTAGAGAAGGTCGACATTGGGAATTTAAATCCCAGTTAACCTTAAACCTTAGAAATAGACCCAAATTAAATGTAATTTAAGGATTTACCATTTCGAAACCTGAAATGGCCAACCTGGAAGCGGGAAAAAGAATCTTTCCAAAATTCGATACCTGAAAATCAGAAAAACTAGAAATTTGAAATGCTAGTCAAGGATGAGGTTGACTCTGCCCTAGGTTAGAGTCAAGGTCAACCTTGAATTAGGTTAGAATTGAGGTCAACTTTGACCCTCAAGTTTGACTTTGACCTTGAGGTCAAAATCCTTAGGACCTCAACCCAGAATGCCAGGAAATACAAAGATACACTGAAAATAGGGACATATAGAAGTAGAATGGGGAAAACAAGTTAGATCTGAGAAAAAGGCTGATTCAAGGTCCTTGCCATGATCCATACCACTCACTCAGAGGGCTAAACGCTCTTAACATGGAAGTTCTTCCATTTTAAGATGATACATTAAGCCCCCACTTTAGCAAGAGTATGGATTCGATGCAAAGTCTTGGTAAATGAGAAGAAAGAAGAGATCCCAGTGGATTAAAAAATGAGATAGAATGACACTTAGTTAAGGACACAAGCCCCTAGGCTAAGGATTCTAACTCAACATACATGCACGAGGGTGCAAAAAACAAAAAAAGGAAAAAGACACAAAAGAGGGGTTAGTACTAAACAAACCCAAATCAACTAGAATAAGAAACCTCGCTAAGAAACATTTCTCATACTAATATCATATCTTAAAATCTATCATAAAATAATAAATGATTACATAAGAAAGACAAGAACAATAAGATAAATATAGTAGCTTCATGATCCAGTCCTACTAGCATGAAAGTGAAAAGAGAGAAAGGGAAAAGAGTGATTACCTCCCCTAGTAAGATGCCTACCTTACCATGAATCACCCTGGAGGGAGAGTCCAATAGGTTCACCCATAAATTGTGCTTGCAATTGTAATGCATCTTTTGATGGCTTCCAGAATACGCATAGATCCACCTTATTGTATCATTAAGAATATAAAAATGCATGTCTCCTTAGGATTTAGAAACTTATGTGCATTACCTTCAAAAGATTTAGCATATAGATATGTGTCTTTACAGGATTTAGCAACTTATGTGTGTTACCTTCCAAGATTTAGCATATAGGAATTTTTTTGAAAAATGTGTCTCCTTAGGATTTAGGCACTTATGTGCGTTACCTTCAGAAGATTTAGCATATAGATGCGTGTCTTTTTAGGATTTAGCAACTTATGTGCATTACCTTCCAAGATTTAGCATATAGATGTGTGTCTTTTCAGGATTTAGCAACTTATGTGCATTACCTTCCAAGATTTAGCATATAGAATTTTTTTTTAAAATGGCGTGTCTCCTCAGTATTTAACAACTTATGTGTGTTACTTTCAGAAGATTTAGCATGTAAGAATAAAAAACTATAGTACAAGGGACACCCTATATATGCTCCTCTCCTTAATATGGAAAAACACTCACTCGGAGGGCTAAACACTCTTAACATGGAAGTTCTTCCATTTTAAGATGATACATTAAGCCCCCACTTTAGCAAGAGTATGGATTCAATGCAAACTCTTGGTAAAGGAGAAGAAAAAAGAGATCCCAGTGGATTTGAAAATGACATAGAATGACACTTAGTTAAGGACACAAGCCCCTAGGCTAAGGATTTTAACTCAACATACATGCACAAGGGTGCGAAAAATGAAAAAGGAAAAAGACACAAAAGAGGGGTTAGTACTAAACAAACCCAAATCAACTAGCATAACAAACCTCTCTAAGAAACATTTCTCATACTAATATCATATCTGGAAAGCTATCATAAAAGCATAAATGATTACATAAGAAAGATAAGAAAAATACTATAAATAACATAGCTTCACGATCCAGTCCTACTAGCATGAAAGAGAAGAGAGAGAAAGGGAAAAGAGTGATAACCTCGCCTAGTACGATGCCCACCTTACCATGAATCACCCTGGAGGGAGAGCCCAATAGGTTCAACCATAAAATGTGCTTGCAATTGTAATGCATCTTCTGACGGCTTCCTGAATCCCATAGATCCACCTTCTTGTATCACTATGAATATAAAAATGTGTGTCTCCTCAAGATTTAGCAACCTATGTGCATTATCTTTAGAAGATTTAGCATATATATGTGTGTCTTTTCAGGATTTAGCAACTTATGTGCGTTACCTTCCAAGATTTATCATATAGGAAAATTTTTGAAAAATGTGTGTCTCCTCGGGATTCAACCACTTATGTGTGTTACCTTCAGAAGATTTAGCATATAGATGCATATCTTTTTAGGATTTAGCAACTTATGTGCATTACCTTCCAATATTTAGCATATAGATGTGTGTCTTTTTAGGATTTAGCAACTTATGTGCGTTACCTTCCAAGATTTAGCATATAAATTTTTTTTTGAAAAATGTGTGTCTCCTCAGGATTTAACAACTTATGTGTGTCACCTTCGAAAGATTTAGCATGTAAGAATAAAAAACTATAGTACAAGGGAGACACTATATATGCCCCCGTCCTTAATATGGAAAAAATATACTATTTTGACATGTTAAGGAAAATAAAGAACAAGGATAAAGCCTTCTTCAACATCAAGACAATATCCTCAAACAACACCTCATCCAAGCCAAGAAGGTCATAGATCCTATCAAGCCATGGAAGGGATAGATGCAAAGAGATATCATGCAAGAAGTGAAAAAGTAACCCTTGTGAGGGATAGCACACTATGAAGTTTCCAAGGTGAGAAATATATCAACCATGGAGACCCAATATCAATCAAAAAAAGAGGTTGTTATCAAGGACATAGATCCTCAATGCAAACCAAAAATTTCATGTATGATTGGACATCACATAATAGATAGATTTTACTTGACCAAGGAAAGAGGTGAATTCCAAAAAAGATAGAAAGGAAGGAAAAGGCATCCTTGCCCCCTAAGTGTAAGAACAAAGATGAAAGAGGATACCTACTTCATAATGCAAGGAGATATCCTTCTTAGCAACAATGTATACTATATTCTTAGTGAGGGATATTGATCCCTACATCCAAGAATATACATAATCATGAAAAAGGATATGTCAGTCATGGAAAAGGATCCTCAATGAAAGAGATCTTATCAAAAATACCCCCACCAAAGAGGAGTGCTTTAGATAAAATAGCATCTTTCAAAGGCAGGGACAAAGATTCCATCATCAAGCCCCTTGCAAAGAGGAGGAAGAGGAATCTTTGGAATAAGGGAAACAACTCTAAGACCAAAGCAAGGATAAGAGTTTATAAAGAACATAATTTGCAACATAGAGAAGAGGTGACGACCTAGGACAACAACTTCTCATATAAAAAGATTATCCATAGTCAAAACATCTATCAATATGATGAAATAATATTGCAATATAAACAAAGACCACTAAGCTAAGGAAAGCAATTCCCTAGAAAAAGAGAGAAAGAAAGAGATACCTTGCCCCCCAGAGACAAGGTGCATCTTTGTAAAACAAATATCTTAGGAAAGATATCATGAAAAAGATCTATGGATGATTATAAGCATAATGCAAAACCATCACAAAATACTAGAAAAAGAATACCAATTCAGCTCGAGACATAATATATGTTAGAAGCCTAATGTATCCTAGGAGACTGGATGAACATACACCTCTTGCCCCCCATTCATGAGATAAGAGGGGAAAGAACATCTACATTATATCACAAGGAGGGGGATCCCCTATATCAAAATTATGAAGGAATTGTAAAACTGCACGGGAGTGAGGTATAATTCTTAATGCAGCTCTTTCTCTAACATATAACTTGAAATGTTTACAATCAGCAAGTAAATGTGTGTTGCAATAATGAAAAGGAACTTTTTTATTTTTATAAAGCATCTATCGGCATAGGCCTAAAGATTTCTTTCTTGGAATTCATTAGTTCAACATATACCTTCTTAGCGACTTCTTGACGAGTATTTGTAATACCCCAAAAATGGGCTATATGTTCATTAACCTCCTACATCAACAAATCGAACAAAATCGACATCGAAGTCCTAACCTAAGGCACATCTGAACATCATCAAATCTAATTGATTATCTTAAATTCTGCATCAGGGAATATTCCTAGTAATATTCCTAATCATCATAATTATCTTTAATTTTATAATTATTTGGCAATAAATCACATTTATCCTAAAATTTGATTACTTCTTGACGAGTATTAAGATTTTCTATTTTAGGTGTAGGGAGAAGAATATGAAGAGGAGGATGATGATAAACATCACCTACCTTGAGTTGAGATTTTTAAAAACCAACACCATACATATTCGGTTTAGGGTGTATATGAACCAGAAACCTAATAACATTCTCATTAACTCCAAGCCCTAAACCTATTATTCCACCTTATACAACCTTTACTCATGAATATGATAAAAAATCACCTTTTGTAGAAGCTTTACATAATATGTACACTACTAGATATAATAACAAAATATAGAGTTAGGAAATTTTTTAATCAATGAGGAAGGAAAAGAAGATTTACCATGAATAATCACAAAACTAGGAGCATTCACCAAAGAGCAAGGCAATAAGGAGACAATATTTTGAAGGGGGAAAAGCATAAAAAAAACCACGTGATATAATGAATGTGGCAAAAATTCCTAAGAATGAGAGAGAGAGAGAGAGAGAGAGATCTTGAGCTTTAGCTCATACAATAATAATCAAGAAGAAGAAGTATCTCAAGTGAGTAGAGAGAAGGAGATCCATCTCTTAATAGAGATGTGAGAAAGGAGTTACATTGTAACTCCCATTTCTGTGTATGCCACATTTCACTAGTGTGTGAGACAAGTGTAGGATTCCTCATAAGGAGGAATATCTATTTTTCTTAACAAAGGAAATTACAAATATGACATGTCCTCCCACTTGGACTAGAGGACAAATACAATAGGATACCTTGGTTTATCCTTACATACTTACCAAGGAAAGATTAAATTCTAACACCCCCCTTTAATCTTTACCTGGGAGTTTACAATCAAAGGGTTTTAAACCCAAATTTGTACAATGAATTTGGAATTTCTCTCTAGAGAAAGGCTTTGTCAAGATATCTGAAACTTGATCTTATCCTCTACAGAAGATGAGGGACACTTGTCTATCTTGAATGTGTTCTTTGATGAAGTGATGGTGGAGAGCAATGTACTTAGATCTTGCATGGTAAACTGGATTCTTTGCTAAGGCAATTACACTTTGATTATCACAATACAATGGTGTAGGTTCTTGTTGAGGTAGACCCAAATCTTCAAGTATTCTTCTAAGCCATAGAGCTTCTTTAGAGGTAGTAGTACATCCTTTATATTCAGCCTCAGTAGAACATAATGAAACTAATTGTTTCTTTTTACTTTTCCAAGAAATTGCACCTGAACCAAGGAAAAAATAGTAACCACTAGTGGATCTCCCATCATTGGGGTCACCTCCTAGATCTGAATCAGAATAACCTTTAAGAGTAAAATCAGCATTAGCATCATAAAATAAAGCATAATTTAGAGTACCTTTAATGTATCTTAGGATTCTTTTAGCAACTTTTAAGTGAGATTTTTGAGGTTTAGACATGTATCTAGAAACTAAGCCTACACTATAAGATAAATCAGGTCTAGTGAGGGTTAGATAAATTAAACTACCTACAAGTTCTCTATACAAAGTATCATCTATGAAAGGAGATTGCATATCTATCATTAACTTAGTTCCTAATTCACAAGGAATAGAGACATCATTAGCATTAGTCAGAGAAAATCTTTGTAAGAGATCTTGAGCATACTTAGATTGAGAAACAAATATACCATTAGAAGTTTTCCAAATTTGCATGCCTAAGAAGTAGTAAAAGATGCCTAAATTTGTCATATGAAAGCTTTGATTGAGTTGAAATTTAATTTTAGAAAGTAAAGGAGTAGAGCTAGAGGTAAGGATTAAATCATCAACATATAAGATAATAATAACAATGTCATTGTCAGTATGCTTAATATACAAGTTTGGATCATTTTTACTTCTATCAAAACCTTGAGAAATGAAGAAAGAATTGATTTTAGAGTACCATTCTCTAGGAGATTGTTTTAAACCATAAATAGACTTTTTTAGTTTGCATACTAAATTTTCATTACCTTGTTGAATAAAACCAGGAGGTTGAGACATGTATATTTCTTCATGCAAATCACCATTCAAAAAGGCACTTTTAACATCCATTTGGTCAATAGGCCAATTCATTTTAGCAGCTAAAGCAAGAACAACTTTAATGGTAGGCATTTTAGCAACAAGAGCAAAGGTTTCATTATAGTCTATTCCTTCAATTTGAGAAAAACCTCTTGCTACTAGTCTAGCTTTAAATTTACTAATATCATTATTTGCATTTAACTTAGTTTTATATAACCATTTATATGAAACTAGATTTTTACCATGAGGTAAAGGAACAAGATCCCAAGTTTTATTAGAAATTAAAGAGTCATATTCTTCTTGCATAGCAGTTTTCCAATGAGGTTGATTTTTAGCTTGATCAAAGGTTTGAGGATCATTAGATTTAGAGAGAGAAGTCATAAGAGCATAATTACAGTAGTTTATCCTTCTAGGTTTAAGTCTACCCATTCTAGCAATGTAATCATCACCTCATTAAGTAAATCTTTAAACCATTTAGGATTTCTCTTAGAATTAACAAAATTATTACTAGGAGGAGTAAATAGATTATTACCATCATCATCATCATCACTGCTACTACTAGAAGGAACAAAATCATTAGGAGTATCATTACTATCTATTTGTTCATCATTATCCTTTTGAAGAGTATTAGTATTATCCTTAGTATGAGGAGCAGAACCAGAAGGAACATAAACTTTAGGAGTAGAAATAGAAGGTGCAGAAATAGAAATGTGAGGAATGGGGTTGAGAGATGGAGGTTGGTCCTCCACAAGAACTATGTTGTTGTGACTAAAATCATAATCTAAAATTTGAGAATAGTCATGGACACCATTTTCAGCAATGCAAACATCTCTAGCTATTTGAACTTTATTAGTAAGAGGATCATAAACTCTATAACATTTAGTGTTTTCAGAATAACCAACAAATATGAGGATTTAGGATCTAACTTTTTCCTTTTCTGTTTAGGTGTGTGAACATAAGCAGTGGAGCTAAAAATTCGTAAATGAGACAAATTGGGTTTTCTTCCTGACCAAGCTTCTTCAGGAGTTTTATTTGGTAGGGCCTTAGTAGGAGTTTTATTAAGAATATAGGTGACACATGCCATGTCTTCAGCCCAAAATTTATAGTCCATATTTTTAGCATGTAAAAAACATCTAGCCATTTGTACTATTGATCTATGCTTCTGTTGTACCACACCATTTTGTTTTGGTGTATAAGGAACGGTAAGCTCATGTTTGATACCAAAAGATCTTAAGTAAGAATGGAAAGCATGATTACCATATTCAGTACCATTATCAATCCTAAGAATCTAAATTTTACTACCACTTTGTCTTTCCACAAAAACATGAAATTCAGCAAAAATATCAAGGACTTGATCTTTACTATGTAAGAAATAAATCCAAGTTCTACGAGAATAATCATCAACAAAAGTTAAAGCATATTTAGAGCCTGAAATAGAAGTATTTTCCATAGGACCTAAAAGATCACTATGAATGAGGACTAACTTATTATTAGCTCTCCATGATGATTTATGAGGAAAAGATTCTCTATGAATTTTACCACTCATACATCCATTGCAATCAAACTTAGAAGGAGTAAACTTAGGTAGCCCATCTACCATATTTTCTTTTTGCATTAATGAGATATAATCAGAATTTAAATGTCCTAGCCTCTCATGCCAAATGTGAAAATCAATAGTAGTAAGTAAAGAATATCTAGGAGAGGCAAATTGATAAAATTTAAAGAGATTATCATCATCTAATGTAGCATTAGCAACTATCTGATCAGTATTGGGATCAATGATATGGCACATAGTTTTATGAAACTCAACCTTATAATCTTGACATAATTGCATAATAGAAATAAGGTTAGCTTTCAAATCAGGAACATAAAGCACATCATGTAACTTACCATTTGGAATGGAAACATTAACAGTTCCTTCAACTTGACAACAATAATTATCAGCTAAAGAAACAAGAATATTCATAGAATCAGGTTGCAAAGAATCAAAAACTGCCTTATGAGATGTGACATGTTGAGATGCACCACTATCAATAATCCATTCAAGTGGTTTAGAAGCATTAAAACTGATAGTAAAAGCAGAATGAGATTGATTTCCATTAGGTTTAAGATTTTGATATATTTATAATATTATATTTTGATTATAAAAAAAATAAGATTTTGATAAAGAAAATAATAAAAAATTAAATTGTAATAAGATATTAAAAAAATTAACTAAGGAGAAGAGATTCAATACTCTCTCAAATAACGTCTCCGAAATTGGAGTGCACCAAGATATGGTAGCTCCTTTACCTACACACTCAAAACGTGATTAAACCAACCTGCTCTGATACCATGTTAAAATAATAACAAAATATAGAGAGTTAGAAAATTGTTTAATCAATGAGAAAGGAAAAGAAGATTTACCATGAATAATCACAAAACTAGGAGCATTCACCAAAGAGCAAGGCAACAAGGAGACAATATTTTGAAGGGGCAAAAGCATAAAAAAACCACGGTGATATAATGAATGTGGCAAAAATGCCTAAGAATGAGAGAGAGAGAGAGAGAGAGAGAGAGAGAGAGAGCTTTAGCTCATACAATAATAATCAAGAAGAAGTATCTCAAGTGAGTAGAGAGAAGGAGAGCCATCTCTTAATAGAGATGTGAGAAAGGAGTTAGATTGTAACTCTCATTTCTGTGTATGCCACATTTCACTAGTGTGTGAGACAAGTGTAGGATTCCTCATAAGGAGGAATATCAATTTTCTTTAATAAAGGAAATTACAAATATGACATGTCCTCCCACTTGGACTAGAGGACAAATACAATAGGATACCTTGGTTTATCCTTACATATTTACCAAGGAAAGATTAAATTCTAACAAAAGTGAAGGGTCATCAAAATAATGAAGTGAATGATAATCTCATAAACATCATAGGTATTGTAAAGAGATGCTAAAAGAAGGGAAATAAGGAACATGACCACACACCAAAGCATCTTAACAATTTCCATAGAAAAAATGAAATGCAAGAAATGTTTATATTTTATTGAATATGTTAAATTTTTTGTATTTTTTTGAATTTTAAAATACAAGAGCATAGACTAAATCTAATCTTTAAAATGAAATCTAACACCAAAAAAGAAAGATAGTAAGTATGTCGAGTTCACCAAAATGAATAGGGTGAAATCGAGTTCGCCCTAAAATGTATGGGGGAAATATGAGATCCACTTCTAAATCCAAATTTCTAAAGGAGAGATCCAAATTGATCAACCAAAAGGTTAATACACAATCGAATCAATCTATGGAAAATATGGAAGAGGAAGAAAACCTTATATTTCCCTATAATGGACTTATTCTTGAAATCTAAAATAATTGAAAGACAAATACTAACCTCAAAATAGGGCAGATCTAGAAAATGTTGATTTATGATGTCTATGTGTAATTTCGGGCAATTCTGCAACTTGTTTCAGACTGGAAATGTCAACATGAAGAAAACCCAGAAAAATTTTATCTTTCTGACAATAGGTAGTCTTTGACCCTGATAAAAGGTCAAAGGATACATTCTTGTTCTGAAGGTTGACTTTGACTTTGTTCGCAGATCTCAGAAGTGTTTTGAAAAGGGTATCAAAATACAATCTTAGATATGAAGTTCCACAGCTGTACCTACAAGAAAAAGAGGGTTTTTATTATTTGTTTGAGGGGTTTGCCTTGGTCAAACCCTTATTTGGAATCAAACTTAATATTGAAATTGAAATGAGAATGCTAGAAAGTAGTAGAAGTAGATCTAACAATGAAGCTATGCAATTCAATAGATATGTAATTGTATTTGAAATGTAAACAAGTATGTTAATATGAAAGCTTGAACATAACAATAGAAAATGTAAATCAAAACCATGAAAGTAAATACAAAACCTCCAAATTTGTATGCCTGGAATCCACCTTAAAAGAGAAATGAATGGATCTACAAGATGAATAAAGGATCTTGAAGGAAGATCACACCATCATGATGGCTAGATCTAGGGTTTGAATGATGCATCTTGCTTGCTTGAACCAAATCCCTTTAATGGCTTGAATGCTTGAATCCTTGATATTCAATGGAGAACTTGAATGGAGAAGAGGACTTGAATGCTTGACAGAAAAAGAATATGAACCATGACTATCGATTGCTTGATTGTGGATGATCTCCCAAAACTTGATGTGTTGATCATGAAAGTGGATGTGAAAACTTGATAATGGATGGAGAAAATGAGAGAGGAAGGCTTCCTTTTATAGTGAACTAGGGCACAAACCTCTAGAGAAGGCTGACATTGGGGAATTAAATCCCAATTAACATTAACCCTTAGAAATGGACCCAAATTAAATTCAATTTAAGGATTTACCATTCCAAAACCTGAAATGGCTGACCCGGAAGTGGGAAAAAGAATCTTTCCAAAACTTGATACCTAGAAATCAGAAAAACTTGAAATTTGAAATGTGGGTCAAGGATGAGGTTGACTTTGCCCTAGGTCAGAGTCGAGGTCGACCCTGACTTAGGTCAAAGTGAAGGTCAACTTTGACCCTCAAGGTTGACTTTGACCTTAAGGTCAAAAACCTCAAGACCTTAGCCCAGAATGCCATGAAATGCAGAGATATACTGAAAATAGGGACATATAGAAGCAGAATGGGGAAAAAAAGTGAGATCTAAGAAAAAGGCTTCCTGAAGGTGCTTGATATGACCCATACCACTCACTTGGAGGGCTAAATGCTCTTAACATGGAAGTGCTTCCATTTTAAGATGATACATTAAGCCCCAACTTTAGCAAGAGTATGGATTCGATGCAAAGTCTTGGTAAAGGAGAAGAAAGAAGAGATCCCAGTGGATTAAAAAATGAGATAGAATGACACTTAGTTAAGGACACAAGCCCCTAGGCTAAGGATTTTAACTCAACATACACACGAGGGTGCAAAAAACAAAAAAAGGAAAAAGACACAAAAGAGGGGTTAGTACTAAACAAACCCAAATCAACTAGCATAACAAACCTCGCTAAGAAACATTTCTCATAATAATATCATATCTGGAAAGCTATCATAAAAGAATAAATGATTACATAAGAAAGACAAGAACAATACTATAAATAACATAGCTTCATGTTCCAGTCCTACTAGCATGAAAGTGAAAAGAGAGAAAGGGAAAAGAGTGATTACCTCACCTAGTAAGATGCCCACCTTACTATGGATCACCCTGGAGGGAGAGCCCAATAGGTTGACCCATAAATTGTGCTTGCAATTGTAATGCATCTTCTAACGACTTCCAGAATACGCATAGATCCACCTTCTTGTATCATCAAGAATATAAAAATATGTGTCTCCTTAGGATTTAGCAACTTATGTGCATTACCTTCGAAAGATTTAGCATATAGATGCATGTCTTTTTAGGATTTAGCAACTTATGTGTGTTACCTTCCAAGATTTATCATCTAGGAAAATTTTTGAAAAATGTGTGTCTCCTTAGGATTTAGCCACTTATGTGCATTACCTCCAGAAGATTTAGCATATAGATGCGTGTCTTTTTAGGATTTACCAACTTATGTGCATTACCTTGCAAGATTTAGCATATAGATGCGTGTCTTTTCAGGATTTAGCAACTTATGTGCGTTACCTTCCGAGATTTAGCATATAGAATTTTTTTTGAAAATAGCGTGTCTCCTTAGCATTTAACAACTTATGTGTGTTACCTTTGGAAGATTTAGCATGTAAGAATAAAAAACTATAGTATAAGGGAGACCCTATATATGCCTCCCTCCTTAATATAGAAAAAACATACTATTTTGACATGTTAAGGAAAAGAAAGAACAAGGATAAAGCCTTCTTCAACATCAAGACAATATCCTCAAACAACACCCCGTCCAAGCCAAGAAGGTCACAGATCTTATCAGGCCATGGAAGGGATGCATGCAAAGAGATATCATGCAAGAAGTGAAAAAGTAACCCTTGTGAGGGATACCACACTATGAAGTTTCTGAGGTGAGAAATATATCAACCATGGAGACCCAATATAAATCAACAAAAGAGGTTGTTATCAAGGACATAGATCCTCAATGCAAACCAAAAATTTCATGTATGATATGATATGACATAATAGATAGATTCTACTTAGCCAAGGAAAGAGGTGAATCACATAAAAGATAGAAAGGAGGGAAAAGAAACCCTTGCCCCCCAAGTGTAAGAACAAAGATGAAAGAGGATACCTACTTCACAATGCAAGGAGATATCCTTCTTAGCAATAATGTATACTATATTCTTAGTGAGGGATATTGACCCCTACATCCAAGAATATAGATAATTGTGAAAAAGGATATGTTACTCATGGAAAAGGATCCTCAATGAAAGAGATCTTATCAACAAGACCCCCACCAAAGAGGAGTGCTTTAGATAAAATAGCATCTTTAAAAGAAAGGGACAAAGATTTCATCATCAAGTCCCCTGCAAAGAAGAGGAAGAGGAATCTTTGGAATGAGGGAAAGAACTCTAAGACCAAAGCAAGGATAAGAGTTTATAAAGAACATAATTTGCAACATAGAGAAGAGGTGACGACCTAGGACAACAACTTCTCATATAAAAAGATTATCCATAGTCAAAACATCTGTCAATATGATGAAATAATATTGCAATATAAACAAAGACCTCTAAGCTAAGGAAAGCATTTCCCTAGACAAAGAGAAAGAAAAAGATACCTTGCCCCCAAGAGACAAGGGGTATCTTCATAAAAAAATTGTCTTAGGAAAGATATCATGAAAAAGATCTATGGATGATTATAAGCATAATGAAAAACCATAGCGAAAAAGGGGGAAAAAAATACCAAATAAGCTCAAGACATAATATATGTTAAAAGCCTAATGGATCCTATGAGACTGGATGAACGTACACCTCTTGCCCCCCAATCATGAGGAAAGAGGGGAAAGAACATCTACATTATATCAGAAGGAGGGGAATCCCCTATATCAAAATTTTCAAGGAATTGTAAAACTGCACGAGAGTGAGGTATAATTCCTAAAGCAGCTCTTTCTCTAACATATAATTTGAAATGTTTACAATCAACAAGTAAATGTGTATTGCAATAATGAAAAGGAAATTTTTATTTTGATAAATCATCTATCGGCATAGGCCTAAAGATTTCTTTCTTGGAATTTAGTAGTTCAACATATACCTTCTTAGAGACTTCTTGACGAGTATTAAGATTTTCTATTTTAGGTGTAGGGAGCAGAATATGAAGAGGAGGACGATGATCAAAGTTACCTACCTTGACTTGAGATTTTGAAAAACCAACACCATACATATATGGTTTAGGGAGTATATGAACAAGAAACCTAATAACATTCTCATTAACTCCAAGCCCTAAATCTTTATAACCTTGTTTAGTCACCATATTATATTTGGTAGTGTACATATTATGTAAAGCTTCTACAAAAGGTGATTGTTTATCATATTCATGAGTAAAGGTTGTATTAGGTGGGATAATAGGTTTTGAAGAAGTTTCTTTACCCTTCCCTTTAATATCATCATGAATCAAAGGAGAAGGTAAATCAAAGAAATCTTGCACATTGACATCCTAAGCTATAGCTTGAATCCCATCATAAGTACAAGAAGAACGATGATGAACAGATGGAGAATTAGGTATCGGATTAGGAAGATTAGGATTAGGATTGATAGGATTAAGATTAGGATTGATAGGATTAGGATTAGGATTGATAGGAGATGGTGTATCATCCACCAAATTGTTCACATAATCCAAAAGATTAATAAGGCTACCACATAAGTTTTTAATGAAAGTTTTGAATGTAGGAAGACTAGTGTCAGTCGACTTCACAAAAGCATAAGCAAGAGAAAAGTGAAGGGTCATCAACATAATGAAGTGAATGATACTCTCATAAACATCATATTTTAAAGAGATGCTAAAAGAAGGAAAATAAGTAACATGACCACACACCAAAGCATCTTAACAATCTTCATAGTAAAAATGAAATGCAAGAAATGTTTATATTTTATTGAATATGTAAATTTTTATGTATTTTTTTGAATTTTAAATGCAAAAGCATAGACTAAATCTAATCTTTAAAGGGAAATATAACACCAAAAAAGAAAGAGATTAAGTATGTCGGGTTCACCAAAATGAATAGGGTGAAATAAGGTTCACCCTAAAATGTATGGGGGAAATATGTAATCCACTTCTAAATCCAAATTTCCAAAGGATACATAATCTAATCAATCTACAGAGAATATGGAAGAGGAATAAAACCTTATATTTCCCTATAATGGACTTGTGCTTGAAATCTAAAATAACTGAAAGACAAATACTAACTTCAAAATAGGGAAGATCTAGAAAATGTTGATTTATGATGTCTGTTTGTAATTTCGGGCAATTCTGCAACCTGTTTTGGACTAGAAATGTCGAGATGAAGAAAACCAAGAAAACTTTTATCTTTTCTTGATAGTAGGTAGTCTTTGACCTTGATAAAAGGTCAAAGGCTACATTCTTGTACTGAAGGTCAACTTTGAATTTGTTCACAGATCTTGGAAGTTCACCGAAAAGAGTATCCAAATCCAATCTCAGATCTGAAGTTCCACACCTGTACCTGGAAGAAAAAGAGAGTTTTTGTTGTTTGTTTGAGGGGTTTTCCTTGGTCAAACCCTAGTTTAGAATCAACCTTAATATTGAAATTGAAATGAGAATCCTAGCAATTAGTAGAAGTAGATCTAACAATGAAGCTATGCAATTCAATAGATATGTAATTTTATTTGAAATGTAAACAAGTATGTTAATACGAAAGCTTGAACATAACAATAGAAAATGTAAATCAAAACCATGAAAGTAAGTACAAAACCTCCATCTTTGTATGCGTGGAATCCACCTTGGTAGAGAAATGAATGGATCTAGAAGATGAATGAAGGATCTTGAAGGAAGATCACATAATCATGATGGCTAGATCTAGGGTTTGAATGATGAATCTTGCTTGCTTGAACCAAATCCCTTCAATGGCTTCAATGCTTGAACCCTTGATCTTCAATGGAAAACTTGAATGGAGAAGAGGACTTGAATTCTTGATAGAAAAAGAATATGAACCATGAATGTTGATTGCTTGATTATGGATGATCTCCAAAAACTTGATGTCTTGATCATGAAAGTGGATGTGAAAACTTGATAATGGATGGAGAAAATGAGAGAGGAAGGCTTCCTTTTATAGTGAACTAGGGCACAAACCTCTACAGAAGGCCGACATTCAGGAATTAAATCCAAATTAACCTTAACCCTTAGAAATGGACCCAAATTAAATGCAATTTAAGGATTTACCATTCTGAAACCCAAAATGGCCAACCCGGAAGCGGGAAAAACAATCTTTCCAAAACCTGATACCCAAAAATTAGAAAAACTTGAAATTTGAAATGTGGGTCAAGGACAAGGTTGACTCTACCCTAGGTCAGAGTCAAGGTCGATCCATACCTAGGTCAGAGTTGAGGTTGACTTTGACTGTCAAGGCTGACTTTGACCTTGAGGTCAAAAACCTCAGGACCTCAGCCTAGAATGCCAGTAAATGCAGAGATATACTAAAAATAGGGACAGATAGAAGCAGAATGGGGAAAAAAAGTCAGATTCAAGGTGCTTGACATGACCCAGACCACTCACTTAGAGGGCTAAATGCTCTTAACATTGAAGTGCTTCCATTTTAAGATGATACATTAAGCCCCCAATTTAGCAAGAGTATGGATTCGATGCAAACTCTTGGTAAAGGAGAAGAAAGAAGAGATCCCAATGGATTCAAAAATGAGATATAATGAAACTTAGTTAAGGACACAAGCCCTGAGGCTATGGATTCTAACTAAACATAAACACACAAGGGTGTGAAACACAAAAAAAGGAAAAAGACACAAAAGAGGGGTTAGTACTAAACAAACCCAAATCAACTAGCATAGGAAACCTCGCTAAAAAAAATTCCTCATACTAATATCATATCTAGAAAGCTATCATAAAAGCATAAATGATTCCATAAGAAAGACAAGAACAATACTATAAATAACATAGCTTCATGATCTAGTCCTACTAGCATGAAATCGAAAAGAGAGAAAGGGAAAAGAGTGATTACCTCACCTAGTAAGATGCCCACCTTACGATGAATCACCCTAGAGGGAGAACCCAACATGTTCACCCATAAACTATGCTTGCAATTGTAATGCATCTTTTGATGGCTTCCAAAATACCCATAGATATTGTGAAAAAGATCTATGGATGATTATAAGCATAATGCAAAACCATAGCGAAATAGGAGAAAAAGAATACCAATTAAGGTCAAGACATAATATATGTTAAAAGCCTAATGGATCCTAGGAGACTGGATAAACATACACCTCTTTCCCCCCAGTCATGAGAAAAGAGGGGAAAGAACATCTACATTATATCAAAAGGAGGGCAATCCCCTATATCAAAATTATGAAGGAATTTTAAAATTGCACGAGAGTGTGGTATAATTCCTAAAGAAGCTCTTTCTCTAACTTATAACTTGAAATGTTTACAATCAGAAAGTAAATGTGTATTGCAATAATGAAAAGGAAATTTGTATTTATATAAAGCATCTATCAACATAGGCCTAAAGATTTCTTTCTTGGAATTCATTAGTTCAACATATACCTTCTTAGTGACTTCTTGACGAGTATTAAGATTTTCTATTTTAGGTGTAGGGAGAAGAACATGAAGGGGAGGACGATGATCAACATCACCTACCTTGACTTGAGATTTTGAACAACCAACACCATAAATATCCAGTTTAGGAGGTATATGAACCGGAAACCTAATACCATGCTCATTAACTACAATCCCTAAACCTTTATAACCTTGTTTAGTCACCATATTATATCTAGTAGTGTACATATTATGTAAAGCTTCTATAGAAAGTGATTGTTTATCATATTCATGAGTAAAGGTTGTATAAGGTGGAATAATAGGTTTTGAAGAATTTTCTTGACCCTTCCCTTTAATATCATCATGAATTGAAGGAGAAGGTAAATCAAATAAATCTTGCACATCGACATCCTAAGCTATAGCTTGAATCCCATCATAAGTACGGGAAGAATTATGATGAACAGATGGAGAATTAGGTATCAGATTAGGAAGATTAGGGTTAGGATTGATAGGATTAATATTAGGATTGATAGGATTAGGATTAGGATTGATAGGAGATGGTGTATCATCTACAAAATGGTTCACATAACCCAAAAGATTAATAAGGCTACCACATAAGTTTTTAATGAAAGTTTTGAATGTAGGAAGACTAGTGTCAGTCGACTTCACAAAAGCATAGGCAAGAGAAAAGTGAAGGGTCATCAACATAATGAAGTGAATGATACTCTCATAAACATCATATGTATTGTAAAGATATGATAAAAGAAGGGAAATAAGGATGACCAAACACTAAAGCATCTTAACAATCTCCATAGTAAAAATGAAATTCAAGAAATGTTTATATTTTATTGAATATGTAAATTTTTTTGTATTTTTTTGTATTTTAAAATTCAAGAGCATAGACTAAATCTAATATTTAAAGGGAAATCTAACACCAAAAAAGAAAGAGAGTAAGTATGTCAGGTTCACCAAAATGAATAGGGTAAAATTGGGTTCACCCTAAAATGTATGGGAGAAATATGAGATCGACTTCTAAATCCAAATTTCCAAAGGAGAGATCCAAATTGATCAACCAGAAGGTTAATGAAAAATCGAATCAATCTATGGAGAATATGGAAGAGGAAGAAAACCTTATATTTCCCTATAATGGACTTGTACTTGAAATCTAAAATAATTGAAAGACAAATACTAACCTCAAAATAGGGAAGATCTGGAAAATGTTGATTTATGATTGTGTGTAATTTTGGGTAATTCTGCAACCTGTTTCAAACTGGAAATGTTGAGAGGAAGAAAACCCAAAAATTTTTTGTCTTTTTGATAGTAGGTAGTCTTTCAACTTGATAAAAGGTCAAAGGCTACATTCTTGTACTGAAGGTCAACTTTGACTTTGTTCATAGATCTTGGAAGTTCATCGAAAAGGGTATCCAAATCCAATCTTAGATTCAAATTTCCACACCTGTACCTACAAGAAAAAGATTGTTTTTGTTATTTGTTTGAGGGGTTTGCCTTGGTCAAACCTCGGTTTGGAATCAACCTTAATATTGAAATTGAAATGAGAATGCTAGAAAGTAGTAGAAGTAGATCTAACAATGAAGCTATGTAATTCATTAGATATGTAATTGTATTTGAAATGTAAACAAGTATGTTAATATGAAAGCTTGAACATAACAATAGAAAATGTAAATCAAAACCATGAAAGTAAGTACAAAACCTCCATCTTTGTATGCCTGGAATCCACCTTGATAGAGAAATGAATGGATCTAGAAGATTAACAAAGGATCTTGAAGGAAGATCACACCATCATGATGGCTAGATCTAGGGTTTGAATGATGAATCTTGCTTGCTTGAACCAAATCCCTTCAATGGCTTGAATGCTTGAATCCTTGATCTTCAATGGAGAACTTGAATGGAGAAGAGGACTTGAATGCTTGATGGAAAAAGACTATGAACCATGAATGTCAATTGCTTGATTGTGGATGATCTCCCAAAACTTGATGTGTTGATCATGAAAGTGGATGTGAAAACTTGATAATGGATGGAGAAAATGAGAGAGGAAGGCTTCCTTTTATAGTGAACTAGGGCACAAACCTCTAGAGAAGGATGACATTGGGGAATTAAATCCCAATTAACCTTAACCATTAGAAATGGACCCAAATTAAATGCAATTTAAGGATTTACCATTCTGAAACCCAAAATGGCCGACCCGAAAGTGGGAAAAAGAATCTTTCCAAAAATTGATACCCAGAAATTAGAAAAAACTTGAAATTTGAAATGTGGTTCAAGTATGAGGTTGACTCTACCCTAGGTTAGAGTTGAGGTTGACCCTAACCTAGGTTAGATTTGAGGTCTACTTTGACCTTGAGGTCAAAAGCCTCAGGACCTCAACCTAGAATGCCAGGAAATGTAGAGATATATTGAAAACAGGGACAGATAGAAGCAGAATGGGGAAATCAAGTCAGATTTGAGCAAAAGGCTCATTCAAGATGCTTGACATGTCCTAGACCACTCACTCAGAGGGCTAACCACTCTTAACATGGAAGTGCTTCCATTTTAATACAATACAACTATATGATTAGCCTTTGAGTGCATCACGAGGTTCTTAGATATGTTAATAGCACTTGTATTTTCACAATAGATAACCATAGGTTCAGTTAAATTTTCTTGAATTCATTCTAGAATCTGCTTGATCCACACCACTTGTGTATAGTTGATAGCAGCATCAACATATTCAACTTCAGCTATTGATTGGGATATACAGTTCTAATTCTTTCTTTTCCAAGCTACAAGCCTATCTCCAAGAAAGAATGCACCTCCACTTGTGCTCTTTCGATCATCAACATTTCTTTCCCAATCTAAAAAGTAAAAAAACTTAAAGAAAAATCACCTTTATGTCCATACCAGAGACCATATTCTTTATTCCCCTCAAGATATCTAAAAACTCTCTCCACTACAACCAAATGAGATTCCTTAGGATTAGAAGAGAATCTAGCCACTAACCCAACTTCCTTTTTTATGTCTAGTCTATTATGCACAACATATTGTAGTGTATTGATTGTGGACCTATAAAGTGTCTGATCCACCTCTTTAGATTCATCATCCTTTAATAATTTTCAATCGGTTACCATAGGAGTACCATCTATTTTTTAGTCTTCTAACCCAAATGTCTTCAATATCTCTTTCACATACTTGGACTAGTTGATGTAGATTCCATCTCTGAGTTTTGATACCTACAATCCAATGAAAAATTTGATCTCACCGATCATAGAAATCTTGAATTCCTTCTTCATATCATCTACAAATGCTATGCTCATCTCATCATCTCCTCGAAACATTATTTCATCTGCAATGAATTCAACAATCAGAAGTTTTCCATCCTTTTCTACCTTCGAATATACATTGTCATTGTCACTTGTTCTGATGAAACTAATTTTAATAAGATATTAGTGTAGTCCCTCATACCATTCCCTTGGTGCTTGTTTCAATCCATATAAATATTTTTCCATCTTGCACACTGTGTTCTTTCCTTCGAAATTAGAAAATCCTTCAGGTTGTTCAATGTACACTTCTTCTTCCAAAACACCATTTAGAAATGTTGACTTAAATTTGATATACTTTGAACTTTTTGTAAGTAGTATATGCAAGTAGAATCCTCACACCTTCAAGTTTGGCCATAGGTGAAAATGTTTCACCATAGCCTAGGCATTTCTCTTATGCATAACCTTTACATAACATTCTTTCCTTGTTCTTTACCACTTCACCTATCACATTCATCTTGGTTCTAAAAATCCACTTAGTACTGATCACATTCTTGTCCACCAGTATGGGCACTAATGTCCACTTTTTGTTCTTCCTAATTTGCTACAATTCCTCTTCCATATATTTCACCCAATATTCATCTTTCAATACATCTTTCACTATTTTAGGCTCAATTTCTGAAAGAAAACATGTACTTTCTCTTGCCTTTCTTCTAGTTAGAACACCAACATTCTTATCATAAATAACTTGATTAGTAGAGTGATTCAGTTTCTCACACCTTGGTAACAATTATTCAAATCTAGTAGCCTCTTCTACCTCTTGTACTATTTCCTCCTCATTAACTTGTTTAAATCTTATTTTCATCATTTTTCTCCACTAGTTGTACATATACAAACCCTTGATATTCTTTGGGTTCCTTCTTGCTGGATTCTGATAGAAAGTAAAGTCCACCAAGATAATTGAGAGGGGGGGGGGGGGGGGGGGGGGGGTGAATCAGTTATGTAATTAAAACCATTCTCATTATATTTATTAGATCTGAAACATGTAAGCAATAAGATCTCCAACCAGAGAAATATAAACATACACAATAACACCAAATTTTGTTGACTATGGAAACCCTTGATCAAAGGGAAAACCCCGGTGGGAACGATGCCCACAAGATGATGTACTAATATAAATGTTCCTTATGAGAGGATGGACCCTATTAGGAGTCAATGAAATACATTTAGTACATATAAGTCCTTGTCACAAGACTTTGAATCCTTGTTAGGAAATTCCAACCTTGTTAGGAGTTGTGAAGAAGATAGAAGGACTGACTGTCCAAATAGTCTTAGTATTATCCTCATTGAATAATACAAGTAACCAAAACAACTTTCAATAACATCTTTTAAAATTATAGTCCTTTGTAATCTTTTTTTGCCTCGCTCGCACCAATCTCTTCTATGATCCAAAGATATTCATTTTCAAGTTCACTGGATCTCATACATAAGTTCGCATCTTCCACAATGCAAAGACATAACCATATATCACACACACACTTTTTCCATCCAAGGAATAATATTTCCTTTATACCAAGTCCTAGAATAAGTTATTGAGCTATCCTTGAGGCTTTCCCAATTTATAATTATAATATAGGACCATTTTAAAAGATTACTTTACATGTTACATTATAATATTTTATCTTTTTCACAATTATAATCAAACTGTCAGCTCACACTCTTTATAACTTTACACACACTTCTCATTTGACTTAGCACTCTTAACCACATCATATATGACTTGTCTTCATCCTCTGTCCAAGTTCACTCAATCAGATTCCATCTCTGTTAGGAGATAAAATCCAAACATCAGATGTCACTCTCTTCAAACCCTGCCTAAACACAGTCTTCAGTAAAACCTTCATATATTTGTCCAGAATGTATAATTATGTATTTTCTCTTAAGTTTAATATCAAGACATACTCTGGATCATAATACCAAGTGCACATAGTTTGATCTTCAATCCTAAAACTATGTGAAGCCAAACTCTATTTGCTACACTGCCAATCTTCACAAAATTACCAGTATGTTAACATCAATAACAAAAATTTTCATGAATGCAACACAAAAATCATTGTAACATGTCTCTAACACCACTAAGATGCTTCCCCATGGGAATACCATCAACATTCATGCTAACAATCTCCCCCTTTGACATTGATGGCAACATAGATGAAAAACATATAAGTTCCATAAATACCAAACATACCTCTATTGCATCTGATTTTTCATCATGCATAAGGAAGGTGTTAATATCCCCCATACATTAGCATCTTTTCAAATTCTCTTCACCAATCATCAAATCCTCTTCATCAATCAATATGAATCTTTTCTCTCCCATTGATATTAATCCATACATATCAAAGGATGTTTTTCATGTGTTATTTTCTCCCCCATTGACATCAATGAAAAATGTATCATTATGTTATTCCATCTACTACATAAGATTTTCAATAAGCTCAAGTGTCCAGAGGTACTATTAAATGTCAGTACCAAGAGTCCTCAGTGACTCAACTCAAATATAGATACTCCCCCATACGAGAAGCATCAAGCATTTAGTCCAGATAATGAAATAGTGCTATGATATTTCTAGAGAAATGCAATTTCTGCATCAACTATTCAAAATTAGGCTAGGCTATAACCCCTAGCATACCTTGCAAATACTCAAATGTATCCTTCGGCAAAGTTTTTGTAAAAATGTCTTCTATTTTCTCCTTTGTGTTGAGATATTACAATCTAATTTCTTTCTTTGCAAGTTTTTCTCTCAAAAAGTTATACTTAATAGATATGTGTTTTGTCTTTGAATGTAATACTAGATTCTTTGACATACTTACTACACTTGTGTTGTCACAATGTATGATAACAGGATCTATAAATTCAATTCCAATGTATTTTAGTATTTGTTTCATCAATATAATTTGATTACAATTGTTTGTTTTTGCTACATATTCTTCTTCTGTCGAACTTTGTGAAATACAATCTTGGTTTTTTCTTAGTTAAGAAACCAATCTTCCTCCCAAGAAGAATGCTCTATCACTAATACTCTTTCTCTCAACTAAATTTCTTTCCCAATCAGCATCAATGTATGCACATAGTTTGAAATCATGTGATTTATCATACCACAATCCATAATCAGGTGTGCCTTTCAAAGATCTAAAAATTCTTTTTACTGTTGCATAATGTGTCCCTTTAGGGTTTGCCTGAAATATTACCATAATTCCAATTGCATTAGCTATATCATTTCTAGTGTGTGTCAAGTATTGTAATCCATAAATCATAGATCTATACTTTTTATGCTCAATAGTAGGAGATCCATCTTTACTAGAAAACTTGCAACTAGTTATCATAGGGGTTCCAATAGGTTTACAATTTTCCAACCCAAATATCTTCAACAAGTCTTTAAGATACTTTTCTTGTGATATAGAAATACCATCCTTGTTTTGTACAATTTGCAATCCCAGGAAGTATTTCATCTCACCAATCATACTCATCTCAAATTCCTTCTTCATTTCTTGAGAAAATATCTTACTTCATCATTGCCTACAAAAATAATGTCATCAACAAATACTACAACCATTAGCAATCCATTTTCATTCTTCCTCAAATATAAGTTACTATCAGCATTACCTTTTACAAATCCCAATTTTGTCAAGTGTTTATCCAATCTTGCATACCAGGCTCTAGGTGCTTGTTTTAGTCCATATAATGCATTCTTTAATCTAAAAACTATATCCTCTTTATTTTTCAAAGGAAAACCATCTAGTTGTTCAATGTATACCTCTTCTTCTAGTTCTTCATTTAGAAAATGTGATTTGACATCCATTTGTAAACCTTAAAGTTCTTATTTTTGCATATGCCATAAACATTTTTACTGCCTCTAATCTGGCAACAGGTGAAAAAGTTTCTTCAAAGTCAATTCTTTCTTGTTGTGAATAACCTTTACATACCAGTCTTGATTTTTTTCTTACAACTTCACCTTGTTCATTCATCTTGTTTCTAAACACCTATTTTATTCCAATAACATTCTTATCCTTAGGTCTAGGGACCGATTTCCATGTTTCATTTTTCTCAGTCTTCTCTAGTTATTCTTTCATAGCTTTTATCCAATGATCATCTTTGCAAGCTTTATCATCATTCTTAGGTTCAACATGAGAAATCAAACATAATTCTTCATATACATTGTTTCTTTCCATAACTCCTTTGTCTTTTCTTCCTGTATGCTAAGGAAAGCACCTTCATAGGGTTAGTATTGCAAATAAATGAATAAATCAACTAAATTACCACAAAGAGTAAGTTATTTCAACAAATAAATGACAATTAAGCACTCTATGGATCTCTATATAGGGATGCTAATGCAAAGCTCTTAGAAAGCTTCCATTAGTGATAGTCCTAAAATGAGAATGAATGATAAAGTAACTAAAAAGATCAATTCCAATTAAAATTAGCCTTAATTAGTCCTAGATTTTCCTTTCTAGCTATAAATTGCAAGAGGTTTGATGCTATTCTCATATTTGTGGATGAATATTGATTGAATTATGCCTTGCTTTTATAGATTTTGTCAAGGGTAGGGGGTGTGGTTGATTTGATCATGATTAGGTGAGGGTTAAGTCCATGATTCCACCTTTGGAGACCATTTAAATATTTTGTCCTCAAAGCTTGGGACCAAAGGACAAATCCTTAAATCCTATTGATTAATGATTTTTCCTCCCATTTGGTGGTTGAGGGAAAATAGGATTTAATCAATTGAATTTAATTAATATCTTTAGCTATGTGTACCCCTTGAATGGTTTGATTTGATTTAATTAAACTATGCAATTAATTAGATTAATTGCACAATTAATTCATTTGATTTTAATTGAATTTATGGCTTTTGATTTTTTAATTAAATTGAATTATGGCTTGATTTGAATTTTAATTTGATAAATGCTCGATTTGATTCAATTGCTCTGATTTTCACCTTGATTGCTCACTTGATTTATCTTGTCCAATTTTAGGTGATTACAAATGCCCCTCTTTGAGTTGACATGTGAAGCATGTCAATTCAAAGAATGTCCTGATCATTCTTCATATGAAGTCATGATTCTGTTGATGGTCAATTTTGATGTTTGGCATAAGATGCAGATTTTGATGAAGTTTGATTGGATTTGTTGATCATGCCCCTGATTGGATAATACTGATGACGTTCTTGATTATCCGAGTGTATGCGCCCTCGAAAATGAAATGAAATTTGATAGTTGTTTGAAATAGTTGACTATTTAGGTCATTTGGCGTGAATTAGGTCAATTTGTAATGAATTTGCATTCGTTTGATGACAAATGCCTTTGATTTGGTAGAATTGGTGAAAAATTTGGGTCCTTGGTCATTTTCTGGTCAAAGATGCCCTTTTTAGGTCAAAATGGCCTATATATAGGGGTAAAAAGTCATTTTTACTATTCATTTTCACTCTTCATTTTGACTTTTTCTCTTTGACCTCTTTGAGCTTTTCACCATGGTTATCCCGATTCGTGAGGACCGGTTTGAGCAAGGGTGTCAATATCTGTGGCCACTGACCTATGGTCCTCCGGTATGTACCCCATCAACTTACTTTATGAGTTTAATGCATTTTAATTGAAAAAAATGATTTTTCTTAGAAAAACCCTCTTTTTTTCTTTTTGCAAATTAAATAGTGCATTTAATCATTTTAATAGCGCGTATAATTATGTTTAAGTGCTTATGCAGTTATTCGCAGTGCATCTATAATTTTAAGTTGCACTTACACATGTTAGGATTAGGGCCCTTTTTTCTTTTAAAATTTTCTTTGGTGTGCACAAATTTAAGTGCACTTTTGATTTTTTAAATAGTGCGTACAAGTAGTTCTTTTAGCGCGTACAAGATCTTTTAGTGCGTACACCTTAAAACAATGCTTTTACAAATTTTTCTTGCACGTTCAATATTTTTAGCTGCACTTTTTCCTTTTAGCACTTTTAATCATTAAGATAACACTTTTACCCTATTTGGTAAAAATGGAAATGACTAAGTTAGTTTCCTAAACCGTTTGGTGTCGTCAATCAATCGATTGGCTTAGGTAACAAGCCTAATTTGGTAGCAAGTTGTAGGATGTCAGTTTGAGTCAATTTACTTTGAATTTTTTATTGTCAATCTCGATTTAGATGATGGGTGAAGATAAATTTTCCATCCTCTCTGAATAAAATTAGGAAAATTAATTGTGGTTTGATAATTTTTAAATATTTGACTAACTTAGGATGATTCAAAAGATATTGTTTTCAAATATTGATGTGTTTAAAGTTACTTTTTGTAGGTTGAGCTTAAGTCACTCACCATTAGAGGCTTTATCCATTTCCCCTCTAGATGATAGATGACCTGAGTGGTCCATATCACCGGCTCATTGGCAGATGTAGTCTTTCCTTTCTCCTTGTTCTACCTTGATTCTGAGTGAATCAAGGACTTATCATAGCTATGGAAGAGAGGTGGCACTCTCACCATAATATGTTTCATTTTCCAATGGGAGATATGAGCATCACTCCCAAGGATATTTATCACATCCTCCGCATACCGATCCACAAAGAGTTAGTTTATTATGATCAGGTGTACGATGGCACAACTTGTCGGTGGGTATTTCATGATGATACTATCAGAGATGATAGTATTCAGTGGGCCCAGTTCTCTTCTTTTCTAGTTCTTCATGTGGTCTTGGGCACTTTGATTGGTGGCTTCCTCATTCTGGATCATCGAGGGCATGGTTTCACAGTTGGATGGGGGCGTATTCTTGAGGATCTTCTTGCCCAGCCTCGCCAATTTGATTGGGGCACTTGTTTTTTGGCGCAGCTATATCATGAGCTGCATTCAGTTGTGTACCAATGTGGAGTGACTCTATCAACGAGGGTTATTAGACCTATCTCTTTCAAGCACCGTGATCCTGGGTGGCCATTTGCATGGATGTATGAGGGGATGGTTGTCCAAGCCCATTTGGGAAAGCTGGATTATTGGCGATAAGTTATTGATGATGTAGATCAGGTCATATGGTGACCATATATTGGATGTGAGGCATGTCCAGAGGATGCATCTAAGCTTCCATTCATGTGCACACATAGATGGATGATAGGGCATACTCTCCTTATCATAGAGAGATTCTGCTTCCTCTCAGTATTACAATAGTATGGTTGTGCATAGGGTATGCCATAGGTATTGGCATTGTATGCTCGAGTATAGGTGGAGAGATCATTGTGGGGGCCATAGATTAACTACAAGACTTCTTGTCAGGAGGTCTTGCAGCTAGGTCACCTTCCTTGGGATATGTGAGATCATGTGATTGATGCCAGAATGACTAATGATTATGCTAATTGGTTCACTCAAAACCCATTTTTTAGATTCATAGATCTGGCAGAGCGAGTGCCAGGGATAGAGGAGGAGTCAAATGATGATGGCGGGGATAGATATAGAGGTGGGGGTGGTTGGAGACAAGCTTGTCAAGGATGACCAAGTCATCAAGTGGTTAGAGGGGGTAGAGTCATGATCTTGATGATTGTTGTTGTACCCATTCCTCCTATGGGTGGTGGAGTATAGATGAGGGGTGGTCATTCCATAGTTCAAGGTGATAGTGTGGACAGGGTTTTACATCGGGTTGTTGTGGATCCTGTAGCCAGATGGGACCGACATAGGGTCTGATATCAGAGGTAGGTGGATGCTCAGGTACTTTCTGATGTTGATGCTTAGGCCACTTAGATTTTACTAGATCAAGCACAAGGTATACCAACATAGGCTCCTCATCCATAGGCTCCTCCACAGGTTATTCTACAGGCTCCTCCACAAGCTCCTTCACAAGATCCTACTTCCTCTTCTATTGCATCATCTTCAGTTCTTCCAACTTCCCAAACTTCCCCAACCACTCCTAATTGGCTAGAGGGATTAGTTGAGTGTTTAGACACTAAAACTTCTCATGCAACTCCAAAAATTTCATATACAAAATAAAATTAAATCCATTTATGAATTAAATCTAGTATGCCAAAGGACTAGTCCCAACAATTCTTAAACATACTTTATCTAATATGATGAATTGTTAATAAAGGTCTAATATACAATGGTTGTTCCAGTAAGATACAAATCAAAGATGAAGAAACCACATACCTTATGTCATGTTCAACTTTCACGAAGGAAGATTTGATAGCCAAATCTTCCTTGTACCACACAAAGAACATGCTATTGGTTCAGTTTAGCATGTTATTATCATATCAGATAAAGTATGTTTAAGAATCCTTGGTAAGGATAGGAATAGTGGAGATTCTAGAAATATCATATAGGAAAAAGAGCATAATACAACAAAATCGATTGTGAGCACATTTACTCCACAAGCTTAAGTTAAAAAAGGAATAGATATATTAGTAATATAAGTGAGTGTGGAAGAGAGGGATGAAATACTAGAGAATGGGGAGGATTCATCCGCTTTAGCCAAGAAGATCAAGAAGATGGAGCAGGACGACCATAATTTTAAGGGTGACATTGTGGTAGAAGAAGTATTTAAAGATATTTACATGTCCCCTATTTGTGAAATCAAGACTATAGGTGATGAAGACCATGTAGAGGATGAGGGGGGTCTTAATCAAGGAGGGGCATAAGATGAATTTGTCTTGAGAGATGGGGAAAGAATTTTGGAAAATAGAATAATCAAGAAAAATAAATCTAAGTACAAAAAGATAAATACGAGAGGAAAGAGGATGATAGGGAGAATAGAAAAGACCAAAGAAAGTTAAGAGCTGGGAGAGACTTATTCTCTCTTGGAGAGAAATGAAGCTCATAACATAGAATTTTAGGGGTTGCAAGGCCCCTAACTAGAGACGTTTAATCAAAAAATATTTTGAGACAAAACCTGATGTAGTATGTTTAACAGAAACTAAATTAGAACAAGAAGCAATAGAAAATTTTTAAGGAGTTTGGAACAACATTTCAGAATCCATGAATGGTATGGGTAAGGTGACCTTCATTATTGGCCATGACTTCAATGAAACATTGGATATGGCTGATAAGAAAGGGAGCAAGGGGACCATGAGTAGGATCCAATTTGATTGTCAGATCTTTGTCACCAAAAATGGGGTGTTTACATGGATGAATAGGAGACATGGATTCTCACACATCATAGAGAGATTGTACCATTTTTTCTAGAAAGAGAATAGCTTCAATGAAGAATGAAGTTGGTCATAAAGTTGTAGAATCAGATGCAATCAACAAGGAAGTGGTAGACTTTTACTCATCACTATGGTCATCACATGATGGAGTGATAGTAGAGAGCTATATAGGGATGGATGATAGTGTGCCTTGGGGGAAGGGGGATTGTGAAAGACTTGTTATCATAGTATTGTATATTTTCAATATGTTTGGATGTAGGGCAGACCAAGAGAATGAAGGATCACTCACTGATTGCATGATAACCCAGTTTTGAAGGGTCATTGGTTGAGGGGAGAGTCAAGGTCTAGATGATTGAGCCATTGGAGGACCCTATTTCTTTTTATTAATTTATATTCAAATTAGATGCATAGATTTCTTGTGAATTAGTGGCTATTATGTATCTTGCAACTGCATCTGTAAATCTACATATACTTCTCTAGGGTTGTAAGCCACTTAGGGATCAAAATAGAGAAAATAAATCAAAATTGTTCTTTGTTCTATTTCCTTTTAACAAAGTCTCAACTATCAATGATACAATACATTTGATGCCCTAATATATCAATACAAATGGAACCTAGATAGAATCTCATGGATGGTCCATTTGATAACCATAATCAACATTTCAAAAAAATGAATATCCTTGAAAGCAAGCACCAATAACATCAAATACTAGAGTTAAAGCACGGGCTAGGGCACGACACTAGTAGAATGCAATCATTTCAGTGAGCATCTCAACAATATACAATGTCATCATTAAACATGCCAATAATATCAAAAAATGTGAATCCAAACATTTCAAAATAGTGAATCGATATCCTTGAGCACAAGCACCAATAACATCAAATAATAGAGATAAAGCACTGGCTAGGGCATGGCACCAGTAGAATGTCATCATTTCAGAGAGCATTCATGATCAAATAAAATGCAATGCATTTGAAATTTGCGGTCAAATATGATGCCAAAGGCTCAAAAGGTGAAGAAATCACATACCTTCTCTCATGCTCAACTTTCGCTCATTTTCTCCTGCTTCTTTTCTATGCAATCGAAATAAAAATGATTTGGTGTTTCACTTTTTTTTTCATCTATACCCCGAAACTGTCAGAATTCTGATGGGCAATTTAAAACCCATCAGAATACTAACACCATCGGGGCCTATTACAAAAAAAAAACACCAAATTCATTAAAAAAAATTACCCGTTGGAAGTTTCTATCAAAATTGGCCCCAAATGTAGTAGTGCTTTATAGGATCGAGAGATCAAGAATCAATGTCAAAGAGGAAAAACTGTACATAGCATCCTCCAAAGGAAGGATGGTTTAAACTTAATTTTGATGGGGTATCCAGAGGTAATCCAGGAGTAGCAGGTATAGGTTGTTGCATCCATAACCAGGAGGGGATAAAAATTGCATCTTTGACAGCACCCATAGGATTTGAAACTAATAACTGTGCAAAATTTTTAGATTTAGTTAAGGGTCTTAGAAAAAGTAAATCCTTAGGTATACAACAACTAGAAATTGAAGGTGACTCAGCTATTGTTATTAATGCTCTAAGAAGAGTCACAACTCCAAACTGGAAACTGAATTCTCTCCTCTCTTAAGTGTTAGATCTGTGTAAATCTTTCAAAAAGGTCACCTTCAACCATATCTACTGAGAAGGCAATAAGAGAGGCGATGAACTTGCAAACAAAGGAGTTGATGGCATCTTACTACAATAGAAACATCTAGGAGCACCCTACAATAATAGGTAATTCTTAGTATCCTTATTGTAACCTAAGCTGAACAAAGAATCTTTCACAGATATAAACGGATGTCAAATTATAGAGGACCAAAATCTAAATAGATGTTTCCTCAATAGATAAAATTTTCCCACAAATCTAATACACCTTTTCATAGACTACAATCCATAAGGGCACTTTTATAGTTTAATATTCACAAATAGACTCTTATAGGAAAATATATATTTAAGAATACATTCAAACATATATTTATAATTACAATCCTCTAAGTTATATTGATACATAGTTACTCACATATAGTCTAATACTAATATTGATTTATTTAATAATTTTTTCTCTCAATAATTGACAAACATTTTTAACTCGCATAAATAGATTAAAGGCTCAATGCTCAATATTTTAACACTCATTGAAGCATTAAAGTCTATTTAAATACAACAATTTAAGTTTAGTTACAAGTACCTATATGCTTATCCTTTTAATTATATCTAAACAGAGGATCAATGACTATTGTTCCTCTCAGCCTATAGAAGGTTAGACTTGGAATTCCCTCTATGGCTCAAACCTCAGTTACTTACTAAGCAATAGTTAATATACAACATTTTGTTAAAAGCTAACCATTTAATAAGTGTTGTTTCAAGCTCCCTTGGAAAATGGTAACACTGAATTTTAGAGGTACCCCTCTCAACAAAAAGCACCACATAGTCATAAGGATCCCGAAAAATTAAAAGAAGGCCATCTTATCTAGCCAAGAGAAAGCAAGAGTAATTTTAATAATCCTAACACCCTTCTCCTTCCCAAGATTCCAGAAAACACTATTAGGTGTACATCTAGACAAGTTTTAGACATAGCTAGCTACACAATACTAAAGCTCATAAATACTTAACAAGTGGCAAGGAAGATGAATTAAGGAAGGATAGATCACACTCTATCTCAAGTGAGATGAAACCTCCCAACATGTAAGAATAAGGAAAAATGTCAATTAAGAAGCCTAAATAACACTGTGATCCGAGAACATCTAGAGTAATCTACTAGGATGAAAGATGGAATCAAGAATTTCAACCTTTCATAGGGAGGAGAATAGGAAGATGGCCTTTAGGGGTAACATTAAGACAGAAAGATGGAATGGTATCCTCAACCCCATTTTGGATTCAGTATGCAGAGCTCTGGAAAAGGGACTGGGGGACGAGTTCTTTGACAATGAATTTACTTTCCTTGTCAAGGACAACATTGTAGGGATTTTTATTGCACTATCTTCTTGCAATGGAACAACCAAAGCTAGAATCATAGAATCCACCAGAGTAATTTTTAAAGATGTCCTCCTGGAAGGTTTAGAAAAGGCAGTGATGGGCATTGACAAGCATATGACAATCCCCTTCTATGAAATCTACATGAAAACAACATTGACAAGCCTTGTAGACATTCCAAAATTATAACAACAACCTATCATATTCTTCAAAGATAAGGGGAAATTTGATAGACAATGTCCAGAAATGAGGTAAAATCTAGACTTTTTGATAACCTTAGTGCTTAAGGAGAAGGTGGTACTAGACTGGGTCCTGAAATATTGGAGAGAGGAAGGCTTCAAAATTCCAGCAGAAGTGGATTAAGAAGAGATCAACAAGATAAGGATTGTAGCCCCTTTAGTGAGAAGATGCTCCAGAAATAATTAGGTCGATGAAGAAAAGGAGGAAATCATCATTCTACACAATAATGGTGAATCTTGGAGTTGTAGTGTGATCATGAAAGACTAAGGATAAGTATATAAAATGATTAGTAGTATAAGGGATTAGAATTTGAATTAATCTTCCGATTAAAATCACTATTAAGTTTTGGTTTTGTATACAGGTATGGGAATTGTAGTCTTGGACAAGGGTTCTAATAGGCATATTATAGAAATATGGTTTTTTGTCTCTGGTCTATAATTGGAGATAACAGACATTCATATATATATAGAAAGTCAGCCGATATCTATATATTTTATCTAGAATTACATGTCTTAGTGTTAATTTCATTAAACTCATACTTTGATATTCAGATATACATATGCTTATATACACACGCATACATTAATAAATATTCATGTAGATTATTAGTTTGAACTTTATTATAAGAAGGCCTCATTTCTTCCTATTTATTTAAATATAAACTCATATAGTAACTACTGGGATTTATAATCATAAATATAAAAACTAACTCATATGTAAACTCATATTTAATATATAAACTTAGATGTAAACTCACATTTATATTTAATAATCTTTATTCTTGAAGGACATTTGGAAAAGGGGAATTAATAATGAATAATTGTTAGGCTAATTTCCATAGAAATAGCTGTCGATTCGTATTCACTTTCTTTAAGTTTTTTTTATAAACCTTTATAATCTAGGTACATGACCAAGTTTACTTATCCTGTATCCATCAAAACATCTCCTCAAGGTAATGAGTTTAAAGAAAATACCAACAGGTACCACTTTATCTCTGATATTCTGGTAATGTTAATAGCTTTAGCCCTACAAGTGGATCTAGATATAAAGACTATTGGAAGCCTCTGCAGGAGAATTTTTAAAAAGAAATATTTGGTGGATCTGGACAAAGTACTGAATAGTATTCGTATTGATTTATCTATTCCCAAGCCTAAGGACTACAACAGTAGAGTCATCAACCATAACTTTGTTTCCACCTTTCCTATACTTAAAATTGAGGACTGGGATATATATGTAGAAGAAACCCCTTCAATCAGAAGGAACCTAGATTTCTTGCTATTTTTTACCCATTTGTGATCTCCTTCTGATATGAGTTGGATGAACGAGTTTATTATGGAAGATGGCATTGGGCTAAATTTGGCTCAGGAGGAAAAAATCTCTTCGGTGTCCTCATGCTCTTCAGATATGTCCTAAAGATATTTCAAAGCCTTAAGGAAAAAGCTTGTAATTCTCAGATTAATTCGAAGAAAGGTTTTATTTTATGTGTATTATGTAAATTTTTCCTTATTACATTTTTATAGGAAATCTACCAAATCTCTTTCTTTAAATAAAACAAGTAATTTTTGAATTAATTTCAAATCCATATACAGTTAAGTAGATATTGTGAAATATTAGCCTCATTCTGATAAAAACATCCTGACAGGTACAACCAATTTATTAATTACAATAGGTGCGATGTCATAAATTGGCACCATCAAATTAGCATACATGACCTATCCATCAATCGATAGTGGGTAATAAATAGATACTTTCCCTCTAAAAAATCATTTGTAAACAACAATGGAGTCTAATATCAAGCTCATTTCCCTCACAGAAAATAGGTTGAATGCATTCAGGGGAATGATCAAAGTGAAGAGATGGGATAAAATACTACAAATGGATGACTTGGGATGGAGGGTGGTTGAAAAGATAATGGGTGAGTATAGTTTTAATCATGAATTTGTCTACAGGGTTAATTGTGATATTGTAGGCACCTTTGCAGCTATCCTTCTCATGGTCAAAATCCCTAAAGGAGAGGTAATTTCTGTATGCCTGGAATTATTTGAGGATAAGCATTCTAATGGGCTTCTATTAGCTATTAATAGTGTTAATTCTAACCTTCTGATTCCATTCTTGGAGGATTATATGGTGAATCCTATGGGCTCCTTGACCCATAAGATTTATTGTGCTCAAAGACCAATTCTAGTCTTCAAAGACAAAAAGATATTTGACGAAAGGATAGATATTGTAAAGCGCAATGTTGATTTTCTTCTAAAATGGTTGTAGGTAAAACCACGTGATTATGTTAAATGGGTTAAATAATATTTGATAGCGGAAGGTTTTGAAGTGGAATCAGACTTTGGAACTATGTCATTATATGACATTCAACTTTTCCCATCTGCAATAGTCAAAAAATCAACTAAGGGTTTCAAGGTAGTCAAAGGTAAGAGGAACTATGAGCAAGGAATAGAGAACCCCTTTTAGGATGAAGAAGATCTAATGTTCCACAACCCAGTAAGGAAGAAATGAGGGAAAAAAGGTTTTAAGGAAGTTTTGGAAGGATAAATCTAGGATAAAATATTAGGCGTTAAACTAACAAGCACAAACTTTTGCCTGAGTATGTTTTTTGTTTTTGGTCTAAAGATAGTTTAGAATGAAATGTCAACTTGGATAAGATTGTGTATATGTATGAAGGAAATGATAAGGTTAAGATTTGTAGGAACATAAGAAAGTAAGATTTTATGTGCATTTATACAGTCAAAAGTAAACATATGTTCTTTGAAGGAGTTTTTTGATTTACAAATTTTCACATTTTTACTTAGTAGATCATAGGTTTCATGATCTTTTGTATGATAGATAACATATAATTAGAAGCGGCTAGGAAATATATAAATGTACTGTTAAGAATTTGTATGATTATCATTGTAAATTTATCACTTACTGGGTATGGAAGCTATGAAATTTCTTGAGAAATAATTATATCAAATTAACTTCAAAATTCCTGGCTCCAAAATGTAAGCTCTCTTATCCTGAAGAAAACATGCTAGTTTAATATTACAGGAAAATAGAAGTAATCAAGCTGACTAATGTAAAATGGTTTTTTACTATTGTATGCTATTTAATGGTTAAATCTATGGTTTAGCAAATAGCTCCTCTAAAAAAGTACCCTTATGTCGATTTTGTTCTTTTGTCTCCTTATCTAGTATACATCTATAATAAGGTTGTCTAATAGGAAAGGAAGATAAGGGTCTTGGATAAAGGATTTTGGTAGGAGAGGCCCAGTTAGTAAATTTTAGTTATAGTATTTAGATTCCTGAGCCTAAATAACAGGCCCAACTTTTTAAAGGAAATTTAGAAGATCTCTATTAAAAATCTATCCTTATCCTTCACCTCTACACAACTTCTTAGAAAGCATGGTATCTTTAGCCTTATACTCCCTGTTAGTTGAGTATATTCCCTCTCTTTGGTTATGCTTAGCCTCTTCGGCATTTTTTGGCAAGATTTGACCTCTTCTTAGATCTATTTTCTCCTTTTATAAGAAATGAATGTTCTCTAATTTGGGACAGTACTTGTTATTCAATTATCTCCTTTTTTCTTGATTATTAAGATACTAACCATTTCCAGATAAGAGATTTAAAGAATGTTTGCAGGCTAGAATAGATAAAGAGAACTCATCTCTCTTTGCATACCTTTTTGGTATAGGTATTTATAAATTATCATTATCAAGAGAATAAAAGGAATTTCTTTTGACCTTACTAACGAAGATCTAAGCCAAATTCTGAGATGATACAGGTAATACAGGTTATAGAGTCACTAAAGGAAAATAACTACAATGATCACAATAGTTTAACATGCGTCATCAATTTCTATGATCTTGAACAAAAAAGTGGGGACGATAATAGGATTATCCATCTGATGCCGATATAAAATCAAAATATGAGCCACTTAGAAATAGTGGCCTCAGCATATATATAAATTTGTGTTCTAGAAAAGTTGTATATAGAAGGGAATACCCTCTAAAAAATTATGTATCAAATACCGGACCATGGTCCCATGCGAAGCTGGAGGTTTTCTCAACCCCACTCTTTCCTACCGGCACCTACACAGAGTGGGGTTTTTTGTAATCATCTTTTATAATTAATAAAATTCTTGGCTCAGGCCTTTTACCAAAAAAAAAAACAATAAAAATTAAGTAATCTCTTTCATACCTGAGTCAGTGCTTTAGAACTAGCTACTGCTACAGCTACTCCACGACTGAAAGTATCACGAACAGAAGGAGTCTTTGATGTCAATAACTGAAAATGAAACAACAAAAGTATTATGTAGTTATCAAGATTACATATTTTTTTTACAACCCTACTAATGAATAAATGATACCTCTGTGAAGGTTCCACCATGTCCTTCGGTGTGCAGTGTCGATGTCAAAGCTCCAACATTCAACTAGTGCACATGTACATGTAAAATTATAAGATAAACATTCATATAAGAATGTACTACTGACATGTTAATTATAATGCATTATTACATATATACCTATGGACTCAATGATGACATCACAAAGCTAGGTGAAAGAATGTGATCACTGCAATGACCACTTTGCCTCTAGATTTTGATCATAATTTGTCTATTAATTTAGTTATTCATTCATTTATTAATTAAATATAATCAAGTAAATCAAATTAGCATGCAAATAAAGATACCTCAAGGAAAGTGGGACGATGCCCTCCACTGTCTGTTGTGAATGTCGATGGTCCACTGGTGAACTAATACACATGCACACTAAGTTCTGATACAATTATTCATATAATTACATAATAATAAAATATATTAATTAAAATGTTTTATTCGATATATACTTATGGAATTGAAGACGATGTGTAGAAGGGGACAAGAGGATCATTTCCACTGCCACTGCCACTGCCACTGAAACACTTTCCCTAAATTTTGATCATAATCAATAGATACTAAATTAATTAGCTATTCTTTTATAAATGAAATATGATCAAAGCAATTTAATGAACTTGGAAATATTTACCTCTGTGTAAATGCCAAATGTCATATTTAGAAAATCATTAGTCATAATTATAGGATCCTCTTCCTCTCTCTCAGTAGTACCAAATGTGTGCAAGGATCCACATGACCGATACATATTCCCCCTCAAAGATTGACCATGGGCACCCTCAACTAAAGGAGTGGCACACTGAATGAGAGTCTTTGTTAGAGCACTAATCGTGCCTAGTGTGTCCACCTCTACATGTTCCTTCACAATGGAAGGAATACTAACATGATCCACCTATGATTTTCCAATAGGAACCCTAGGTGCATTAGGGTCATGATGTGCCCCCACTCTATCAAATGATGACCCCCCTCCTCTACCCTAAGAATCTAGATAGTCAAAATAATTTGGCACCTCCTTGAGTACAAACTCGCAATAGAGTTTCCTCAAGAAATATATAGGAACCTCATGATTGTTATAGGGAGGGGACTCAAAGAGCATCCACCATCTCTCCCAAAAAAAAATTTTAATGTCTTCATTTAAGCACCAATGAATTGGGAACCTCCTTGTTGTAGTTCTAAGAGTATCTGTGTCCCCTGGTTTTTTAAAGAGTTTGCAAATGTCATCTTTTGTGATTTTTTTCTTTTTTTTTTATGTCCACATAAGATAATTTATTTGTGTAATATTTTTTTTGTTCTTCTCTTTTATCCTACCATAAATTAATTTTCCCACTAACCAAGCCTACGTGGGTCAAGATTGCTTCTAATGATTTTGCAAGTCTTTACCTTTCAGGATTTGTACCAATAGAATCTTTTAACCTCCTCTTTCATCTTAAAATGGAAGCACTTCCATGATTAGAGCATTTAGCCCTCTGAGTAAGTGGTCTGGGGTCATGTTAAGAACCTTGATTGGGTCTTTACATGTAGTTGGCTTTTCCCCTTGTTCTGCTTCCCTCTACACCCATTTTTCATCTCTTATCTGCATTTCCTGGTATTCTAGGCCAGGGTCCTGAGGTTTTTGACATCAAGGTCAAAGTAAACCTTGAGGTTCAGGGTTGACCTCAACCCTAACCTAGGGAAGAGTCAACCTCATCCCTGAACTCCAGTTCAAATTTCAAGTTTTTCTGATTTCCAAGCATCGGGTTTCGGAAAGATTCATTTTCTCGCTTCAGGGTCGGCCATTTCAAGTTTCAGAATGGTAAATACTTAAATTGAATTTAGTTTGGGTCCATTTCTAATGGTTAAGGTTAATTGGGATTTAATTCCCTAATGTCGGCCTTCTCTAGAGGTTTGTGCCCTAGATCACTATAAAAGGAAGCCCTCCTCTCTCATTTTCACATCCATTATTCACATCCACAATCAAGAAATTTCATGAGAAAGCTCTCAAGTGCAAGAAAGTGAATTCAATCATTCAAGCAAGCCTTCAATCATTCAAGTGTTCAATCATTTATCCATCAAGGAGATCCATTGTTAGCCATTGAAGGATTCAATCTCTTTGGAGCCCCCTTGAAGATCCATCCGTCCACATTCATCCAAGCCTCCTCATATGAAAAGATCAATTCAAGATTGGTGTTGAAGATCAAATGCCATTGATTTGAGACATCCTACATTCATTCTACATCCATTGGAGCATCCCTACTTGTGGATTTGAGGATTCAAATCCTCTACAAGGACTTCAACATAAGCAAGGTGAATTGTTTCATTTGCTTTGTTTATGCACATTACATTTCAATTCAATTTCAAGTTTAATTCCTAAATTTGGATTTGACCAAGGCAAACCCCCCATACAAACAACAAAACCCCCTTTTTCTTGTAGGTGCAAGTGTGGAACTATGGATCTAAGAGACAATTTGGATACCCTTTTCGGTGAACTTCTGAGATCTGCGAACAAAGTCAAAGTTGACCTTCAGAATAAGAATGTATCCTTTGACCTTTTGTGAGGGTCAAAGACTACCCGCTATCAGAAAGACAACAGATTTTTGGGTTTTCTTCGTCTCGACATTTCTAGTCCAAAATAGGCTGCAGAATTACCCGAAAGTACAAACAGACATGAGAAATTGGCATTTTTCAGAATTGCCCTATTTTGAGTTTAGTATTTGTATTTAAATTATTTTAGATGTCAAGAACAACTCTACCATAGGAAATATAAGGTTTTTCTCTCTTTCATATTCTCCATAGATTGATTCGATTGTGTATTAACCTTTTGGTTGATCAAATTGGATCTCTCCTTTGAGAATTTGGATTTAGGAGTGGATCTCATATTTCCCCATACATTACATTGAATGATGGTGACTCCATTTTTCCATCATTCATTTTGGTGAACCCGACATACTTACTCTCCTTTCTTTTATGGAAATGGATGCCCTATTATGTTTTGTGGTGTTAGATTTCCTTTTATCTTGTTAGTATTAGATTTCTCTTTTGTGTTAGATCTTGCATGCTAATTAGATTTCAAAAATACAAAAATATTCATGCTTTATGTATTCTTAGTTTAGTTCATTTGCATTACATTGGTTTATGAGCTTTACTACTACTAGTCCTACTTATAACATCTCAGTTAAAAGAAGTCATAGACTCATGGGTGCCTTTGATCCTAAATCTTCCTCTCCTTTCCTTAGGATCGTAGATGAAAATTTAATTCTTCACGATTCCAATCCTACTATGGAGAAAAACTCTTCTCACTCCTCTCATGATGAGGATGATGCTTTAAGAGTTCCTCCTGAACAAATCCTAAAACTTTCAACTAAACTTGATAAAATGGGTAATTGGCTCATTCAAGAGAACCATAATCAAGATTCTATTCAAGCTATAGAGGCTCTTAAGAAAGTTCTCTGGGATAGTGATCAAGATGTTAACCTCTTGCATGATATTACTCACCTCGTGCATTCAAATGTTAAACCTTTAGCTCAAGAAGCTCAAGATTTAGGGTTGATTGCTCCTTTCACTAGTGTTGAACCTCCTTCTAATCCTTTACCTAGTATTCCTACCTATACTCCTTCTTTGGTGACTATGACGGTTCCCTCTATTCCTATGAGTGTTCCTCCTGTGTCTTTTCCTACATCACAACCTTCATATCATAATGTTCCTTTTGCTTATTCCAATCTGCTTCCAAATGTTGTTCCTAGTGTTCCTCCAATTGTGTCTTCTATTCCTATATCTTCTTACACATTACCTAGTGTGTCTAATGTTTCTCTTCCTCCTGTTTCCTCTAATGATTCAACAATCATCAATTTGGTTTAAACTGTGTCATCCTTACAACAACAACTTGCTTCCTTAACTCAAAATAAGTTTAGTATTCCTACATGTCACATGGGAAGTCCTTTGTCCTTGAACATTATTCATACTCTTGTTCCTCAGCAAGGTGATATGCCTCTTCTTGAGAATTATAACAGAAAAGGAGATCCTATTCATCATGTTAAAACATTCCAAATCTTTTGTAGTGATTATGCTCATGACCATAGGATTTTAGCCAAGCTATTTGCTAGAAGCTTCCATGAAAAGGCCTTACAATGGTATTGTTCCTTGCCTCCTTATTCTATTGATTCCTTTCCCAAACTTGCTAATGCCTTTATTCAACAATTTCAAATCAATATTGGCCCGCAAGTGTCTTTGACTAATTTGATGTATTGTAAACAAAATGCTATGGAAAAATTAACTAAATTTATTGGTAGATTTAAGCATTTGCATGCTCACATTTCCTATCATGTCCTGATATTGATATTCAATATATGTTTATTTCAAATTTGCAAAAGGATATTAGAGATAAGATTCTACTTTCTAAATTTACCTCTTTTCAACAAATTTGTGCAGTGCTTCATCATTATCAATCACAAGTGAGTCAATTTGAGAGCAACACTCCAATGGCTCCTGTTCAAGTTGATAAGAGTGATGCTACTCCTAATCCAAACAAATTTAAAAAATTCAACAACTATGTCAAGATAAAGAAACAAGCGAATGTAGTTGCTCATCAAGTTGCTATTGCATCTCACAATGCCACTTCTGCATCCACTACTTTTTGATTAAACCGTACGTTTACTCCTCTTTCTAAACCTTTACATACTATTATGAATAGGTTGTTAACTACTAATATGATTACATTACCTCCTATTTGACCTCTTTTACCTACTATGATTGCATCTAAATCTTTTGATCAAAACACTTTTTGTTAATATCATTGTTACAATGGTCATGATACTGAGAAGTGTTATTCTTTAAAACATAAGGTTCAAGACTTAATTGACTCTAATGCCTTATCAATTGATAATCTTGATGGTAGTGGGAACAAATTTGTCTCTCCTCCTAATCAAAACCTTCAAATCTATATGAATCCTTTACCTACACATGATACTAATACCATTGCTCAACCATCTGCTATGGAAATTATGTATGATTCAAAGATGGATGATCTCAATCATGTTGTTAATAAAGTGGAGCATGTTGGTCCATCTGTATCTCCACCTCAACCTCCACTTCAACCTCAAGTTCAATCTCAACCAAACCCTACGCCTAAATTGAGAACTAAACCTAAACCTCGACAACTACCTAAGAATAAAAGACCTTGGGAACTTTCGATTACCTTTGATGACTCTGAGCTCCTAGTGGTCCCCTTTACAATTATGCTAGGATTTTTTAGAAATCTACTCATGGTTGTCTTGTTGATCCTACATCCTTAGTCAATGTTATAACTGAAGAAAATCTTTTTATGAAAATCGTACAATGTGATTCTTATGATACATCAGATGCGTGGATTCAAACTTGCAATGGTTTTCTTTATCCATCATATGGTTCTATTACTTTACTGGTTGAACTTTGTGGAAAAATTGTGAACAGTACCTTTGTTCTTGTTCCTACTTTTGATCAATTTCAAGTCAAGCTAGGTCTGCCTTGGTTAAATTCCATGCATGTTGTTGCTTCACCTATCCATAAATGTCTTAAATTTTTTCATGATGAAGAAGTGAAGATGGTTAATCATAGCTTATATCAACCTTCTAGGCCTAGAGATTGTGCTTCTCTTGATTTCTTATGGCATTCATTACCTAATTCATGTCCTCCTTGACCTGATAATCTTTTTCATTCATATCAAGCCTATAAACATTGTAAGATTCTTGAATTAAGCATTCTACCTATGGATTTTAATCATGGTCTTTTGCCTACACCTTCTATACCTCCTTTAACTATGGTTTCTAGTTTTGTTAATCAAGTTCCTTCTAACATTTTTACTAAGGAACCTATCAAAGATCCTATGATTGTTCTTCCTAAAGAACTTGTGAAGGATCCTATGATTGTTCCTCCTAGTTCTCAACCTATTTCAAATAAATCAAAACATAATCAATCTACCAATGAAAATCATAAGAAGTGTCGTGCTCATGCTAAAGCTCGTAATTATAATCTTCAAATATCTCTACCTTCTTCGGATAAATCTATGCATGATGTGTTAGAAGAAGTTGTTACTAATAATGATGTTAAGATGCATGATTATGATGATTCTATTCGTATCTTAGATCCTATTTTGATTAATTTTGATGAATAAGATACTCTTGATGATATTGATGATGTTAATGATGAATATGAGACTATTGACATTGACATTGATTTACTTAATATGCTCTCATCACAGTTAACTCTTACACCTAGTGTCGAACATTGTGATTCTCAAGAGGATCCTTGTTTGGAACTGGCTATCATTCCTACTATGTTGGATATAGTCCCTCTTGTGAATTACCCACGTTCCCTAAATGCTATACAAAGAGATGGGGAGAGTAGGCAGCATGCTTGATCAGCTTTTCCTTCGTGGTAGCTTTGTTTTGTGTTTTCCTGTTGTACTATGCTTCTCCCATAATGTGTTTGCTAAATGTTGTTATATTATTTTATACGATCCTTGTTACCCAATGGGTATAAGATGATGAAGGAATTGAAACTGTTGTTCAAATTTCTCTATATGTACCTCTATTCTTCTATGTGTTGTTCAATGTTATGTTGTAATTATGCTATTTTTCATAAATATTTCCTTGTTTAATTAGCTTGGATTTGAGATATGGTAGCACTAATTCATTTTGGTTTCCATGTCATGGTCCGAAAAGATTCTCCTTTGTATATCTTATGTGATCTTTCCTCCTTTCTGATCATAGTTCTACTTTCTTTGGGGAATTATGTCAATTCATTTGCAATAATATCATATATATATTATCTTATGATCATACTGACCCCACGGTAGGTAGATCCCTTCTATGTTCTCTATATGTTTCTTTGATATTTCCCTTGATTTTTCTTCCTCTGGGAGCATCTTGACGTGGAAACGTAATCAGTGGAGTTGTTTATGTTTTCATTAAAGCCATTGCTCCTGTTAAAGTGTTAGCAATGACTTTAACGTGGGGGCATACGCTCTGCTCACCTATTGCACACAGGCACTTTTCGATATGCACACATATTTTTCAAGATGCTTTTCTCCCTTTTTGGATTAGTGACTAATCCTTAAAGCATGGATTTATATTTTAGGATCTCTTGATCCCTCCAGTTTCAAATATGCATATATTTTTTATCCCTTAAGGTCGGAGGTGTCCTTATGATTGGATCTCTTTTATTTTTGGTTTTATTATTATGGAATAGAATATTGCTAAGGGTAAATCCTTGATGGGTTGACTAGTGACTAGCCACATTCACTAGGTGGTTCAATTCCATCTTTCCAGTTGTGTCATTTCCTTGTGTGGTTCACAATGGGACATAAGTTCTCATTGGGTGAGATAATCACACTCTTTCTTTCTCTCTCTAGAGATGTCTCTCTTATGGTGATCTAGGAGTTGATGAAGACTTGAGTCTGTGGGGTCTTGAGGTTTCTCTTTATCCCTTGGATTACGATAAGATTATCTTTTCATTCTGATGTCCTTTACCAAGAGTTTGCATCGAATCCATATTCTTGCTAAAGTGGGGGCTTAATGTATCATCTTAAAATGGAAGCACTTCCATGATAAGAGCATTTATCCCTCCAAGTAAGTGGTCTAGGGTCATGTTAAACACCTTGATTAGGTCTTTGCATGTAGTTTCCTTTTCCCCCTATTCTGCTTCCCTCTGCACCCATTTTTCATCTCTTATATGCATTTCTTGGTATTCTAGGTCGGGGTCCTGAGGTTTTTGACCTCAAGGTCAAAGTTCATTTTGAGGTTCAAAGTCAACCTCAACTTTGACCTAGGTCAAGCTTGACCTCGACCCTGACCTAGGATAGAGTCAACCTCGTCCCTGACCTCCAATTCAAATTTCAAGTTCTTCTGATTTATGAGCATCAGGTTTTGGAAAGATTCTTTTTCTCACTTCCAAGTTAGCCATTTCGGGTTTCAGAATGGTAAATACTTAAATTGCATTTAATTTAGGTCCATTTCTAGGGGTTAAGGTTTATTGGGATTTAATTCCCCAATGTCATCCTTCTCTAGAGGTTTGTGCCCTATATCACTATAAAAGAAAGCCCTCCTCTCTCATTTTCACATCCTTTATTCACATCCACAATCAAGCAATTTCATGAGAAAGCTCTCAAGTACAAGAAAGTTAATTCAATTATTCAAGCAAGCATTCAAGCATTCAAGTGTTCAAGCATTTATCCATCAAGGAGATCCATTGTTAGCCATTGAAGGATTCAATCTCTTTGGAGCCCCCTTGAAGATCCATCCTTCCACATTCATCCAAGCCTCCTCATATGCAAAGATCAGTTCAAGATTGGTGTTGAAGATCAAATGCCATTAATTTGAGACATCCTACATTCATTCTACATCCATTGGAGCATCCGTACTTGTGGATTTGAGAATTTGAATACTCTACAAGGACTTCAACATAAGCAAGGTGAATTATTTCATTTGCTTTGTTTATGCACATTCCATTTCAATTCAATTTCAAGGTTAATTAATAAATTGGGGTTTGACCAAGGCAAACCCCCCATACAAATAATAAAACCCCCTTTTTCTTGTAGGTGTAGGTGCGAAACTTTAGATCTGAGAGCAGATTTGGATACCCTTTTTGAAAAACTTCTGAGATCTGTGAACAAAGTCAAAGTCAACTTTCAGAATAAAAATGTAGCCTTTGACCTTTTGTGAGGGTCAAAGACTACCTGTTGTTAGAAAGACAAAATATTTTTGGGTTTTCTTCGTCTCGACATTTCCCATCCAAAATAGGTTGCAAAATTACCTGAAAGTACACATAGACATTAGAAATTGGCATTTTTTAGATTTTCCCTATTTTGAGGTTAGTATTTGTATTTCAATTATTTCAGATTTCAAGCACAACCCTACCATGGGAAATATAAGGTTTTTCTCTCTCTTTCATATTCTCCATAGATTGATTCGATTGTGTATTAACCTTTTGGTTGATCAAATTGGATCTCTCCTTTGGGAATTTAGATTTAGGAGTGGATCTCATATTTCCCCATACATTAAATTGAATGATGGTGACTCCATTTTTCCATCATTCATTTTGGTGAACCCGACATACTTACTCTCCTTCCTTTTATGGAATTTGATGCCCTATTATGTTTTGTGGTGTTAGATTTCCTTTTATCTTGTTAGTATTAGATTTATCTTTTGTGTTAGATTTTGAATGCTAATTAGATTTCAAAAAAACAAAAATATTCATGCTTTATGTGTTATTAGTTTAGTTCATTTGCATTACATTGGTTTATGAGATTTACTACTACTAGTCCTACTTATAACATCCTGGTTAGAAGAAGTCATAGACTCATGGGTGCCTTTGATCCTAAATCTTCCTCTCCTTTTCTTAGGATCTGGGATGACAATTTAATTCTTCACGATTCCAATCCTACTATGGAGAAAAACTCTTCTCACTCCTCTCATGATGAGGATGATGCTTTAAGAGTTCCTCTTGAACAAATCTAAAAACTTTCAACTGAACTTGATAAAATGGGTAATTGGCTCATTCAAGAGAGCCATAATCAAGATTCTATTCAAGCTATAGAGGCTCTTAAGAAAGTTCTCCATGATATTGATCAAGGTGTTAACCTCTTGCATGGTATTAATTACCTCATGCATTCAAATGTTAAACCTTTAGCTCAAGAAGCTCAAGATTTAGGGTTGATTCCTCCAATCACTAGTGTTGAACCTCCTTCTAATCCTTTACCTAGTATTCCTACCTATACTCCTTCTTTAGTGACTGTGATGATTCCCTCTATTCCTATGAGTGTTCCTCCTATGTCTCTTCCTACATCACAACCTTCATATCATAATGTTCCTTTTTCTTATTCCTATCCACTTCCAACTATAGTTCCTAGTGTTCCTCTAGTTGTGTCTTCTATTCCTGTAGCTTCTTACACTTTACCTAGTGTGTCTAATGTTGCTATTCCTCCTATTTCCTCTAATGATTCAACAATCATCAATTTTTCTCAAACTATGTCATCCTTACAACAAAAACTTGCTTCCTTAACTCAAAACAAGTTTAGTATTCCTACGTGTCAGATGGGAAGTCCTTTGTCCTTGGACATTATTCATACTCCTATTCCTTAGCAAGGTGATATGCCTCATCTTGAGAATTATAATGGAAAAGGAGATCCTATTCATCATGTTAAAACATTCCAAATCCTTTGTAGTGATTATGCTCATGATCATAGGATTTTAGCCAAGCTATTTTCTAGAACCTTTTGTGACAAGGCCTTACAATGGTATTGTTCCTTGCCTCCTTATTCTATTGATTCCTTTCCCAAACTTGGTAATGCCTTTATTCAACAATTTCAAAACAATATTGGCCCACAAGTGTCTTTGACTGATTTGATGCATTGTAAACAAAATGCTAAGGAAAAATTAAATAAATTTATTGGTAGATTTAAGCATTTGCATGCTCAGATTTCCTATCCTGTTCCTGATATTGATATTCAACATATGTTTATTTCAAATTTTCAAAGGATATTAGAGATCAAATTTTGCTTAATGAATTTACCTCTTTTCAACAACTTTGTGTAGCACTTCATCATTATCAGTTACAAGTGAGTCAATTTGAGAGAAACACTCCAATGGCTCCTATTCCAACTGATAAGAGTGATTCTGCTCCTAATCCAAACAAATTTAAAAAATTTAACAACTATGTGAAGATAAACAAACAAGCGAATGCAGTTTCTGATCAATTTGATGCTTCATCTCACAATGCCACTTCTGCATCCACTACTTTTCGATTAAAATATACATTTACTCCTCTTTCTGAACCTTTACATACTATTATGAATAGGTTTTTAACTGCTAATATGATTACTTTACATCCTATTCAACCTCTTTTACCTACTACAATTGCATCTAATCTTTTGATCAAAATGCTTTGTCAATATCATGATCAGAATGGTCATGATACTGAGACGTGTTATTCTTTAAAACATAAGGTTCAAGACTTAATTGAATCTAATGCCTTATCAGTTGATAATCTTGATGGTAGTGGGAATAAATTTGTCTCTCCTCCTAATCAAAACCTTCAAATCTATACGAATCCTTTACCTATGCATGATACTAATACCGTTGCTCAACCATCTGCTATAGAAATTGTGTATGATTCAAAGATGGATGATCTCAATAATGTTGTTAATCAGGTGGAGCATGTTTATGCATTTGTATCTCCACCTCAACCTCCACTTCAACCTCAGATTCAACCTCAATGTCAATCTCAACCAAAACCTAAGCCTAAATTGAAAACTTAACCTAAACCTCGACAACAACCTAAGAATAAAAGACCTCAGGAAATTTTGATTACCTTTGATGACTCTGAGACTATTAAAGCTCATGATGGTCCCCTTTACATTTATGCTAGGATTTCTCAGAAACCTACTCGTGGTTGTCTTGTTGATCTTACATCCTTAGTCAATGTTATAACTAAAGAAAATATTTTTATGAAAAGCTTACAACATGATTCTTATGATACATTGCATGTGTGGATTCAAACTTGCAATGGTTTTCTTTATCCATCATTTGGTTCTATTACTTTACCAGTTGAACTCTATGGAAAAATTGTGAGCACTACCTTTGTTGTTGTTCCTACTTCTGATCAATTTCAAGTCAAGCTAGGTCTGCCTTGGTTAAATGCCATGCATGTTGTTGCTTCACCTATCCATAAATGTCTTAAATTTGTTCATGATGAAGAAGTGAAGATGGTTAATTATAGCTTATATCAACCTTCTAGGCCTAGGGATTTTTCTTCTCTCTATTTCTTTTGGCATTCATTACCTAATTCATGTCCTCCTTGACCTGATAATCTTTTTCATTCATATCAAGCCTATAAACATAGTAAGATTCTTGAATTAAGAATTCCTCCTATGGATTTTAATCATGGTCTTTTGCCTACACCTTCTATACCTCCTTTAACTATGGCTTCTAGTTTTGTTAATCAAGTTCCTTCTAACATTATTCCTAAGGAACCTATCAAAGATCCTGTGATTGTTCTTCCTAAAGAACCTATGAAGGATCTTGTGATATTTCCTCCTAGTTCTAAACCTATTTCAAATAAATCAAAATGTAATCAATTTTCCAATGAACATCATAAGAAGTGTCATGCTCATGCTAAAGCTCGTAATTCTATTCTTCAAAGATCTCTACCTTCTTTGGATAAATCTATGCATGATGTGTTAGAAGAAGTTGTTACTAATAATGATGTTAAGATGCATGATTATGATGATTCTATTCATATCTTAGATCCTATTTTGATTAATTTGGATGAAGAAGATACTCTTGATGATATTGATGATGTTAATGATGAATATGAGATTATTGACATTGACATTGATTTACCTAATATGCTCTCATCACAATTAACTCTTTCACCTATTTTCAAACATTGTGATTCTCAAGAGGATCCCTGTTTGGAACTAGCTATCATTCCTACTATTTTGGATATAGTCCCTCTTGCGAGTTACCCACCTTCCCTAAATGATATACAAAGAGATGGGGAGAGTAGGCGGCATGCTTGATCGACTTGTCCTTCGTGGTAGCTTTGTTGTGTGTTTTCTTGTTGTATTTTGCTTCTCCCGTAATGTTTTTTCTAAATGTTGTTAGATTCTTTTATACGATCCTTGTTACTTAGTTGATACAAGGTGATGAAGGATTCGAAATTGTTGTTCAAATTTCTTTATATGTATCTCTATTCTTCTATGCGTTGTTCAATGTTATGTTGTAATTGTGCTATTGTTGGTAAATTTTTCCTTGTTTAATCTTCTTGGATTCGAGATATGGTAGCACTAGATCTTTTTGGTCTCCATGTCATGGTCCAAAAAGATTCTCCTTTGTATAACTTATGTGATCTTTCCTCCTTGGTGATCGTAGTTCTACTTTCTTTGGGGAATGATGTCAATTCATTTGCAATAATATCATATATATATTATCTTATGATCATACTGACCCCATGGTAGGTAGATCCCTTCTGTGTTCTCTATATGTTTCTGTGATATTTCCCTTGATTTGTCTTCCTCTGGGGGCATCTCGACGTGGAAACATAATCAGTGGAGTTGTTTATGTTTCCATTAAAGCCATTGCTCCTATTAAAGTGTTAGCAATGACTTTAACATGGGGGCATGCACTCTGCTCACCTGTTGCAAAAACACACTTTTCAATATGCTCACATATTTTTCAAGATACTTTTCTCCCTTTTTGGATTAGTGACTAACCCTTAAAGCATGGATTTATATTTTAGGATCTCTTGATCCCTCTAGTTTCAAATATGGATATATTTTTGATCCCTTAAGGTCGAAGGTGTCCTTAATACTAGATCTCTTTTGTTTTTGGTTTTATTCTTGTAGAATAGAATATTCCTAAGGGTAAATCATTGATGGGTTGACTAGTGAGTAGCCACATTCACTAGGTAGTTCAATTCCATCTTTCCAGTTGTGCCATTTCCTTGTGTGGTTCACAATGGGACATAAGTTCTCATTGGGTGAGATAATCGTACTCTTTCTCTCTCTCTCTAGAGATGTCTCTCTTATGGTGATTTGGGAGTTGATGAAGACTTGAGTCCCTAGGGAATTGAGGTTTCTCTTTGTCCCTTGGATTATGATAAGATTATCTTTTCATTTTGATCTCCTTTACCAAGAGTTTTCATCGAGTCCATACTCTTGCTAAAGTGGGGGCTTAATGTATTGTCTTAAAATGGAAGCACTTCCATGATAAGAGTGTTTATCCCTCTGAGTAAGTGGTTTGGGGTCATGTTAAGCACCTTGATGGGGTCTTTTCATGTAGTTGGCTTTTCCCCCTATTCTGCTTCCCTCTGCACCCATTTTTCATCTCTTATCTACATTTCCTGGTATTCTAGGTCAAGGTCCTAAGGTTTTTGACCTCAAGGTCAAAGTCGACCTTGAGGGTCAAAGTTGACCTTGACTTTGACCTAGTTTAGGGTCAACCTCATCCTTGACCTAGGGTAGAGTCGACCTCATCCCTAACCTCTACTTCAAATTTCAAGTTTTTTATGATTTCTGGGCATCGGGTTTCGAAAGGATTCTTTTTCCCGCTTCCAGGTTGCCCATTTAAGGTTTTGGAATGGTAAATACTTAAATTGCATTTAATTTAGGTCCATTTCTAGGGGTTAAGGTTTATTGGGATTTAATTCCCTAATGTCGGCCTTCTCTAGAGGTTTGTGCCCTATATCACTATAAAAGGAAGCCCTCTTCTCTCATTTTCACATCCATTATTCACATCCACAATCAAGAAATTTCATGAGCAAGCTCTCAAGTGAAAGAAAGTGAATTCAAGAATTTGAGAAAGCCTTCAAGTATTCAAGTGTTCAAACATTTATCCATCAAGGAGATCCATTGTTAGCCATTGAAGGATTCAATCTCTTTGGAGCCCCCTTGAAGATCCATCCTTCCACATTCATCCAAGCCTCCTCATATGCAAAGATCAATTCAAGATTGGTGTTGAAGATCAAATGTCATTGATTTGAGACATCCTACATTCATTTTACATCTATTGGAGCATCCCTACTTGTGAATTTGAGGATTCAAATCTTCTACAAGGACTTCAACATAAGCAAGGTGAATTGTTTCATTTTCTTTGTTTATGCACATTACATTTCAATTCAATTTCAAGGTTAATTCCTAAATTTGGATTTGACCAAGGCAAACCCCCCATACAAACAACAAAACTCCCTTTTTTCTTGCAGGTGCAAGTGCGAAACTTTGTATTTGAGAGTAGATTTGGATACCCTTTTCGGCAAACTTCTGAGATCTACGAACAAAGTCAAAGTTGACCTTCAGAATAAGAATGTAGCCTTTGACCTTTTATGAGGGTCAAAGACTACTTGCTGTTAGAAAGAGAAAAGATTTCTAGGTTTTCTTCGTCTTGACATTTCCAGTTTGAAACAGGTTGCAGAATTACCTGAAAGTACACATAGAGATCAAAAATTGGCATTTTTCATATTTTCCCTATTTTGAGGTTAGTATTTGTATTTCAATTATTTCAGATTTCAAACACAACTCTACCATAGGAAATATAAGTTTTTTCTCTCTCTTTCATATTCTTTATAGATTGATTCGATTATGTATTAACCTTTTGGTTGATCAAATTGGATCTCTCCTTTGGGAATTTGGATTTAGGAGTAGATCTCGTATTTCCCCATACATTATATTGAATGATGGTGACTCCATTTTTCCATCATTCACCTCCTAAATAAAGATTCTAATTCTTTTTTCTCTCTTTCAATTTGGTTGATCAAATTTTCTTGTGTTGCAAGAGGAGGTTTCTCGATTGCCGGAGGTAGTTGAGGTTCATTTTCTTGGTTATTTTCTTCATTTATTCCTTCATTCATTTCTTTATGAGGAGATAGAGGGTTTGGTTGAGGGTTTTGTTTGAGGAGATCATTTCTTCCTGGAAATTTAAAAAACTAGATTTTAGAATCTCAATTACACATAAAATCTAAGAAAATAAACAAAATAATTTTCTTCAAAACTAAAATTTCAATACAAATAAGAGGCGTGGGCTGTAAAAACACTTACCTCTTCTTCTAGATTGAGCTTGACGACTTCGTGGATCCATTCTATGTTAAAATTGATGGATGAGTTTTTAGAAATGAAATGAAATGGATCGAACAAGGAAAGGGATTCTGCATACATGCTTGGGGAGCCCTCTTTAGCTGCAAACATGGGTTTGTGGAATGAAAAATGGGCTTTCCCAAACATAGCAAATACTTTATAGTGTTTTTACAAAGCGTGTGCACCCTATAGGGCACACGTGCTATGGTTTAGATTACCCAAGCCTAAGGCTTGGGCAACCCAAGCCATAGCACGTGTGCCCTATAGGGTGCACATGCTTTAGTGCGTATGCACTATGGGTGATGGGGGACCAAAAAGCATAGTGGCACCTTTTTGGTCCCCTATCTTTGTGCATATACCCCGTAACACATCTCTAAATTATATGAGAAATGAAGTCCCTTATGAGGAAGAAAAATAAACTTTAAAATTGAGACCTTTAAGAACAACTAAATGGTTACTTGAAATTGATGAGAACATAATGAGAAATTTCGATGGCAAGAGATCAGAAAGAACTATTTGGTTGTGGGTTTCAAAACTTTTTGATCAATTTTTTAGCCACAAGATGTTGGTTGACCATTGTAAAATGTTTGTGCAATTGTTAAACATGCATAAGATGAGACATATACTAGTCAATTGAAGATTAGTGTGAACAAGAAAAAGGAGAGGAATTCTATTATTGTGAGAAATCTTTTTAGTGCTCTCAATTCTATTGAGAAGACTACCAAGGAAAAAGATAAGAGAGTTGCTAGGAGGGTTATTACAACCTCCTTAGTAAGTTATCATTTGAGAAAGGCTCGTTGGATGAGACAAACTTGTGTTGACTTGAACCTAAATCATAAAACTTTGGATAGAGCACTTACAAGAAGAGAAAGACTTGATGATCCTCTTCAACATGATACATGGCCTTATGGTGGGAGACTTTCACATTGTGATAAGAAGCTTAATGATGGTGTGAAGGATCAAATTCAACTATTTTTGCAATCTAACTCAAGAGTGTCACCAAATGTGAAGGATGTCTTGAAGTTGATAATTGGCATTGAGACCACTCCCTACATCCCAAACATTATTTGGAGTTGAGTCAAACAATGTTGTTCAAAAAATTTTGTGAGATACATCCAACATTGCAAACATCACAAAGAGCTTTTGAAGCCCTCAAGAATTTTTTTTGTGTGCCTCTTAAGATTCAAAATACTTGTTGTTGCAAATATCAGTGGAGTTTTCAATGCACCATGAACTGTTATGATCCCTTCATTCTACTTTGCATACTAGTGAAATGTTGGAGGAGTGTGTTGCAAGTGATCTTCCAAAATCATCAAGAGACTTGCTAGATCACTTTTCATGTCCTAGAGATGATGGATGTTTCTTTTATAGAAAATATTGTTTAAATGACAAGTGCTTAGAGTGTGGTGGGCTAGTGAAGTTTTTTGAATATTTTCATGAGGGCTGTGAACATGATTTTGGAAAGACAATTTTCCACAAAAAGATATATGAAACCATTAAATATACATTGAAAAGTGGAGGTGAAGGCTCTAGATGTGAGTTGGTTACAAAAGAATGCATGTAGTTGATTTTATTTCAGATTTTAGGAAGAATCTTTTTTACAAGTATGCAAGGCATAGTCACACGTCTCAGTGGTTGGATCAATAATTCAAGATGTGTAAGGAAACTTTCCCAATTGGCACTATTATATCATTTTTTGACTTTGCATATAACTACATCACATCCCCAAAATGAGTTGCAAGCTCAATATTATAGTTCTATTCAGGTTGTTATTTTTGTGAACATAACATATAGACATTCCCTTGATAGTACAAAAGATAACCAAAAGATAATCAAAGAGTACCATTTTTATATGAGTGATGATAGATCTCACTCATCTGAGTATGTCCAACATTTATTTGAAAATTATTTTGAGTGGGTGAGGGAAAATAATATTGCTTATTGTAATGCATCTTCTGACGGCTTCTTGAATACCCATAGATCCACCTTCTTGTATCACTATGAATATAAAAATGTATGTCTCCTCAGGATTTAGCAACTTATGTGGATTATCTTTAGAAGATTTAGCATATATATGTGTGTTTTTTCAGGATTTAGCAACTTATGTGCATTACCTTCCAAGATTTATCATATAGGAAAATTTTTGAAAAATGTGTGTCTCCTCAGGATTCAACCACTTATGTGCATTACCTTCAGAAGATTTAGCATATAGATGCGTGTCTTTTTAGGATTTAGAAACTTATGTGCGTTACCTTCCAATATTTATCATATAGATGTGTGTCTTTTTAGGATTTAGCAAATTATGTGCGTTACCTTCCAAGATTTAGCATATAGAATTTTTTTTAAAAAATGTGTGTCTCCTCAGGATTTAACAACTTATGTTTGTTACCTTCAAAAGATTTAGCATGTAAGAATAAAAAACTATAGTACAAGGGAGACACTATATATGCCCCCCTCCTTAATATGGCAAAAACATACTATTTTGACATGTTAAGGAAAATAAAGAACAAGGATAAAGCCTTCTTCAACATCAAGACAATATCCTCAAACAACACCCCGTCCAAGCCAAGAAGGTCACAGATCCTATCAGGCCATGGAAGGGATAGATGCAAAGAGATATCATGCAAGAAGTGAAAAAGTAACCCTTGTTAGGGATAGCACACTATGAAGTTTCCAAGGTGAGAAATATATCAACCATGGAGACCCAATATCAATCAACAAAAGAGGTTGTTATCAAGGACATAGATCCTCAATGCAAACCAAAAATTTCATGTATGATTGGATATCACATAATAGATAGATTTTACTTGACCAAGGAAAGAGGTGAATACCAAAAAAGATAGAAAGGAAGGAAAAGGCATCCTTGCCCCCTAAGTGTAAGAACAAAGATGAAAGAGGATACCTACTTCATAATGCAAGGAGATATCCTTCTTAGCAACAATGTATACTATATTCTTAGTGAGGGATATTGATCCCTACATCCAAGAATATACATAATCATGAAAAAGGATATGTCACTCATGGAAAAGGATCCTCAATGAAAGAGATCTTATCAAAAATACCCCCACCAAAGAGGAGTGCTTTAGATAAAATAGCATCTTTCAAAGGAAGGGACAAAGATTCCATCATCAAGCCCCCTGCAAAGAAGAGGAAGAGGAATCTTTGGAATGAGGGAAACAACTCTAAGACCTAAGAAAGGATAAGAGTTTATAAAGAACATAATTTTCAACATAGAGAAGAGGTGACGACCTAGGACAACAACTTCTCATATAAAAAGATTATCCATAGTCAAAACATCTTTCAATATGATGAAATAATATTGCAATATAAACAAAGACCACTAAGCTAAGGAAAGCAATTCCCTAGAAAAAGAGAGAAAGAAAGAGATACCTTGCCCCCCAGAGACAAGGTGCATCTTTGTAAAACAAATGTCTTAGGAAAGATATCATGAAAAAGATCTATGGATAATTATAAGCATAATGCAAAACCATCGCGAAATACTAGAAAAAGAATACCAATTCAGTTCGAGACATAATATATGTTAAAAGCCTAATGTATCCTAGGAGACTGGATGAACATACACCTCTTGCCCCCCAGTCATGAGATAAGAGGGGAAAGAACATCTACATTATATCAAAAGGAGGGGAATCCCCTATATCAAAATTATGAAGGAATTGTAAAACTGCACGAGAGTGAGGTATAATTCTTAATGCAGCTCTTTCTCTAACATATAACTTGAAATGTTTACAATCAGCAAGTAAATGGGTGTTGCAATAATGAAAAGGAAATTTTTATTTTTATAAAGCATCTATCGGCATAGGCCTAAAGATTCTTTCTTGGAATTCATTAGTTCAACATATACCTTCTTAGTGACTTCTTGACGAGTATTAAGATTTTCTATTTTAGGTGTAGGGAGAAGAATATGAAGAGGAGGATGATGATCAACATCACCTACCTTGATTTGAGATTTTGAGCAACCAACACCATACATATCCAGTTTAGGGTGTATATGAACTGGAAACCTAATACCATTCTCATTAACTCCAAGCCCTAAACCTTTATAACCTTGTTTAGTCACCATATTATATCTGGTAGTGTACATATTATGTAAAGCTTCTACAGAAGGTGATTGTTTAGCATATTAATGAGTAAAGGTTTTATAAGGTGGAATAATAGGTTTTGAAGAAGTTTCTTTACCCTTCCCTTTAATATCATCATGAATCAGAGGAGAAGGTAAATCAAAGAAATCTTGCACATCGACATCCTGAGCTATAGCTTGAATCCCATCATAAGTATGGGAAGAACTATGATGAACAGATGGAGAATTAGGTATCAGATTAGGAAGATTAGGATTAGGATTGATAGGATTAAGATTAGGATGTATAGGATTAGGATTAGGATTGATAAGAGATGGTGTATCATCTACCAAATTGTTCACATAATCCAAAAGATTAATAAGGCTACCACATAAGTTTTTAATGAAAGTTTTGAATGTAGGAAGACTAGTATCAATCGACTTCACAAAAGCATAGGCAAGAGAAAAGTTGTTAAAATAATAACAAAATATAGAGAGTTAGCAAATTGTTTAATCAATGAGGAAAGAAAAGAAGATTTACCATGAATAATCTCAAAACTAGGAGCATTCACCAAAGAGCAAGGCAAGAAGGAGACAATATTTTGAAGGGGGAAAAGAATTAAAAAACCCCCGTGATATAATGAATGTGGAAAAAATTCCTAAGAATGAGAGAGAGAGAGAGATCTTGAGCTTTAGCTCATACAATAATAATCAAGGAGAAGAAGTATCTCAATTGAGAAGAGAGGAGAGCCATCTCTTAATAGAGATGTGAGAAAGGAGTTACATTGTAACTCCCATTTCTGTGTATGCCACATTTCACTAGTGTGTGGGACAAGTGTAGGATTCCTCATAAGGAGGAATATCTATTTTCCTTAATAAAGGAAATTACAAATATGACATGTCCTCCCACTTGGACTAGAGGACAAATACAATAGGATACCTTGGTTTATCCTTACATATTTACCAAGGAAAGAGTAACTTCTAACACCCCCCTTTAATCTTTACTTGGGAGTTTACAATCAAAGGGTTTTAAACCCAAATTTGTACAATGAATCTGGAATTTTTCTCTAGAGAAAGGCTTTGTCAAGATATCTGCAACTTGATCTTATCCTCTATAGAAGATGAGGGACACTTGTCTGTCTTGAATGTGTTCTCTGATGAAGTGATGATGGAGAGAAATGTGCTTAGATCTTGCATGGTAAACTGGATTCTTTGCTAAGGCAATTACACTTTGATTATCACAATACAATGGTGTAGGTTCTTGTTGAGGTAGACCCAAATCTTCAAGTATTCTTCTAAGCCATAGAGCTTCTTTAGAGGTAGTAGTACATCCTTTATATTCAACCTCAGTAGAACATAATGAAACTAATTGTTTCCTTTTACTTTTCCAAGAAATTGCACCTGAACCAAGGAAAAAATAGTAACCACTAGTGGATCTCCCATCATTGGGGTCACCTCCTAGATCTGAATCAGAATAACCTTTAAGAGTAAAATCAGCATTAGCATCATAAAATAAAGCATAATTTAGAGTACCTTTAATGTATCTTAGGATTCTTTTAGCAACTTTTAAGTGAGATTTTTGAGGTTTAGACACGTATCTAGAAACTAAGTCTACACTATAAGATAAATCAGGTCTAGTGAGGGTTAGATAAATTAAACTACCTAAAATTTCTCTATACGAACTAGAATCTATGAAAGGAGATTGCATATCTATCATTAACTTAGTTCCTAATTAACAAGGAATAGAGACATCATTAGCATTAGTCATATCAAATCTTTGTAAGAGATCTTGAGCATACTTAGATTGAGAAACAAATATACCATTAGAATTTTTCCAAATTTGCATGCCTAAGAAGTAGTAAAAGATGCCTAAATCTGTCATATGAAAGTTTTGATTGAGTTGAAATTTAATTTCAGAAAGTAAAGGAGTAGAGCTAGAGGTAAGGATTAAATCATCAACATATAAGATAATAATAACAATGTCATTGTCAGTATGCTTAATATACAAGTTTGGATCATTTTTACTTCTATCAAAACCTTGAGAAATGAAGAAAGAATTGATTTTAGAGTACCATTCTCTAGGAGATTGTTTTAAACCATAAATAGACTTTTTTAGTTTGCATACTAAATTTTCATTACCTTGTTGAATAAAACCAGGAGGTTGAGACATGTATATTTCTTCATGCAAATCACCATTCAAAAAGGCACTTTTAACATCCATTTGGTGAATAGGCCAATTCATTTTACCAGCTAAAGCAAGAACAACTTTAATGGTAGGCATTTTAGCAACAAGAGCAAAGGTTTCATTATAGTCTATTCTTTCAATTTGAGAAAAACCTCTTGCTACGAGTCTAGCTTTAAATTTACTAATATCATTATTTGCATTTAACTTAGTTTTATATAACCATTTACAAGAAACTAGATTTTTACCATGAGGTAAAGGAACAAGATCCCAAGTGTTATTAGAAATTAAAGAGTCATATTGTTCTTGCATAGTAGTTTTCCAATGAGGTTGATTTTTAGCTTGATCAAAGGTTTGCGGATCATTAGATTTAGAGAGAGAAGTCATAAGAGCATAATTACAGTAGTTTATCCTTCTAGGTTTCAGTCTACCCATTCTAGCAATGTAATCATCACCTCATTAAGTAAATCTTTAAACCATTTAGGATTTCTCTTAGAATTAACAAAAATATTACTAGGAGTAAACAAATTATTACCATCATCATCATCATCACTGCTACTACTAGAAGGAACAAAATCATTAGAAGGAGTATCATTACTATCTATTTGTTCATCATTATCCTTTTGAAAAGTAAGTATTATCCTTAGTATGAGGAGCAGAACCAGAAGGAACAAAAACTTTAGGAGCAGAAACAGAAATGTGAGGAATAGTGTTGAGGGATGGAGGTTGGTCCTCCACAAGAACTATGTTGTTGTGACTAAAATCAGAATCTAAAATTTGAGAATAGTCATGGACACCATTTCCAGCAATGCAAACATCTCTAGCTATTTGAACTTTATTAGTAAGAGGATCATAAACTTTATAACCTTTAGTGTTTTTAGAATAACCAACAAATATATGAGGTGAGGATTTAGGATCTAACTTTTTCCTTTTCTATTTAGGTGTGTGAACATAAGCAGTGGAGCCAAAAATTTGTAAATGAGACAAATTAGGTTTTCTTCCTGACCAAGCTTCTTCAGGAGTTTTATTTGGTAGGGCCTTAGTAGGAGTTCTATTAAGAATATAGGTGGCACATGCCATGGCTTCAGCCCAAAATTTATAGTCCATATTTTTAGAATGTGAAAAACATCTAGCCATTTGTACTATTGATCTATGCTTCTATTCTACCACACCATTTTGTTCTGGTGTATAAGGAATGGTAAGCTCATGTTTGATACCAAAAGATCTTAAGTAAGAATGGAAAGCATGATTAACATATTCAGTACCATTATCAATCCTAAGAATCTAAATTTTACTACCACTTTGTCTTTCCACAAAAACATGAAATTCAGCAAAAATATCAAGGACTTGATCTTTACAAACATCTGAAAATATAGAATAGCCCTAAGACTAGGAGCTCCAAATTGCACAAGAAATAGAGGAATTCCTTAAATTTGCATCCAATCCTTCTTCATAGGATCCAAGAATAGATCCTACATAAACATTTGGTTGATCATGGAGGCTCACCTCCCAACCTAGACCTTTACAAGGTCATCCCTGAGCTAGGGAAACAAAGAGAAAAATGGATACAAGTAGACATACTCAAAATAACTTTTCAAACAAAAGGACACATAAAACTCCCAAACCAATGGCAAGCACATAGGCCTTCAAAAGACCTTCAAAAGGGGGTGAAAGTGGACCATACCCATTAGGAGAAGCCAAGTTGATACAAATAATACAAAGGCCACACATGGGCTCAAAAAAAACTCCTTCCCAAATCCATCCTCACAAAAAAACCGTGGCTTCAAGCCAAGAATACTCCTTATGGCCCCCAATTGCACATAGGCAAAACTTGGCATCATGGAGAACACAACATCCATTTTTATCCTTCTCACACATGGGGTGACTCTACACCAATAAGGTTGTCACTATTCCTTTCACCCTTCAAGGTTACTCTGCCCTCCCAAGGGTGAGTGTGCCTTGAAAACTCCCTTAACATACAAAATAAAACACAATACTAAAAGAAAAATACATAACAAGGAGTAATACAAAAATACAACAATACCATAAGGACTCCATGAGAACACACTCAAGCCTTCCATATTACATAGCACAAAACATGAGTATGAGCACCAACCTATTTCCAAGCTTAAGGTAATGAGAGTTGAGAAGAGCTAAATTATCATTTTTATCCTCCAAGAAGTTCTTCCAAATTAGTAAGTCTCTAAGGGTAGAGAGTGGGTGAACAACCTAGAAAGTCTCCTAAAACCTCTCTAAATGGCCTCCTACTCAACCACTAACTTGTAGTCATAAATGAAGGAGTACCCTCACCATAACTTCTCAAAATATCTTCCTCCCCTCATAAATGAGGTTTGAAGACTAAATGGTGTTGAGAAGATGGTGTGTCCAAATTCCTTAAAATTGTTAACTTGGATCTTGACTTTGGGGGTACTTTAGAGGGTTCATTTATGAGTTTTAAGCCTCCTAATGACCAAAATTTAACCCCTAACCCTTAATATACCAAGTGGGGTAGTTAAATTTGACCCTAACTACCCTCTAGAAGTTTCTTAGACCCTCAAAATCTTCACTTGAAGTTAACCTACAAGTTTATCCATCCTTGACCCATCTAGAAAATTCCTAAACCCTAGGTAAGCATGGGAACTCTATAAGTTAACCTTATAGTTGGTGTCATGCATATCGTAGTTAAAAGGGTTAGTAATTCCAACACCTCATACACCCATGTGTTAAGTGACACTACATAAATTCTAACCCATTCACAAATTGCATGACTAACATAAATCAATTACTAAATTAAATACAAATATTCAACAACACTTTTAAGAATAAAACACAAGACAACGAGGTTCATGTCTCTTCACTAGACATAACCTTGGCTTTACTGCTTAACATGGTTTTACTCTTTATTTCCTGCATTTAGAATCATGGTCAATCTCCTGCACACTCAGTACAAACATCAATAGTCTAAGAAATCACCAATAACATAGAAAGTTAATGATATAATCAAACACACATCATAGAAATTATATTTAATAATTTATTATAACATAGTTCAATATCATCATTTGATCCCAATATGCATAAACATGTATTCCTAAATCAATTATCATCATAAACATCTAATGCATCCATCATATTGCATCATCAAATCATAATCCTAAACATAGGTGCATCTGAATCAACTAACATAAATTATCAACTAAGCATAATAATCAACCAATAAAGGTATGGAATAACATTGCATAAGATTTATCAATCCTCAAATAATAACATATATTTAGTAAGTCTAAATATTTTAAAATCAAAGTATCAACTGAAGAGTTTGAAGTGGAAATCAGTGGTAAACTATGATGGGCCGAAGTAGGCCTCATATCCTCCCTCTATAGGCATGAACATCCTCCTAGATTTCATTAAAGAGTTGGGGGTACTAAGATTTCATCTGAACTGCATCTGTAATACCCCAAAAATGGGCTATAAGTTCATTAATCTCCTACATCTTCAATTCGAATGAAATCGACATCAAAGTCCTAATCTAAGGCACATCTAAACATCATCGAATCATAATTGATTATCTTAAATTCTGCATCGAGGAATATTCCTAGTAATATTCCTAATCATCATAATTATCTTTAATTTTATAATTATTTGGCAATAAATCACATTTATCCTAAAGTTTGATTAATTGAATATTTTCATATTTAATTAATTAGATTTAATATTTGCCACTTAATTGTGTAATTAAATTTAAATCTATCTATTATTAATTATATTATTTAATTTTGACGATAAATCTAATATCATATGAATAATTGATTAAATTCTTATTTAATTAATTAAAGCAAGTTGTCATTATTTAATAATATAGTTTTTAATAAAAGTTTGATTAAATAATTGATTAACCCATAAATCAATTGTTTTATTTTTAAAAGTAGTTAAGTTGGAAATAAATCACTTTATTATTAAATTAATTCATAAATAAAACATGCACAATCATAAAAGCAGACAACTATCAATTATCAATTAAAGCTAAACTCTATTTTGAGTTAAAACTTAGCTTTTGCATGATTTTTGTGACTTAATTATCTATTATTTAAAAATAACTCAAAAATCAACCTGAGTTATTTGAGTGATTTATGGCTTTTTCTCATGCACCTCCAAAGCCCTAGATTTCTATAAAAATAAGGCTCAGCTCTTCATAATTCATCTCTCAACTTTGTATCCAAGCATCTCATAATTTTGCAAGCTTACTTTGCCAAAGTCATCCACAAATTTGCACAATCACGCTGGAGAATTGGAATTGGGAGAATCAAAGCTCTTGCGAATCAACATCTTTGTGAGATCAATCTTTTTTTTTGGCATATCATTCTTAGATAGTTTCATATCAAGTTTTTCATATAGATTAGTTTCATATCAGTTTTTCATTCTTATTGCATAGAAAATCCAAAAAAATAGATTAATTGCATTCAATTCATATCTAGATCAATTGCATTCAAATCCTTCGTTTAGGTGTCGTCTAGGTCACTGATCTCGATTACAATCTGAGAACATCAATCTTGCACCTACTAGAAGGCAGTAAATCACTTGGTTAAATTAGATTTCAATTTTGCATGATTTCGATTATAGCTAACCTCTAATGTTTTACTGAGTGTTGTGTCTATAGATCAAGTACAATTTTCACACACACAGCATCCTCCTATGAGGTTGTCACCTCATCATAAAAATCCCACTGGACCCTAACCTGGTCTAGCTCTCTACCTCAAAGGGTCAGGGTTTGTCGCGTTAAGATACGAATGGGCTCCAGAGCCAACTGTCCATCTGACTCCACCTGTAAGGCATCCTAATCTATAAAATGAGACTCATCATAAATATACTTCCTCAAAATGGAAACATGAAACACATCATGGATGTGTGACAAGCTAAGTTGCAAGACTAGACATTAGGCTACTAGTCCTATCCTCTCTAGGATCTCAAAAGGTCCAACAAAGTGAGGTGCAATCTTAGAGCCCTTTCCAAAATGGATTGGAATCTTATGTGATCACACTCTCAAAAAGAACTCTCATGCTGAAAATAAAGATTACACTCTCGAGCAAGATTATGTTAATTATGGACCTTTGTCTTGTGATGGTTCCCTTCCATCCCCTACTTCCTCCAATATCCATACATTTCCTAAAGCTTCCAAGTCTTTCAAATCTTTCACAAATCCTTCATCCAACAAAGGTCCTAATACTTTTCATGTGGTTCCCTATAGTTTTCCTCCAAGGGCTACCTCTTAAAGAAACTCAAGCTAACATTCACTTGGCTGAAAATACTCTCAATAATGCTAAACCTAAAGAGCCTAAGCCTTTATATGCTATAATGCCTACTTCAGCTAGTCCTTTACTATCTCTTCCAAACTCTTCCATACAATTCTAACATGCTTCCATGTCCTTAGAAGTGGCTCCATGTCAAGAGGATTCTAAAAATGATAAAGAAAAGAACATAAAGAAAGATCAAGATCAAGAACCCTCCATTTCATCCAATCCTTTTCATGATGTCTCTTATCTATTTCATGGTTCTTTTGATCCTGCATGGCCTTTCTCATTCATTCCACCATGTCTTAAGTCTTCTCCTAAGAAAGATCAAGCTACTACTTACACTGTTGAGCTTATTGACAATCAAAATAACCTTACTACACTTGTGCTTTCCAAAGATGATACTTCCATTAAGGTTATTAAAAATAGTGTTGTTACTTCCAATGTTAAGCCTATTGAAAATCAAGAGAAAAATTATATGCTTATGCTATCCAAAGCTCCTAGTCAAGATCAAAGTCTTCCATCTTCTTTTTCTACCACTCCATGTTTGCTTCCACTTTCTACTGTTCCTAAGTCTTTTCAAGCTCCGAACAATCCAATCAAAGAAGTTGCTCCTATTCACGATGTTCATGATCCTATTGTAAATCCTAATGCTGACTCTAAAGATGTTGATGTCCTTGGTTGTCATATAGATGTTGATGAACTTATTGATTATCCTTTTGTATCTTCCACGTCCATCCTTGGACCTCCTCCACCAATACTAAGGGCTTCATGTCTTCCTTCCATCTTGGGCGCTTATGTCCCTTCACTTTCCCCTCCTAAATCTCCTAATTCATCATCCATCTTGGGTCCTTATGTCCCTCCATCTCTTATCTTTCCTCAACATCAACATAGATTCATACCCTTCAATCCTTTTCATCCACCCACCCATCTAAACTAGTCATATCCTCCTTCTTCTTCCACAAGTCCCAAGTGTTTTGGAAGTAACTTGAATGTTCAATACAAAAAAAATAAGCAATACAAGAATCCATCAAAAAAAATAAGATCACCATGTCTCCTCTAATCGACATGGAGGCATAAAGTAAAAAGAGATATCTAAGAAGAAAATTACCAGACAAGTATGGCTTCCAAAATCCATCATTGAAGGTATTCTCTCTAAATCATCAAAAAAAAATGAAAATCCTATGGCTATATGGATTCCAAAGTCTCTCTTGAAAGAGTTTGATGTTGAGCAACAAGTGAAGTTGACATTAAAGCTTCCAAAAGCATCCACTTCATCTTCTTCCATAAATATTATTCCATTCCATGTGCCTAAACTGCAACCTCTGCTATCCATTCACCATATGCCTTCATGTATTCTTTCATTCACATTTACTCCATCCTTTCGCAACCCTTCAAGGTGTGTGTTGATGTTGATCTTTCCTTCCTTTCCATCTACCCTTTCACAATCTTTCCATTCATTATCCTTCTACCTTCTATCCTTTTTTCTCATTTGCCTATTCCTCCTATCTTCCAACCTCACTCGCTTTACATAAAACCTTATCCTCCATTTTTCTCTTCCATCTTCATTTCCCTATCATCATCTTTGAGCATATCATTTTGAATCCTTGGAATATCATGGTTTATCCTTTCAAGGAGCATTATCTAAAAATCTTGCCTTCTTCCCAAAAAAAAAATATTCAAAAAATAGAAAGATTCAAAATGAAAAACAAAAAAAATGAAAAAATTGAAAATGTGCCTTGGTGCAAACCTGGAAACAGGCACCTTGGTAGAAAAAGTAAAGAGAAATAAATTCATCCTATGGTGAAAACCACTCCCTTGTGGTGCCTTGGATAAGTACCGTGATGAAAACCTGGCAATCAGGCATCATGTGTAGTTCTTCTACATATTTCATCCATTCTGTCTTCTCTCTTTGATCTTGACAATGTTGACCTATACATGAACATTTCACTATCCTTTTCCCCTTTGGTCTTGATCTAATAAAAAAGAGTAAAACACGATGATATGAAGCCTCTTGACATGTCTACTCCTTTGGACTGCATCATTTCCTTCTTTTTCATTATGCTTTTGTGACTTATCCTATGCTGGCCTTTCATTGCTTGTCCAAATGTACTTTACATGACAATTTTTCCCTAGCTTGGGTACTCTTGAGGAGTTTTCCCTTGAGGATTTCTTCCCTTCATTCTCCTTCATTCTCTTGTCTTCCATCTCTTCCACTAGCTTGCTAATCCCTCTTGTTCTCCACCTTTCAAGACATTGGGACTACATGATGTGATCTTGCTTGGGAGTTTGATACCCATTCTGTCTGGGGGCATTCTTTGTACATACTTATTGATCCTCAAAAAATCCAAAAAAAGGTATATTGTAAAAAAATTTTAAAATTGGAAAATGTCCTGAAAAAATGATCATCTTAGTGAAAACCTCTCAATAGGTGCTTTGATGTATCTCCAAAAAAAATTATGTATTCCAAAAATACAAAAAATTCAAAAATTCAAAAAAATAAATAGAAAAAGTGCCTTGGTGAAAACTTGGAAATAGGCGCCTTGGTAGCAAAAAATATAAAAAAATTATAAAAAGTCCTAAAAATAAAATTTGCAATAAAATCCAAGTGGTGAAAACTTGGAAACAGATGTTACTTGAGGCCTTTGCACCCCTATTTCTGAGCACACATCCTCGACACTTAGCCTTTCTCCATCATGCCTTGTCCTTGTTGCCTTGGTTTGGGTTTGGTCTTTGTCTTTGTCTAGGGGGCATAACTATTTTATTTTTGGTCTTTTGGATGCATTAGTCTTTAGGAGACCTCACAAATGGTGTTTTTAAACACCACCCCAACTATGTTTTTCAACACAACCCTTGGCATCGAGTGTTTCTCAACACTTCTTAGTTTGGTCTTACCCAGTTTTGTCATGTGATCTTAGCTACTTGCAAGCATTCGATCCTTACCCTCAAACCTCAGTATCAGTTCACACACTTAAATGTTTAAATACAACACTTAATGCTTGAGCTATGTCATGATCTTTTCTTTGTGTGCTGACTGTTATTGATTTTTGTTGAGTGTCCTTGTCTAATAAGTCTCTCTGGGATGCATAACTAGAGGACTTGGGGCATGGGGCATGTTTTTATTTGCTTTCTACTTGTGGGTGTGGTCTTGAAGCTCTAGAGTGTCTCTTGTTGTCCCCTTGAAACACTTAGGAGATTTGAGGTATCATCCTTGATTATTTTTTTTGCACAACCATTCTTGTGGTCATCTTGGCATCTTTGCCTTGATGCGAGCGTGGATTTTGCTACATTAAATTGGGTAAGCTAACATCAAATTCATCTTGACCCTTATGTCTTTGATGCTAATGTTAGAATCTTTCCACATTCCAATCTGATATAAATCACATTCATATCATCATAATTACGCTTGTGACTAGTGATGATTGTGTGATTTTTCGATGTCCGTTAATAATGACCCAGTCATGAAAATAAGTTCCTTAACATTCTATAATGAATGATGAACACAAAATCCTATGTTACAATTGCTCTATTGCAAGTGTACCTTTGCATTTTCATGTAGCTTTCATTATTAGACTTCATGTTAATTTGCATTTTTAGACTGCATTAGGAGTTTGAGACGGTTTTCCTTCATCTTTCTTTTTGGAATTTTAATCAACTATGGTCACATTTTGATCTTCATTTCCTTATCTTCTTTCATGATCTCAATCAAAATTTCTTATCTTAAACAATTGATTTATTTTGAGGCATTCTCTTTCTTGAGGCAAATTCTCTTTCTTCTCTTCATTTCTTTCCACCTCTTCCAAACTTCTATCTTCCATTCACTTTCACCCCACTTATTTTCTTCTAATTCAACCCCAAGGCATAATTTTTCATGCTTAATGATCTACCTTGGTTCTGTGATCCTTAAATCTTTCATGTTACATTAGGAACCTTATTTTTAGTTCGATTTGATCAAATTCATCAATTTACTATTTCTCCTTTATCGCATTTCAATTTCGATCAGGAGGGGGTAGTACCTATCAAACTTCAATCCTTGATTCAGATTTATCAATCCTATTAATTGCTTCACTTAGGGAAACCTTGCTTGAGACTTGACAATTACCTATTTACAGGGGTGTTGGACTTGTCTTTTTCAATCATCTTATCTTTGTCTTGATGTGTTCCCATCCATCGATCACACGTCTGAGTTTTTTTGTGATCTTAAATCGATCTCACATTTCAACTTCATTCTTTAACTACATGTGTTCCTATGAAGATCACACATTAGTCAAAGAGGGGCAAATGTATGCACCCTAAAATGGTCACCTAGACTTTGTGCCCCCATTTATCAATTTATCAATTTCTTGAATCAATGTTTTGCAATATTTTCAATTTAAATCAATTTCATTGATCAAATCACAATTAATTCAAATTTTTCAATATTTCCTAAGGTTTGATCATTTTATCCTAAGCTTTATTTAATTAAGAAAACATGCTCCTTTTTAATTAAATAAAGATCCCTTTTAATTAAATAAATAAATATTTCAATTAAATAACAAAAATTAAAAAGAACCAATCTCTTTTAAATAAATAAAACATCTTTTAATTAAATAATGGAAACTACTTTGCTAAAAATAATAAATAAATAATAAAATAAAAAGAAAAAGAAAAAAGATTTTTTTTGTCTACACATTGAATGCACACTTTCCAAGATGAGTGGAATTTCTTTTTGCATCTTGAGAATCTTGAGCACATGGATCAACCAAGATTTAATCTCCACCATTTCTCATTTCTTGTTGCCTCTTAATCTTGACCATCCATTCATTTCTAAAATCCTTTATAAGGAGCCCTTTCCTTCTCATTTATGCATAGAGATTTTAGAGATCCAGATTTTATGTTATTGTTATGCAAGTTTGGAGAATGATTTTGGAGAAGAGTTTGGAGAACTTGATCTTAAATATTGAAACTTCTATTTTCTTGTCTTCTTCTTGTTAATATGATTCAGAACAATAGAGAGGGGGGGTGAATCAGTTGTTCTCAGGTCTTGATGTATAAAAAAATATCAAAAACTTATCCTTAAATCAGATCTAATAACCAAAACAAACTCGGTCATCACTGATTCAATAATAGAAACATCTAACAATGCAGTCCACTACCCAGCTATAACTTAACTTGTAAAACATAGTAATATACAAACCAAAACATTCACACAAGTATTAACACTAGGATTTATAGTGGAAACCCAATTTGGGAAAAACCACTTTGTAACATGCTATTATTATTTTCACTCTTCTGAAGTGAGCTTGGTAAAAAGCCAACCCTGTCAAAGGTTACAATACACACTATCAGGTGTGACCCAGTTAAAAGATTTCAATCACCCTGTTAAAAGTGAGCCTAGTCATAGGACTTACATACACTCTATTAGAATGCAACCTTGTTCAAAGGATTTAACATATGACTGTTAGGTCAACCTCTGTTAAAAGGATTTTGACTATTATAATGGTTAGAAAGTAGAAATAGTATTATCTAAAAAATATACAACTCACTTTGCAAATATCAGATCTGATTCCGTACACTAATGCTAGTTTACTGACTTTCAAACTTTTCCATTTCCATCTCTGATCTGCTCAGAACTTTTCTTCAAGAAATCACCACCATTCACCTTCAGCCTTTTCTGCTTATTCAGTCAATAAAACATTCCTCTTCCAACATTCTCTGTTCACCATGTACATACATATCAAAATGCTCTGGTTCCCTTATATTTTCCTCAATTAGGTTAACTCATCTTTTGCCGCTCAATCTCATTCGTAGATCTTAGGGTTAGGTCAGATTCATTGAATCTACCCGCTTCATGTTCTTCGGCTCCTTTTCTAGAATCATCTCAAATTTCTTAAAGATTAACCATAAAATGTTTTACAGTACATTTAATGCTTCCAAACAATCAATAAATAAAGTCAACACATTTTACATAATCCAAGAATTCAACAATGTCAGCTCCAAAATTAAATTCTCTTCAAATATAAAATTGTTGATGCTCAGTCAATACTGTGATTGTCCACTCGGTCTTCATGTAGAAATCTCGGTCATGACTAAAACTGTTTCCTCAGCTTACACTGTCTTCCTCGGCAATTAACTGATGCTCAGTCGATACTATAATTTTTCTCAGCATATACTAACTCAGTCGACACTAACATCACTCAGCTTAAACATGATTTTTCCATTCTTTGCTCAGTTAAGCCTACAGTTTAGTCTTCAGTCTTACTAAGATAAACAATACATTATCTCATCATTGTGCAACATAGTCAAGTACATTTTGTAGTATCAAGACAACTCAACCTTTCCTTAGGTGCTATTGTTACCAACCTTGCTTAGCCCCTCAACAACACTCAAATAGATATAGTACTTTTCTAAGTAGCAACAGTCTTACCAATTAAGGTTTGACATCAATGACAATACAACAATTATTTCAATTGTAGTTTCCAACACTTCTCTTATGCCCCAAGGCAATCCATTTAGATTAATCTTTCACTTGCATATTAGATTAGATTCATATTTCCTTTCATAGATTAGTTTGCTTTCATGCATTGTTATCATATAGAATAGCTTTCATTTTCATTTGCATGCATACTTGATGATCATGGAGACTAGCATTCTTTCTTTTCCTCTTTCAATCTTTTTTTTTATGGTGTACTTGCATGGGCACAAAATAGGTCTAATATGAGGGCCTTCATCACAAATGCTTGCACTCCACGAATAGAGAGCTATGAGTCACCATTTGAGACCTCATTCTTGAGCAATCTTGGATTTAATGACTCATAGAAGTGTGTCAACATTTTAGCACACAACATGGTCTATCATAAAGAGTCTAGTAAGGAGGCATACCCAATGATGTATGATGCCCATTATTGTAGGAAAAATCAACTAGGTGTAGGTAATCATCCCATCAGTTCTGATGATCCATCACATACATGTGTAGCATGTCCTCTAACACTTGATTGACCCTTTCAGTCTATTCATCTATCTTAGGGTGATAGGTTGTACTGAAATTGAGCCTAGTGCCCATCATTGCTTGTAACTCTCTCCAAAATGATGAAGTAAAAAGACAATATCTATCAGAGGTGATCTTAAAAGGTACACCATGAAGTCTAACTATATCTCACAAGAACACCTATGACACAGCTGGTGCGGTGAAGGTAGTACACATGAGTGAGAAGTGATCCACTTTGGTCAACTTGTCAACTATCACCATGATGGCATCATGGTGGCAAGATGACGTAGGAAGACCAACAATAAAATTAATAGAAAAGGTGTCCCACTTCCACCTGGGTACCTCATGAGAATTTAGAATACCACCTGGATGGTGGTGCTCCACCTTTACCCTCTGACACTCTAGGCACCTAGCTCCCATCTCAGCAAACTACACTCTCATGATTGGCTAATGATAAAGTTGCCTCAAATCGACATACATCTTCTTAACTTTGGGATGTGCTGCATAAAGGGGCTCTATGAGATTCTAGCATAATAATCTCATGTAATCCTCTAGAAGAAGGTACATAAATACATCCTCTATGACATAAGAGTCCATCAGAACCCAAGGAATCCTCTAAGCACTTCCCTTCAAGGGGTCTCTGAAATCAAATCAACTCACAATTCTCTACATACATCTCATCCTCATGTAAGTGATGAAGAATGAAATCTCCCAAATTCATGTTAGTAGACATAGAAGAAAGCTTGTGTCATCTCCTACTCAAGGCATCTGCGACAAAATTCTCTTTCCTCTTGATGTAGTGAACATGAAAATTGTACTTGCATAAGAACTCCATCCATCTCCTCTATCAAGCATTAAGGTTTGGATATGAGAATATATACTACAATCTCTGATGATCTGAATGAAGCTCAAACTGATGTCCTAAGAGAAAATATTTCCATCTCACTAAGGCATGCACCACTGCTACAAGATCAAGGTCATGGGTGGGTTAGTTAAGCTCATGATCCTTAAGTTTCCTAGAATCGTAGGTTATAGATCGACCACCCTACATAAGGACTTCTCCTAGTCCATTCAAAGATGCATCTATGAAAACCACAAAGTCTACTAAAGGATTTGTCACCACAAGGATAGGAGAGTTGGTGAGTGCTTTCTTGAGATCCTAAAAATCCCTCTCGCACTTATTTGTCCACTCAAACTTATTTCCCTTCCACTAAAGAGAAGTTATAGGGTGTGCTACCTAAGAAAATCCCTCAACAAACCACCTGTAGTAACTAGTTAGACCCATGAAACTCCTAACCTTGATCACACTAGTAGGTGTTGGACAATTCATAATAGCCTCTATCTTTGATGGATCAACTAAGATCCCATTACCAGACATAACATGTCCAAGATACCTGACCTATGGTTTGAAAAATTCACATTTTGACAAGCTGCCAAACAACCGATTATCTCTCAAGCACTGCAATACCTATCTTGGGTGCTCTTCATGCTCATTCTGATCCTTTGAATAAATCAATATATTGTCGAGGAACACTACTGCAAACTTGTCAAGGAAGGTACAAAATATTCCATTCATGAGGCTCATGAATACAACTGGAGCATTCATAACGCTAAATGAAACCACAGTGAACTCATAGTGTCCATATCTAGTGCAAAAAGTGGTCTTGTAAATATCGCTATCCACAATCCTCAACTGATGGTACCCTAATTTAAGATCTATCTTTGAGAACACATGGGCACCCTAAAGCTGATCAAACAAGTCATCGATCCTAGGAAGTGGATACCGATTCTTGATGGTTAATTTATTCAAACGATGGTAATCCATGCACAACCTAAGAGATCCATACTTCATCTTTATGAAGATTACTGGTGCTCCTCAAGGAGACACACTAAGATGAATGTGTCCTTTTTCCAATAGTTCCTCAAGCTGAATCTTGAGCTCATTAAGCTCATTCATGGTCATCCTATAAGGTGCTCTAGAAACTATCTCGGCTCTTGACACAAGGTCTATATGAAATTCAACTTCCCTATGAGGTGGCATACTAGGAAGCTCTGATGGGAAGTGTAGACACCTAAAAATTCTTTAGAAAATAAAGTATTTTTATTTTTTGAAAAACCCCTGATGACATCATCATTTGTTAATTAATTAATTAATTAATTTTTATGCCATTAAATCCCTTTATCTTAATTAAAAATATTTAATTAAGACATCCCTCCCAAAAATGTTTAAATCTTATTTAAACACCTTTTCCCTATTTATTAATTATTTAATTAATAAATTAACCAAAAAGCCAAAAAATAAATAATTTATTTATTTTTTTCCAAAGCCCTAGAAATATCCTAAAGATCCTAAACCTCTTCTAGAATCTTCTAATCCCTCTTTAATTTCAATTAAAGGCTAATTCCATCATTTCCTAACCCTAATCCCAACTCAAAAATATTTAATTAAGATTAAATATTAAACCCTCATATTTATTAAATATATTTTAATAAATATCCTCAAAACCTAAAACCTTTTGAAATAAATAAACCTTTATCTATTTCCTAAATTCCTAGAAAGTCCTAGACTCTTCTAGAAAGTCTTCATCCTCATCCAAAAGCCTAGACTCTTCTAGAAGAAGTCAATCCTTATCCTTGACCCCAAACTCAACCCTTAACCTTACCCCAAACCCTGACTCAACCTCCTAACCCAACCCTTTCCAAAATCTTATAAATACTCCTCATTTCTAAGAGAAAAGCACCAATTCACTTTGAATTAATAGCATTGTTATCATGTTAAATTAGCTCTAGATCATTTAGCTAAATCACTAAATTGTTAGTTTAATTCATTTTAAAGCTTTCTTAAATCACATCTTAGCATAGAACTAATGGATTAACTTAGTTTAATTCCTATTTATGCATCATTTTCACACCTATTTTGGGCTTAAAATATACTTAATCATACTAGTTACATCAATCTAAGTTCTTGAAGCCTTAGGGGCAATTTTGGGTGTTCTACCCAATATTGTACCATTTATGGGGTTCTCATGAGTCTCAATCCCTCCAAATCAGCATTAGGAACATGCTCCAAGTGCTTTGAGAGCATACCCACATTCCTTTATATGAGCAAATCAAATAGTGCATGGGCGCATCTGTTTTAGCTCAATCTGAATGATTTTGTGAATTACTGTTTGCTTTGTTCAGTATATATTGTTTAGGATAATGTTTGAGATGTCTGGGCCTTTCAAAATAGATTAGGTTTGCATCGATCACATTTTGGCATGCCCGGTGGGACCCCTATCCTGATCATCTACTCTGAAATCAACTTCTCTTGGCCATTTTTCTCAAAAATCTAGGTTGTAACATTCCATTCTCGGTCCAATTTGCGCATTTGTTGTCCACAACTGCGCATTTGTACAAAAATTTGTAAATCTACACATTTATCCATTAAAACTATGCATTTATCACTTAAATTGCGCATTTGTTCAGTTTTGCTGTGCATATGTTCAATATTGCTGCGCATATGTTTGTTTTTTTAAACTTGCATTTTAAGAGCATTTTAGCAGAATAGATAGAGTTGCGCATACATTCTCTTTTCTTGTGCAATTGTGCAAAAGTTGTAACCTATGCATTTGTTCTCTGTAACTACGCATTTATTCTAGAGACAGGTAATCTAATGTTTTTAAGGTTTTTTTAAAACTTTAAATTTTCTTACAAGTTCTAAACTCTATTTTTCTTGGAGGTACATCTTGGGAGGCATCAAAATCAGTAAGAACAAGAACTTAAGGCCTTAAGGCTCATCAATTTGATTGATCAAATAGGAATTTCAAAACGTTGTTTAAACATTCATTTTGGCTAAAAAGAACCTCAAGTTTCCAAATCTAAAGGTTTTTGAATCATTCATGCAAAATAGGAACACATCTATCTTTTTGGTGCATAAAAAGGACTAAGGGATTTGCATATCATTTTCAATCATTTCCTAAATAGTCCTAAACAAGCTAAAATCTTCCTAAATTGGTCCTAAAAGCAATCAACATCATTCCTAAAGTCTTCCAGTTTGCTAAAATGAACTTCAATCATGCAAATCTAGGACTTTAGAAATGTTAGCTTTTTTACATCTTGAGTGCTTTTCAAATTCATGCATCAAAGTTACTCTAGAAGCTTATCCTTTGGAAGCAGAAGTCACAACAAATCTTGAGTGCGAATAAGGGAGTGAATCTAAGTCCTAAAGAGTCATTGTCATTTTGAAAATCAAACATACTCTTGAATGCACTAAAAGAAACAAACAACTCTATTCCTTCCTTTTTCAGTTCAAGAAAATGCAAAATCAAATATAGAATGACTTAAGGATCAAAACAAAGCTTTTTTCAAAGTTCCTAAAGCAACACGCCAATCTCAATCTTGAATGCTTAGGAAAAGAACTTGCAATCGCTCAAAACGCTTACTTTTTGTAGAAAGAAAAACTCAAAATCTAAACACTTGTGTCTTTAGAAGTTTTTCAATCAAAACACACTTAATTCAATTTAGAAAAGAACTCTTCATGGTGTGCATCTAGGAGCTTTCATTTTCCTGTAAATCCTTGTTAAAGTAAGCAACGTAAAACACTTGAACTCAGACAAGTTCACTTGTTTTACTTTTAGAAAGGCCTGTCCAGGGGAGAAAAGTGCTTCCTCCTCAGAGAACAACCTCAAACCGGTATCTTCCCCGATTGGTATATAAATAAAGTGTTGAGCAAACTCTCGCTTATATCCCCTCAAGCTCAGGTGAGGCATGTTGATGGTAGCTTGGGGTAGGTGAATAATCTCTACTATTTCAGCATGGTCAACTAGGCTCTTAAGTGAGTCACATGCATACAAACTAATTGGGGGGACTCCATGGAACAAATACAAACTTGATAAAATAGAGGCTACCCTATCTACATCAGAAGGTATCAAAATCCTTATGCAAGGACCGATCCAAGGGGTTTACCAGATCACCTCAAGATTACTCACCATTTGTATCCCCTTCTAGGGGGTACCAAGCTATGGGAAAGGATTTTGATACTCACCTTCCTTAGGTAGATCTATTTGAATTACTTAACAATTAAAACTCTATGAAAACAGTTGTTGGAACATACATTTTTCAAAGCTTTTTCAGAATCAGAGTCAGTCATCTTGTTTGTATCCCACAAGGTTGCTTTGTCCCTTGTGGAGATTTCTTTTCCAAAAATCTTTGTTGAAATCTATCCTTTGCCATTGGAAAAAGATCAAATTGATCTACAACTTGGTTCAAGATACTCAGAATAGCCGTGTCAGTCCAAATCCTCCCAAAATCCAAAAAATGTCCAAAGCTTTCAAAATCTCAAATCATGGTCTTCCAATCGTATTCAATCCATTCTTGTCATCATTTCCTCCTATCTTAGGTTAGCAGAGTCATCTTGGTCATCCCCCATCCCCTTGTCTGTCTTCCTCTAGAGTCAATCTTCTTCCAATCTTGAGCCAAATCCAATCCTAGTCTGATCCTGTCAATCATTCCAATTTGAGTCTTAGTCTTCCAATCCATCTTCATCCTTCAATCCTATCCAACTCATCCACAAGTTAGTATGTCTCAAAACTATTATGATGATTTTGGTTATTATGTCTCTCCCCTCAATCCATCCTATCCCAAAGATGATGAAAGCCTTGTAGATCATGATGCGTATTTTAAAAACCTTAGCAATATTTTTCCAAACATCCCCTAGCATCCTATCATTCCTCCAAAATATCCTATCATGCCTTCATGCTTATCCACTAGCACTCCCTTTCATGTCCTTGGCAAGGAAAATCCATTATCTTATCCATCCACAACTTATCCCTATCATAAACCTACACATCCTCCATATGCATCTTTCATACCTCCATCTCTTGCTATGGTCATATCCCAATCACCATCATCCCATAGAAACACTTCATGCTACTTCCCTTATCTATAAAATTCATCCACTCATCCTCCAAATCATTCCCAAATCCAAAATCCTAGTCTTCCCATTCTTTATCCGAACCCTCCATCTACTTATCCTTCAAAACCCTTTCAAAACCAAAAACCAAGTCTTCCAATCTTTTTTCCCAATCCACCATCCTATCTCAACCCACCATCCTCCATTCAAACTCATGTTTCCGCAAATCCCTTCCCACAAAAAGAATGCACCCTTCAATCTGCTTCATATCTCGTACCTCAATCCATCATTCCGACCTCACCAAATAATCCATCAAGTTCACAAGCTTCCTCTAAACCTACCTATGTGAACTATCCAACCCCACCATCCTCCAACTCCTCATTTTCACCATCATCCCCTCAACAAGATTCACAAACTTCCACTCCATCTTCATGTGAGGACTATCCTAGCTCTCCATCCCCTCCGCTTTCCAATCCGTCTTCACCACGAAAGTCTCCAAGGAATTTCACAAGGAAGCCAACAACAAATCTCCTTCCTAAAACTGAAGAGCCAAGCCATTTCAATCCTTCATGTGAAACCATCATTGATGAGGCCCATCCATCTCCTACATCCATCATTCCTTCTCCATGACTCCCATCTATTATTGATCTTCCATACATCCCACTCATTGATCCCCTTCCATCTGCTAACATCATTAAGTCCCTTCCATCTAAAGTCTCCATCCAAATCCCATCAACATCTCCTTCTCCTAGCATTATCCAAATAATATCCAATGAGCTTCATGAGTTCACCCTTCATCTTGCCATCACAGTTGCAGAATCTTCCATCCTTTCATCCATACCATCTAAAGAGTTCTTCCTTCTTCCAGACATCATAGCTACAGAATCTCCCATCCTTCCATCTACTCCATCTGAAGAATCCATCCATACATCCCCCAGCATTCTATCCAAACAAATCTTATCATGTCAAGATCTTGTCCAAAAGCATGTTGAAATACCCATCGAAGAAAATCAAGATCCAATCCCTTCACTTCCTCTACTGCATGTTCTATTACTTCCATCGCCCCCAATCCCAGATTCTGTCATCCCAAATCTTCCAATCCAAGATCCTATAATCCAAAATCTTCCAATTCAAGATCCTACAATCTCTATTCCTCCATCTGAAGATCCATTACCATCCCCCAATCCTAGTCAAGATCCAATCATCCTATCCTCTCCTCTTGAGGATCCTCCAATGCAAACTATCACATTGCCATCACTCTATCTTCTTGGACCACTTACATTTTTCAGAGGTAGCCCACTTGAAGTAGAAACAATAAGTTCCATATCTTCCATCAGGGAAGCAGAAATTGGATGTTTATCATATTCCCCATGTCATAAATATCCTTGTTTGGATAAAATGCTCAAGAAATGGAATTATCAAGGCAAAGGCCTAGGCTCTTGTGAACAAGGAAATCTAGAGCCCATTCAAGACAAGAAACATCCAAAATCATGTGGAATTGGTCACACATCAGAAGAAGGCACTTCCTCCAGAAAGGTTGGTAAAACTAAAGCTAAATTCAAGCATCCTTCCAAACCCACCATCATGTCTTCCAAAGCATACAATGCTATTCCTCCTCCTCCATCATTACAACTGAGGATAACCTATCACATTCCTCCTTCATCCTCCAAATCCATTTTGGGTCCCTATGTCCCAAAATCTACCAGCACATATCCTCCACATACCAAATCCATTTTGGGACCTTACATCCCAAAATATCATCCCCCATCTTATCCTACTCAATCTTTCATCCAAAATCCAAGAATCCCTAGTCGGGATCAACAAAGGCACATGCCCATATCTCCTATCTACCAATCTCCTTCCATCTCGCTATCCCACACATCACCGCATATTCCTTCCAAAGCTCCTCGCAATTTGGATGCCATATCCAAGATGTATAAAGGGAAATATCCACAAAAATCCAAATATTGCCATGTCCAATCTAAACGACATGCTCAACCAAAGAAAAATCCAATCAAGAAATCCAAAGCATCCCAATGGCTACAAAGGCCCAACAAAGAAAAAGCAAAATCTGATGCATATCAATGGCCACAAAGGCCCACCAAAGCTAAAACAAAAATGATGTGGATCCCAAAGAAAAAAGATGTAATGTATCTAAAAGAAATATCCATAATGGCATCCAAGGTTACCAATCCACCAGCTACTCATTCCTCTGCTCCCCTTCCTAAATCCACTTTGGGTCCTGTTGAGTGTCATTTTTACACGAAGACAATGGCTAGGAATTTGTAAGAACAAACCCCTCTCTTAGAAGATTAATGGAATCAATCTCAAGGTTTTGGATGGCTGGATCTCAACCACTTGGATAGCTCAATGGAAGACAAATGTGAATTTGTTAAAAAGGAGGCCTTTGCTAGTTCTTCTCTTAGGGGAAACTATAAAACAAACTTTAGGATTCCACAATATCTCTCTTTTTTTATCCAATTTTCAGATTTAAGATGAAAACAATACTAATTTGAATTATCCTATCGAAAATAACTTTGCAACGAGAGTTAGAAAGAGTAAGGTAATGAGAAACTTGAAAGAAATACTGAAAGAAACCTAATGGACATATGCTAGCAATCATACCACCATGCGAATTAAATAACCAAGAAGATGAGAAACCCACACAACAAAGATCAGATCATGTCACAATCTTTAGCTGAATGGATGCAATCGTCGATGGAAGTTTGAACAAATGCAGACGTATGATAAGTCAAAACTCATCAAATCACAAAGCCACTCCAGAAGCATGCACACGTGAGACAAGTTAATCTTTAGGCACCAAGAAAGATCTTCTCAGAAATTCATCACAACAAAGTAATATGATACCGGCAGACACCAAATTAAAAGATTGCAGACTTGAAACCATCAAACAATCAATTGGCTCTTTGAAATAAAGAATGAGCAAATCACACATTCATAAATTTTGTATAGACAGTAGAAAAATCACACCATGAATGAAGCACCAATTGTATGTATTGTATTAATGATCAAATCGACCCTCATTACATCGTTTTATTACAATTTATAGAGCTCTGCTCTTATTTTCATAGCTAGGGTTTTGTTGCAACTAAACTCCAAATTAAAACTAAACTAAAGCTTTGCATTAAATAAACTACTTCTAAAGCTTAGCTAAACTAATCTAGCATGGAATTAAACCTCGTGCATTACAAAGATTTGAACAAATCAAGCATCAGATATCTCAAAATGGGGCCAGAACTAGTGCATGCACTTGATGATCTTCATGTTTGTACCCTTGATTATTGGCTTTAGCTACTCTACATAATCATAACTAAAAGAGATCCCAAAATCACACCCAAATGGACCAGAGAAAGAAGCCAAGATGACTGAGGAGTGATCTCTGAGAAAAATGAAGTCAACTCCCAGACGTGACAAAAAAATGCCCAAAACCCAACACTTGGTTCGAAAAATTCAATACCCAAAATTGGCTAAGTGTTGTCCCCATTTCTACTTCTTCAAATTTGTCGGAGTTGTCAGACTTCAAGGTGGCCAAAAACTCCCTATGGCCGAAAGGGCCGAAAATCCTGCACTGACAAAATGACTAAGTACCAAAATTGCACTTCTGTACAAAAAAGACATGTGCATTCATCAGTATACATGTACATGATTAATCATAATACCTTTCAACAAATAAACTTAAATTGTACTAAATTACCTTTTGTACTTTGGGTGTTCTTGAGGATTTTTTTCATCCCGATGTCTTCGAGCTAGGTAGGGTATTCTAGCATAAATGAAATTAACATAAGGGAAATGAATATGATAACACATATGTTCAATTAAAATTATAAATAAGAGGTGTGAAAAATATGAGACCACAAAACTCTCTAGGCCAAAGTCAATCATAGAAAGTGTCACATCATCAACTTTGGACATTTGAACCCCATACAAGCCCGATAAAACATCAAATTAATATACATATTAAGAAAAGATATCTTGACACCAAGAAATTATTCTATTTTTGTGAATATTTAAAAACTATACCTAAGTGTCGAAGCTATCCATTCACATCTAATGGAATGAGCACTTTGTAGTGTGTTCGTAGTATCACCTGCTACACCCAACAATGCATATTATTTGTATATCAATTTAATTTGTTTTCTAAACAAAAAATTATTTACTTTTATAAGATTTAGGTGATTAAAATTAATAACATGTAAAAACAAAAATAAACATACATGTGTATGTCTCATATAAAATACCATCATCAATAGGTCATTTGTGAGGGCCATATCCTCAGCAACAAATGCCTAGTATCTACCGGACCATAATGTGTACAAGCACGACATGCTGAACCATCCTCATTCGCGCTAGTATCTACCCCGACATATATACCCTGATAGTTGGGGCACATATGCTCAATGGGTTGAGATGAGACAAATGAGGCATCTAATGATTATGGAGTTAGTACATGTGTTGATCCACCCCCTGCATCGACTGACTATGTGATGCTCAATAATGACATCATTCAATGATGTAGCTACCTAAAGGGTCTTTACATACATAGAATCCTTCACTACTACCAGGATCACAACATGAACTATGGGTTTTTTAGCTAGACGCCTCCTATGTCATGGCTCTACCACCCTATGGGCCCCATTTCTATCCTACACAAAGCCTCTCCCTCTACCCTAGAACTATCAGATATCAAAGTAATACAACTTTTCACCAAGGATAAACTCACAATATAGCTTTCTCAAAAAATATAAAGGCACCTCCCAAATATTACAGGGTTCTTGGTCAAATACCATATACCACCTATCCCAAAATATAGCTCTCATCCTATTATGAACACACCAATTTATGAAAAATTGATTCATAGTTATTTCTAGGGAGTTACTACTAATAATATCAATGAAAAGAGAAGATATGTCTTCTTTAAGTATCCTTTTTTTTCACTTGATCATATGACAACCCATCGGTGTAAAATGTGTGACATCTATCCATCCATGAACCCAATGTTGTAACCTCCTTAGACACCTCATTCATACTATTGGCCATTATTTCTAAGGAAGTGGTGAGGACACAACCTATTGGAGGACACAAAGGGTTTGGATTTGGGTTTGGTGGTGGGTTTGGGTTTGGTGGTAGATTTGGGTTTTACCGAGGGTTTTCTTTCTGTGGGGCTACATTTTGAGGGTTCTCTTATTGCTCATTTCCAACATTATCAAGATTTTCATGTGTCTGAATAGGTCTTTGTTGTCTCTTTCATGGTTGAGGATTATTTTCTATATCTAACATCAAACTAATTAAAAAAAACTTAAATCGATTCAACAAACCCAACTCAATCGCAATAGGGGATATGGCTAACTGTGCAAAGTTAGATGCAATATTAAAAAATAGGACATTTTTCATAACAAATAATGAAGATTCCATATTTTGGTGTGCTACCAAGATTGGCACATATAGTTCTAGAATTGGGTACAAAGTTCAAAGGAAGAGAATCCAAAACCCTACCTAGTCCAATCAACTATGTTGGAATAAGAATATCCTCCCTAAAGCTGGGGATTTCTTTGGATTGCACTTCATGAAAGGATCTTAAGAGGTAATAGGTTGAAGTCCATCAACATAATGGGATCCAATTGGTGCATCATGTGCAAACAAAATGAGGAGATTCCTAGTCACCTATTGTTGCATTGTCCATTTGCTAGCAGTTGCTGGAATTGGTTCTGCAACTTCATCAATTTTATTTCTGTCAGAAATGATAGACTACTGGAGTATCTTTTGGCTTGGCCTAATAAAACTAAAATCAAATGGGGACTTCTTTGGTTAGTAGGCCCCTTAATGGTCACTTGGAAGATATGGAAAGAAAGGAATATAAGGCTCTTCAAAGAAGAATACCTAACAAAAAATCTCCTCATCTCTAAGATCAAAAGAACAATAGAAGAAGTTATAAATGGAAAAATGAATTGATCATTTAAATATTATAATGATTGGGATAAGATAATGGAATCAAGATGGTCAATAAATAATCAACTTATCCCCCTTCCAAAAAATAAAAACAAAAACAGAGAAAATATCATTTGACATGCTCCCCCTAAGAATTGGATTAAATTAAATTTTGATGGAGCTAGCAAAGGCAATCCAAGGAGAGCGGGAGTCAAAGCCATAATAATAAATGACATAGGCAAATTCATCTCAGGGTCATTTGGCAATTTAAGAAACTCCACAAATAATGAAGCTGAAATTCAGGATCTAGAGGAGGGACTTTCACACTACATAGAATACAATTACATGAATGTAGTCATTGAAGGGGATTCACAAATTGTCATCCAAGGCATTTCTCATTCAAGATTTCACAACTGGAAACTCTCTAGTTGGATTCCCAGGATCAATCTCCTACTTAGCCGATTGAACCAATACAAGTTACAACACACTCTAAGAGAGGGAAACCAAGTGACTGATGCACTTGCCAACCTTGGGGTTATATCAGATAAAAGTAGAATTATTGTATCAAACCAATAACCAAACATTTATGTCATCCTACACATTATCGCTATATATTCTTCACATATACCTAGAGAAGATATCGGCTAATCTCTTCACTGTTATTGCCAACTCACAGACCTGGACAAGACTAAAAGGGTACAAAGAAATTGAGTTGGCACCTCTTTCATGGATGGTTTATGTTTTATTTCTATGGTTAGATCACAATCACAAACCTTGTTATGTTCTAGTCATTAAGGAGTAAATGTGATATCTCTTTAGGCCATTAGTTAGATCATATATCTTCTTCATTTTGAATGTATGAAGAAGATATTACAGATGAAGTATTGTAGTTTTTCTCCATTTCATCCCCTTATATTTAGCTTCTTGCATTTTCTAAATATTAATAAAGGGCGCTATCCCCATAGTGATAGCACTTACTTAGAAAACAAAAAAAAAAAAACCCTACTCAATCAAAATTAAAACAAAAAAAAATTAAAAAAATAAATTCTTACCTTTTCAACGGTGGCATGGTTGAAAAATTATCAATTTATGGTAACAAAATCCAATAACGATAAGAACCCGCTCGGGTTTTGGTGTTTTCTCTTCCTCCTCTCTCCTTCAAACTTAGTTTTGGCACTAAGAAAAATAGTCAAAAGTGGGCTTTTAAAAAAACTTTATGACAGTCAAAACGCATGAGCGTTTTGAAGAACTTAAGTTTTTATTATTATTTTTTGTGGCTTGGAAAAGGCTCGGGTTTTTCAAGCCTACACTTTTCAAATTTTGAATAACCCGAGTGAGGTTATGAAAAGTTTTGGTCTTTTTAGGAGGTGGCCACTTTTTTGCACACCATCTTAGTGCACTTACCTAGTATGCAACAACTCTTGCACAACATCCATACCATTATTAGTTTTTCTTGAAGAAACATCCACAAGAATCGCTTCCTCTAAGGCCAAAGTTTCCAAAACCTCAAAATGATTAAAGCCCTTATCAACCTATATATCCATAAAGAATCTATTCTATCTCGTCCCTTTGGCCCTAGACTTAACATACATGAAACCATTCTTATTTGGATCATTGTCTTTCATATGGGCCTTTCCTTTGTCTCCATTATCTTCCCTTGGAGATGAGGAAGAAGTACCATCACCAATAGAAGTACAAGCACCCTTATTAATTCTAGGATATTGATGTTGAAGATGACCATACTCATAATATTATCGACAATAGAAAGGGAGGGATTCATAATCAAGATGTTGAATCCATGATGAAGAGCCTAAAAAAATCTCCAAGGAGTCTTGAAATGAATTATATAAATTAATCTTAAAACATATTTGGAAAAAGGTAAGTACCTTTTTATCTAGGGTTTGTTAGGCAATTGCAGTCGGCTTCCCAAAAAGAACAACAATCTATTATGTCTTCCCTCCAAAACTCTAAGGGAATTAGAGGAAGAAAAACTCAAACTAGAACCTTTGAGGGAAACTCCTCTACTCAGTTGAATCATGCATGCCACGGTTTAATGAACAAACTCACATGATTGTAGAAATACATGCCTCCCTCAAAAACCCGACTTTGATTTGACATGCTGGAGAAAATAACTAAGAAATAGTTGTTTGCAGCAAGCATAAACTCCATAACCCCTCCATCTTCCAAAAGCATCGAATCCAGGCTTTCAATACCGACAAAGAGATGTGAATCCCAAGAAATTTACAAATCAATTCATGTTTTCTTCAATATGAAAAATCCCCATAATTGACTCTAAAGGAATAACAAGGACATGATGATCATGACTCCATGGAAGACAATCATTTCATTTATTGAGTTTGGAGCTTTCCCCCACATAAAAAGAGTTTGGAAGCTTTACATGAATTCCCAAAGAAGAACCATGAGGTGAAGAAATTCTAGCAACAAAATGCTAGTTGAAACCTTATTCTCATTCATCTGATCAGAAGAGAAAAACCCCTAACAAGAAGATCACCAACTATCCACAACCCCACAACTCTATCCACAACAAAGCTCTAAGTACCACTAAGAAAACCCCTGAAACCACCTTATAAACTCCAGAAACACCAACCAAACCAAAGGAAACTAGAAACAACACCCTACCTATACAACTATCTTCACCCATCACAACAACCAATGGACTTGAACACATGCAACAAGAAATGGAAAAGAAAGGAAGGCTAGTGCATGAAAGCCCTAGCCCAGATTAGTGATGAAACTCCCTATTCTCATATGAAATTAAATCATTTTTAGGTGTTCCAATGAGGTCATGATAATTATAACTTACATAGAATGTAAATTTATATATATATATATATATATAGACAGAATTATGAGATAGTTCATTCTGATCATAAAATTTAAAAGACTACTAGGTACAAATCCGATCCAAAATTTAACATGGTATCATAGCGGGTTTAGGAAAAAGATTAGATCATATTTTTTTAAATAAAGTAATCTAACTACCATGTTTTTGGAAAATATTATATTTTAAAAAATGGTGAATGGAGTTAGACTTGAAGATAGACTTGAAGGAGCTTCAAACTTTGTATCTTGGAAATTTCAAATGATTCTTATGTTAAAAGAACATGAGTTAAACACTATGGTGGAAAATGCAGACCCTAAATCTAGTGGAAAAGATGAAAAGATTCAATGGGAAAAGAACAACACTAAAGAAATGAATTAGTGGTAGACATAGTGAAAGATCACATAGTACCTATTATCATCAAATTAGACTCAACATATGCTATGTTCAAAGCCCTAGAAGACATGTTCGAGATCAACATCACTAGTAGGGTTCTTTCTCTTAAGAATCAACTTCACCACATGAAGAAGAATTAGAGAGAGACTATCACCTCATACTTTATGAGGATAACAAATTTGAGAAATCTACTCTCCACAATTGGTCATACTTTTGATAGTAAGGAATTAACTATGATTTCCCTAAATGGATTTCTTGTCTCATGGGAATTATTTATTCAAGGAGTTAGTTCTTGCTCCAAACTTCCTAAATTTGACTAGTTGAAGATAGACTGTATTCAAGAGGAGTCTAGATTAATGACTAGAGGGATTAGTATATATTCTACCAATGAAGACATTCAGATTCTAACCACTAAATCTCACAAAAAAGGGAAGAAGACTAACGAAAAAAGGAAAAAGGGGAAGGATACAAGTGGAAAACATTCAATCAAGAAAAAGAGGGACCTTTCTAAAGTGCAATGCTATAGATGTGACACATATGATCATCTTGCAGTAAAGTATCTTGATAGACCTAAGCTCCAAGCTTCATTTGCTAAAGTCAGTAAAAAAAATGTATGAATATATATTCAAAGAAACTTGTATTTGACTCCGCCCTATCTAGTCAAGTTTCAAACAACCTAAACACCTGGGTGATAGATAGTGGGGCTTCCCGACACATAATAGGCTTTAGAGAACATCTAGATTCTATATATGAAAATTTTAATGAAGAAGTAACTATTGAAGATGATACAAATTATCCTATAAATGGAATTGGGACCTACACCATCAACCTCAAAACATGCATCTCACTCCAACTCATAGGTGTACTACTTGTATCCAAAATCAAAGGAAATCTAGTCTTCATTTCAGCATTCGAAGACAAAGGGTATGAAATTACTTTCATGGAAGGGAAAGTACTAGCCTGGCTCAAGAACTCAAACATCAAGAATGCTCATACTATTGGAACAAGGAATGGATGCCTCTACAAGCTATGCACTTTTCATTCTCAAGCCTTAATCCATGAGTCAACCAATGCAAGTGAAATTTGGCATAGGAGAGTAGGACATTTTCATTTTCGGGGCTTACCCTCTTTAGAGAGGATGGTAATAGGACTACCTAGGCTCAAACTTGGACATGAAGGAACTTTCAAAGGTTGTGCATTAGGGAAGTACACCAAAATAATTTTTCACAATAGTGAAAGAAAATCTAAAATTGTATTTAAACTTGTTCATTCTAATTTATGTGGACCTATGTTTGTTCCCTCCATAGGAGGATTTTGGTATTATATTATCTTTGTAGATTAATTATCTAGGTAGACATGGATATACTTTCTAAAATGTAAAGATTTTGAAGAAATTCTTATCAATTTTAAAGAATTTAAGGCTCTTGTAGAAAACA
>BSBK01001522.1:600000-787500 GCA_027943335.1 Chamaecyparis obtusa | reverse complement strand
TCTTGATCAAACACATCCGTCCTTCTAAACCATGTTCCCAATTCCTGTATTTATTGTGTTTTCCACCCTATACCTCTTCATCAATATTCCTTGCTCCACGAGAACATCTTCAAGTTCACGATGATGATATTGCATAATTTTTTTGGGGGGTTTGTAATCGTGACTGTAAGTACCCATTCTCCTTTGTTTATCATTTCGATCAGTGGGTCACCATTCCACCAAGAAAGGTTTTTAAGGCATTAGTTTAACATCCTCACTGAGTGGCCATTTGAAATAACATCAAAATCCTGAACTTGTTGATTCATCTTCTATTTGATTTGATAAAATCCCCCCATTTTTAGTCAAATTTTGTTCAAATATTCCAATAAGAAATTAGGAGCATCTATTTATTGGCTCTACACCAGAAGTCTAAAGTTGCATCAAGCATATTGGATTCAATATTTTGCCCATTTGAAAGCACAATTTCCCTTTCCATTTTAGGTCTCAGTCCATTTCATTCTTCCTCAGACTTTGGAGTGTGGAAAAACTCTTCAATATGCTATAGTAGTTCTGAATTAAAGACATATTTAGTTAGATGGAAACAAACTAATTTCCTTTTTGATCTCCATACCTCTCTATCTTGACCTATCACTCCACCTCTCATTGTTTATTTTCCTCTCTCTATGCATATACCTATTTGTATTTGTATCTCTATCTCTATTTATCTATATTTCCTCTTCCATATATCCCTTTGTCTCTATCCTACTATTTTTTGTCTATTGTGCTTTCATGGATAAATTTTTTTGGAGAAATCATGGAAAATAACAAACAAATTAACCTAAAACTATGGTGTATCCCTTACAAGAGAAATTGTCAGTCTTTCCAAGTTTGAGCTACATAGTTAATTTGAAATTCCAGGTTTGAAACTTTTGCATTGCTTGAAAAGTACAAACTGAACATAATCAATTCTGATGTATCTGTTATACACTAAGTTTGCACCCTTGTTTCAAGCTCTCATAGTCTTGATAACTTAGTATAACATGGGAATCATCTCCAGGTTGTGGGACCTATGCTAACCGAGATGAGACCTCTAGGTTCTAGGCTGGTTCCTCTTGGATAATCACCTTAATTTGCTTCTTAACAGGAAAATTAAATCTTTTGAGGGAAAGGGATAGAAGGAGTACTTGAAAGTAAAAATGCTTGAAAGAAAACTACCTACTAGGTGATGCACCGAAATGAAGGGTATGGATCTCAGTATAGAGGATGAAATTAATGAACAACTTAGGTCTAAGAGATCACAACTCACTGAATAGGCTTGCATAAGTGTTTCATAGAAGGGTCCGCAACAGAAAGAGGCTATTCAGGGAAAGAAAAAATTTCACAAACAATAGCATTTCTGAGAATTTAGACACAATTTATGACCTACAACAAATATTCACTTCTACAATTCAGCATAGGAATGGGACAAGATTGTTAGGGGGTTGAAATATACCCACAAAAGCATTCACATCCAATCATCCACACTAACACACAATAGTTGCAGAAAGAGAGAGGGATTAGGAACCCTAAGATATCATTGAAAACATCATATACTTCAATCCAATAAGAGATAATTCAAACAAGGAAGCATAGGGACATGAAGGATTGTCACAAAATACCTCTGCAATGTTTTATTATCAATGGGAACTTTACAACTGTATAAGCCAGAGGGTAGAAATGATACCACAGATGACCCTTAAGAAAAGATGAATTTCTTCTACAATTGTGAACCTCTCTTTTTACATAAAAGTCAATTCTGAGCTCAAAAGCTCCAAAAACACATTATATACATCTCCTTTTTTACACACGGGTAGGAATTAAAACCTAACTAGGGTTACATAGATTTGCATTAGAATAACAACCAACCCTAATTCAATCAAATTTGATCATAAATACAACTTTGCAAAATCATAGCTGATCAGATATTTCTTTGAGTGCCCATCCCTGTACTTACAATCAGCCTGTAGACAAGCAACCCAGACTCATCTACCTCTCTGCAAATTGGCCCGCCATGAATGTACTAATTGGTACTTTCAGAAAACAAGAAATGACCAAAGATGGCCGCCCAGACCCCTACCATCATCCTTTTCAACTGCAACATCCTAAAGATAAATTTTGAGCTACTTTTTGTCGTGAATGGCCACTGGATCAAAACGGAGAAAACCCTTTGCAAAACATTTGAATTTGAAAGACAATGGTTATTTTATGGCGCCAGTAGTAAATTGGTGGCTATCATTTAAATCTGACTCAACTTTAAAACACAGTTGTTAGATCTTCTCCTATTTCTTGGCAACGCTAAATAACCTCAGTCATTTAGCGAACACGCGACTAAAGGCTACCTCTAAGTCACAAAATACTTCCTACCTTTGCCAATTTATTTAGAGATTCAGTGAACAAAGCGTTCACTAAATCACCAAGTCATTTGGAGCACCGCTAAACCATTCTGTGAATGAGCGAACATGTAAAACTTTATCGGGACCGCCAAACATTTGGAGCAATAAACTTCCTCAGTTGCCAAATCGCCGAATCACCCAGCTGACAACCCTGAGCCTAGACTCGCCACCTGTCAACCTTCTATTCATTCTGATTGCTTCATCAGCAAACACCTCGATAGCTTCTCTGACAATGAACCCACTACAAACAAGATTCTAATCCAACGGCGGGTGCATGATCTCATGGCCACCGAATATTCCTTCAGATCATACACCCACTGTAGATCTTCATTAAACCAGGATCTCACTGACATTTTGTTCCACCTGTAAGTCTTCATTAGCATATGGCAACCAATCACATTTGAGCAAGTCAGCAACACGCGGCACCGGGCCCACTGACATTTGTCTCTACTTCGACCAATCAAACGTTAGCATGTCAGCATGACTTGGCACGGACCCACCTGACAGAGCCCAGAGATAAAGTAAGATCAATGATTGGCGTATGATTGCATGGGCCAAGAATATTCCATGTGATCATACGACGATCGTTAGATCATCATTGACTGACAACCCGCCAGACCTGCTCTGACATGGCACCACATCACCAACCTTTGACCAATCAGAAGCTGCCAAATAGGAAAACGAGGACCAACCCAACCAAGCCTGCTGCTTGCAGAATTAACCCCGCTTGCTCTGGTGAATCAGCGAACAAAGGGATTCTCCTATTCATGAGATACTTTGATGAATTGTAGTTAAGTCAAGAAAATACATGAACAAAGGGTCTTCGCAGAATCGCTAAACCAAAAGTCCAACCTGGGGTTTCACTAAGCAAATGTCTGACTGAAGGCAATCCACGGAGTCGCTGAATATTTTAGGGTGCTGCCATTTTATTTCACGACTAGGAGAATCAATGCAGTTGCTAGTTTTCTGAAAGGAAGAGATAACCGCTGGGGAAATGAGAGAACTGGCGACTGAAGGAAATAAATTGCACACGTGGATAAACTAGGACCTAAGTTGTCAAAAAAGTAACAATGATATAGAATGAGGGATTAGGGTTTTTAGGGTTTTATGCCCTCAACGGCTACTTTTATGAATACTTAACCTGCAGACCGGGGAACTAGAAAATTTGCAGAGGCCAGGAAACCAAACACAAAGACATGAAATTTTTAGGGATGCGGCAGGGGTTAAACAAAGATTTTGGAGTAGATCTTGGCCAAATTTGCATGGATATGAAAATTAGGGTAACATTTTGGCATTTTTTGTTGGATGTTAGCCTGCTAGACATGGATAACCAGTGGCCTTGACATATTCAGTGGGCATGGGGTCATTTCAAGAACACAAAACTTTGACAGAGGGACAAAACTTGGACCAGAAAGACAAACTTGTGCATAGGCACTTCTTAGAAAATAGGAAACTAACCTAGAAAATAGGGAAAGAACAGGAAACAAAAAAATATATTTACAAGAATTTACAGAGAGGGATTAACCTCAAAACAGGGCTTCAAGTGGAATCCATTCACTAATATAAGCAAAGCATCTCCTTCAAGAGTTGATAGCTGGAAAGCATTAGGCCCCTTGCACTCTATTATAACAAATGGTCCACCCCAGAATGAATCAAACTTTGTATGTCTACCAGGTCTAGCTCTGAATTCATCCCATTTGAGAACTACATCTCCAACCTTGAAATTTCTGACCCTGACTCTTTTATCAAAGTTCTTCTTTGTCTAAATCTGATGAAACTCCATATCTTCCATGGATTTCTCTCTAAGTTCTTCTAACTCCATGAGCTAAGCATACCTGATCTGAAAGGGATCTCCTCCATCAAATAGGGCATATTGAGTGGCTAAGTCCAGAGCTGGTAATTCAGTTGAAATTGACAACTTAACCTCTCTCCCATACACTAACACATAAGGAGAATTCCCAATGATCTTCTTTGGGGTAATCCTGTCTAACCATAAGGAAGACTTTAATTTAGTATGCCAATCTCTCTGATTGTCTTGCAGAGTCTTCTTGATTATCCTAATCAAGTTTTTGTTTGTTGATTCTGCCAAGCCATTACCCTGAGGGTAGTAATTTGAACTGGTATTCAGATAAATGTCATTCTTGATTGCCCATTCTGAGACTTTGAGGCCTGTGAATGCCAATGCATTATCTGATACTATGGAGTCTGGAATGTCAAATCTATGGATTATGTCATCATAAAAAATTAAGACAACACTCTCATTTGATTCTTTCAAAGCAACTGCCTCTGTCCATCTAGTGAAATAATCTGTTGCAGTGATTATCCACTTATGTCCTGCACTAGATGGAGGATTAATCACACCAATGAAGTCTATACCCCATTTCATGAAAGGTTTCTTTGTTCTGACTGGCTGTAGGGGCAAGGTAGCAAGTCTTTCTTTTCCTGCAAACATAGCACATTTGGTGCACTTTCTCACATAATCATGACTATCCTTAAAGATAGATGGCCAATAGTATCCAGCCCTCATGATCTTAAAAGTAGTAGTCCTAGGAGAGAAATGACCTCCAGAAGGTCCATCATGAAATTCAAATAGGACGTCAGCTATCTTTTCTAAATCAATGCATCTTAAAAGGACACCACTGTGATCCTTTCTAAAAATAAATTCATCTATCAGCACAAAAGGAACATATTGTAATCTATAATACCTTCTTTTTGCTGAATCCAAACCTATGGGACATTGTCCTATCTTCAAGTAATGAATCATGTTAGGCAACCAACCTGATGCCTCAACATGTTCTTCTGTAGAATGCACAACCAAAGATGCATTCATTTTCTCTGATTTCTTTGAATTCTCATCCCCTACCAAATGCTCACAAAGACCTCTTCCTCTAACTAGCTTGGTGGTTTGAATATCAACATCATATTCCATCACCTTGGTGATCCAACCAGCTCTTTTCTCATTTAGGTCCTTGGAAAGCAAAAATTCTTTGACACTTGGATGAGTAACTTTCAAGTGTACCTTGCTATGGGTCAATAGATATCTGAACTTTTTAAGGCTCTTTACCACAACAAGTACATGTTTCTCCACAAAAGAGTATCTCTGTTCATACTCCTCTAAACCTTTTCTAAAGAAATCAATAGGCTGCTCCAATCCATCTAAATTTTCTTGAGTCAACATAGCAGATATAGCATCATGTCCTCCATAAGCATAAAGGATAAAATCCCTACTAAAATTTGGGTTTAGGAGAGCAGGAGCTTCTGTCAAGGTTTCTTTGATCGCCTGGAAATTGGCCTTTCCTTCTTTAGTCCAACTGAAAGTTGAACTTTTCTTTAACATAGCTATCAAAGGCTTTAGTAAATCTGCAATATTAGGCAAGAAACACCTAACAAAATTAATCTTTCCTATGAAAGATTGGAGACTTTTCTTATGGTGTGGCAATGGTAACTCTAGGTTGGCTGCAATTCTCTCAGGATCCACTATAATTCCTTCTTTAGCTACTACATATCCCAATAGTTTTCCTTCATGAACCACAAACACACACTTCTTGGGATTAAGAGAGATCCCAAATTCTCTGCACCTTTCAAAGCTCTACCTCAAATGTTTGATATGACCTGCTGCATGTTTAGAATAGACAGGTATGTCATCTAAGTAGGCCAGAACAAACTTGTACATGAGTCTTTTAAAGGCCATATCCATTGCCTTTTGAAAAGTAGCACCTGCATTTGACAGACCAAAGGGCATCTTTTGATAATCCATGGTTCCCCACTTAGTTGTAAATGCAATCTTATATTGATCCTCTTCATTGACCAGGATCTAATTGTATCCTGAATAGCCATCCAACAATGAAAATCTCTCTGATCCTGAGACACATTGTAAGATTTGTTCCATTGAGGGTAATGGATGGTAGTCCTTTAGGGAGGCTCTGTTAAGATCCCTGAAGTCAACACATAACCTCAACTCCCCATTCTTCTTCCTGACAGGAACAAGGTTGGAAACCCAACTAGTATGCTTAATGGGGTAGATGATACCACTTTCTATCAATTTGAGCACTTCCTTATGCATGAGTGGCTCAAGCTTGGGATTAACAGGCCTTTGCTTTTGCCTCATTGGTTTGGCATTAGGTTCTAATTCAATAGTGTGCTAAGCAAGGGAAGGATCAAAACCTTTAAGGTCTTCATATTGCCATGCAAAAACATCACTAAATTCTTTGAATAGTTGAGTGTAAACTTTCTTTTCCAATTCAGTGTTCACCTTTCCAAATTGTAAGCTCTTACCTGGTTCCAACTCTAATTCAACACAATGTTCTTGTTGAACTACCAAGCCAGCTTTGTTCTTCTTAACTTCATCATCCTTGTTGAAGACAACCTCTAAGATGACAAGAAATCTAGGCATCTTATTAGATTTAAGTTGTATCACTTGATCACCATAGTTTTGTGATAATCTATCTTGATTATGCTCTGCAAAAATATCTTCTTCAAACAAGAACTGCAGAATTTGTTCATCATTGTCAAACACCTGTCAATTGACATCATTATTAGGAATAGAGGGTCTGACAATCACTTTGATATGTTGTTGATCTATTTCTTTTGAAATTCTATTGGGAATGTCATACTGAGATCCAATAGCAGCTAATCTATCTACATTTTGATTTAGCTTCCTAGGGATAGCAACAATATTGAAAGCACAAAAATCTTCAATTGCATCCCAAACTCTATGTTTGTATGCTTTCATGGTGTCATTTTTGGTTGCACTTATCCCTCTTACTTGGCTGACAACTAACTCACTGTCACCATAAACTTTTAAGGCCTTAAGCCCTCTTCTTCTAGCCCACTCTAGTCCATTGACTAGGCTTTCGTATTCTGTAGTGTTGCTAGTGCAAGAGAAACTAAATCTAAAGGTTGTGAAGTACCTTTCTCCTTTTGGGGACACTAACATAACACCACCACCAAAACCATGTCTACTTCTAGCTCTATCAAAAAATAGTTCCCAAACCTGATTGCTCTGATCCTCTGAATCAGTGTCCTCTTTGATAAGGCTTGGCTCTATAGATCCACTCTCTTGTATCAAATAGTTATCCAAACCAGCATTCCAAATGACATGCTCTGATTCTCTTTCATCTAGGAAAATATTAGGGATATTTTCTATTTTGGTGCTTGCTTCACTAATGGTTTGGAAATCACTGCTATCAAATGCAGAGCAATTTGCATTGATGGTATTGGACACGTAAGGTTCTATATGGTGTGCTGACAATTTCTTTGATTTAATGGTAACCTTGGTACCATACCTTGTATGAAAGAGCATGTGAGACCAATCAGAAGAAAGATAGCCTCCTATTTTGGTTGTAAACTCCCTTGACAAACATATGGCAAATAAAGCAGGGAGATCTATTATATATATATCAAGGAGGATGGAAAAATTAGGACTAGCATGAAGTATTAGACTGGTATCCTTGGCCACACCTATAGTATTGACTGAGGATCCATCAAGTTGTGTGACCTTCTTTTGGAAGGATTCATATTCTAGTCCTAATTGGTTAGCTACTTTCTTGGGCATTACAGTGCTAGTAGCTCCACTATCTACAATACAATTATGTACTAAAGATTTTCCAATAATTAGAGATACATAAAAGGGAGGAGGCTTTGAATTCCTACCTTGCATGGTGTTGGCCTTGGAGTTGCTACTTGGAGTCTCCTTTTCTTGATCAGTGTTAACCAACACTAGCTTTGCAGCTTCTTTTGCAGGCTGAGGAGTTGCTACCTCAGTCATGGCTTTCTTCAAAATCTCAAACTGCCTTGGAATAGCCAAAGAGTCCCACATAGACATAGTGACATTCACCTTCTTCATGTTGTCTACAATATTGAAAGGTGTCACAGTGTGTACTCTTTATTGTGCTTTCACCATGATGAGCTCCACTTCTTTTGGAATTTGGCCTTCTTTGCTTGTGATGGCAGGAACCTCCTTAGGTGTGATGGGATTAGCTAGTTGCACTCGTTCTGCAGATGTAGTGGCTTTAGTACCAAAATCCACTCTCTCCATGTCTTGAGCTCTCCTTTTTGCTCTTGTGTAGGCAATGAAAGAAGCTTCATCATTGACTCCATTGAAGTCTGGTTGCTCCCAATTGAATAGAGCAGTCTCATTTTCTTATGGTTCTTGTTGAGGAACTGATCCACTAGATGAAGCCTCTGATTGAGCTTGTGAGGCATTTTGAACCATCAGAGCTTGGTTCATCCATCCATTTGAACATGTAGCTTGATTATGAGGCTGATTACAAGGAAAGCACCATTCATTTTTCATAGCATATTATTTTGACTAGGAACCATATCCCTAACTGGATTTGCAGAGTTGAGAGGTGCAGGGTTATATGGTTGGAATGGTCTTTGATTAAAACTTTGTTTTTGTCCTTGATAGCCTCCTTGGTATGGTGGCCTATTTTGCTGATAAGGTTGTCCTTGATTCTGATATTGTTGGCTAGGATCTTGGCCTTATGGCTGAAAGGGTGGTCTGATTCCTTGACCTTACTTCTTCAAATTTGTAACCTCCTTAGTTAAGGTTTGCAACAAATTTGTCATTTCTTGCTTACTACTTTCTTGACTATTTTTTATTTCTTGTAGCTCTTGAGAGAAACTTGTTGTTAGCTCTTGACCACTAGTACTAGCTTGGGGTGCTAATATGGTGGGGATAAGGGTAATTGGGGGTACTTGTACAGGTGCAATGGGTTGAAGGCTAGGGAATATGGGCATGGGTGGCCTTCTAGCTATCATGCCTACTTGAAGTAGATAATTTTCAGCCCTGACAGCTATGTCAAAAGCTTGGGGTAAAGAAGCACCACCCATAGACTGGATCATGATAGAAATTTGACCATTCAAACTTTGCAAGTAATATAGGAAAGCGTGGTCAGCTGATGGTCTCATTGAGACTGGGATTCTATTCCATGTTTTAAGGAATCTACTATTGTAATCTATCATTTGTTCTTGAGGGTCTCTTTTAATGGTTGTTAACTGCTCAACCATAGATAAATTATCTGATTTATCCTCAAAATGCTTACTTAATGCATCCCCTAAAGCATCCCATGAATTGATAAAACCAACGGCTAGAGTTCTAAACCATTCAAGAGCCTTACCTTTTAGAGAGGCTGTTAATAATTTTGTGGCCACATCTTCTTGAGTTATGTTGTGTATGTTGCAGATGGTGGTCACATCTCTTATGTGCTCAAAAGCTATTGTCTACCATTCACCTGTGAAATCAAGCAAGCTCTTTAATGACACCAAGGGCACATCATGATGTACAGCAAAAGTTAATGGACTCCCCTAGTTGAAAGGTGCAAAAGCATACTGTCTAGCCATTGTAGGAGCTGTCACTTGAAGATTAACAACTATGTGAGTTGTATTTGCTGCTAGATTTGAATCTTCTTCTAGATCTCTGGTTAGAGATCTTCCTCTTCTTCTGGAATGAAAGGGAAAAGGTCTCCTTTCTGAAGTATTAGGAGGTGTAGACTGAACTCTCCTTGCAGGGGATGTTCTTTGAGTTGACCTGCCTTTGTAGCTTCTTTTTTAGGGCAACTCTGAAAATTCTGTAGGCTTTGAGCTTCTAGTCTCAATCTTTCTCATAAACTTTGAACAAATTATCCTGAGTCTATGAAATCAGTGGAGTCGCCAGATATACTTGATAGATCAACCTCTAAAGGTCTGTATTATGAAATCTGTATATCAGAGATAACATAACTTTAAACAATGAACTTCTTTACTGTAGTCCCACCGGGCGTGCGAGAAATGTTATACACTAAGTTTGCACCCTTTTTTCAAGCTCTTGTAGTCTTGATAACTTAGTATAACATGGGAATCATCTCCAGGTTGTGGGACCTATGCTAACTGAGATGAGACCTCCAGATTCTAGGTTGGTTCCTCTTGGATAATCACCTTAATTTGCTTCTTAACAGGAAAAGTAAATCTTTTAAGGGAAAGGGATAGAAGGAGTACTTGAAAGCAAACTACCTACTAGGTGATGCATCGAAATGAAGGGTTTGGATCTCAGTATAGAGGATGAAATTAATGAACAACTTAGGTCTAAGAGATCACAACTCACTGAATAGGCTTGCATAAGTGTTTCATAGAAGGGTCCGCAACAGAAAGAGGCTATTCAGGGAAAGAAAAGATTTCACAAACAATAGCATTTCTGAGAATTTAGACATAATTTATGACCTGCAACAAATATTCACTTCTACAACTCGGCATAGGAATGGGACAAGATTGTTAGGGGGTTGAAGTATACCCACAAAAGCATTCACATCCAATCATCCACACTAACACACAATAGTTGCAAAAAGAGAGAGGGATCAGGAACCCTAAGATATCGTTGAAAATATCATATACTTCAATCCAATAAGAGATAATTCAAACAAGGAAGCATAGGGACATGAAGGATTGTCACAAAATACCTCTGCAATGTTTTATTATCAATGGGAACTTTACAACTGTATAAGCCAGAGGGTAGAAATGATACCACAGATGACCCTTAAGAAAAGATGAATTTCTTCTACAATTGTGAACCTCTCTTTTTATAGAAAAGTCAATTCTGAGCTCAAAAGCTCCAAAAACACATTATATACATCTCCTTTTTTGCACGCAGGCAGGAGTTAAAACCTAACTAGGGTTACATAGATTTGCATTAGAATAACAACCAACCCTAATTCAATCAAATCTGATCATAAATACAACTCTGAAAAATCATAGCCGATCAGATATTTCTTTGAGTGCCCATCCCTGTACTTACAATCAGCCTGCAGACAATAAACCTGGACTCATCTACCTCTCTGCAAATTGGCTCGCCATGAATGCACTAATTGGTACTTTCAGAAAATAAGAAATGACCAAAGACGGCCGCCCAGACCCCTACCATCATCCTTTTCAACTGCAATGTCCTGAAGACATAAATTTTAAGCTACTTTTTGTCGTGAACAACCGCTGGATCAAAATGGAGAAAACCCTCTACAAAACATTTGAATTTGAAAGACAATGGCTATTTTATGGTGCTAGCAGTAAATCGATGGCTATCATTTAAATCTGACTCAACTTTAAAACACAGTCGTTAGATCTTCTCCTATTTCTTGGCAACGCTAAATATCCTCAGCCATTTAGCGAACATGCGACTGAAGGCTACCTCTAAGTCACAGAATACTTCCTACCTTTGCCGGTTTATTTAGAGATTCAGCGAACAAAGCATTCGCTGAATCGCCAAGTCGTTTGGAGCACCGCTAAACCATTCTGTGAATGAGCGAACATGTAAAACTTTATCGGGACTACCAAACATTTGGAGCAATAAATTCTCTGAGTCGCCAAATCGCCGAATCACTCAGCTGACAACCCTAGGCCCAGAATCACCACCTGTTAACTTTCTATTCGTTTCGACTGCTTCATCAGCAAACACCTCGACAACTTCTCTAACAACGGACCCACTGCAAACAAGAATCTGATCCAACGGTGGGCGCATGATCTCATGGCCGCCAAATATTCCTTCAGATCATATGCCCACCGTAGATCTTTATTAAATCAAGACCCCACTGACATTTCGGTCCACCTGTAAGTCTTCATCAGCATATGGCAACCAATCACATTTGAGCAAGTCAGCAACACGTGGCACCGGGCCCACTGACATTTGTCTCTACTTCGACCAATCAAACATTAGCATGTCAGCATGACTTGGCACGGACCCACCTAACAGAGCCGAGAGATAAAGTAAGATCAACGGTCGACGTATGATCGCATGGGCCAAGAATATTCCATGTGATCATACGATGACCGTTAGATCATCATCGACTAACAACCCGCCGGACCTGCTCTGACATGGCACCACATCACCAACCTTTGACCAATCAAAAGCTGCCAAATAGAAAAATGAGGACCCACCCGACCAAGCCCGTTGCCTACATAATTAACCCCGCTTGCTCTGGCGAATCAGCGAACAAATGGATTCTCCTATTCGCGAGATACTTTGATGAATTGTGGTTAAGTCAAGTGAATACGCGAACAAAGGGTCTTCGCAGAATCGCTAAACCAAAAGTCCAACCTGGGGTTTCACTAAGCGAATGCTCGACTGAAGGCAATCTGCGGAGTTGCTGAATATTTTAGGGTACTACCATTTTATTTTGCAACTAGGAGAATCAATGTAGTCACTAGTTCGCCAAAAGGAAAAGATAACCGCTGGGGAAATGAGAGAACTGGCGACTGAAGGAAATAAATCACACACGTGGATAAACTAGGACCTAAGTTGCCATAAAAGTAACAATGAAATAGAATGAGGGCTTAGGGTTTTCAAGGTTTTATGCCCTCAATGACTACTTTTATGAATACTTGACCTGCAGACCAGGGAACTAGAAAATTTGCAGAGGCCAGGAAACCAGACACAAAGACATGAAATTTTTAGGGATGCTCGGCAGGGGTTAAACAAAGATTTTGGAGTAGATCTTGGCCAAATTTGCATGGATATGAAAATTAGGGTAACGGTATCAATATATGTCTCCTTATAGTCTTATCAATTAACTTGGAATTATATTCTCCATAATTTTAGATTAAGAAAATAAATCATAGTGCTATAAAATGTTGGCAGGAAAAAGCGACCCCATTTGAAAAGAGGTAGAAGAGAAGTAGATAAAATAAATCACAGTGCTATAAATTTTTGACAAGAAATAACGACCCCATCTAGAAAGAGGTAGAAGAGAAGTAGATAAACTATAGTATGGAGATCGTAGAAGAACCCGATACATTTCTTGTTCCAAAAAGAAGACATAATGGAATTCAATTTTCTTGTGAAGTTAAAGATGAACCACACAAGACATGGTGGGCTTCAAATATCAGGAAAGATGAAGACTTAATTATAAGTAAAAATAAACAATTCTTGGTTTTCTTTTCTTAAATTAAAAGTGTAGTTTTTTTTTTTAATTTGATTTTGCATAGGTTTTTAGTAATATTTCTGATCATATTTTATTATTTATTTTTCTATTTTTAGTCAATTAATATTTAATGATGGATTGTGGAGTGTATTTTGAAAAGTTGATGGAAGACACACACAATCAATTCTGAAAATGATAAATATTATAGATTTTGAAAATTTAATACCATTAATCATAATTATAATTGTATGAGTGTATTTTTAAAATGTAATTATTTATAAATTGTAAAAATAAAATAAAATATAGTAAACATCAATTGAATTATGCTAATTTTTTGTTTTTACAATTATTATTTGAGTAAAGAGAGATAGGGGGAGAGAGGGGAAGAGAGTGTGTAAATCAAGTATTAGAAAGAGGCTGATAATTATGAAGGGAGTGGGAGGGAGAGAAATAGGAAGGGGAGAGGAGAGGGGGGAGATGAAGAGATAGAACAATAAAGATATATGAGGTGATAGATAGATAATAGATAATGAGATAAATAGAAATAGAGGAAATGGGATATGGGTAATCTATTACACTCATATGTATATGAAATGTTTATAAATTTTAGAATAAAAACAGTATATTCCATTTCTGATTTTTTAAATTTTTTGGCTCTGTTCTTTGCGTAGGTTTTGATGGATTTTGAATTTGAGGAAGCTACATTTTGGGGCTTTTGTGTGTGTTTTTATCGTTTGAAACTCAAGCAATTAATTCATTTTACTATTCTTTTTTTTACTCCTGTTACTATTTTTCAACTATAGGTTGATGTATTCTACGGGCTCTTAGAGGGGCGATATTCATCTAATTTTCCCTTAGACAAATACCTCTAGGACGCCTTGTCCCAATTCCAAATTATTAAAAATTCACTTCAATACAGAATCTTGACTCTCAAATTTTAGAGGGAGAACTTGTAATTATCGATTTTGAATACCTCAAATGTCAAATGTGAATCTCCAAGATGAAAGCTGGATGTCGAGTATTCCTCTCTTTCACTTTTGAAATTTGGAAACAAGTTGATTACCATATATATGCCACAGATATACTCATATGCTAGTCTCATAAAAATTGTTCCTTGTCTGTGATTTTGTGAGGTGTAGAAAATAGGTTGAACAAATAATGATTTTTATTTGCTCAGTCCATGATCATGTCAAATAACAATACTCAATCATCTCTATCCCAAAACCATATCACTTCATTAGTATCTAACTATCATTCACTATATATGTCATTGTTCCATCTTTTTATTGTGAGTCATTCCATCAATGTTTATCCTGTATGTACATTGTGTATCCGGTTGCAACTATTTGTCAAAAGTTAATATTTTTAATTGTTCATACATGAAATGGAGATTTAGAAAGATGGAACATTTTTTACTATCTTTCCACAAATATGTTTCTTTTATTGACGGGCTTAGTTATTTTGAAGTGTACATTATAAAAGAAAATAAATCATATTTTAATACTACAAATATTTACAATTTGTCAAGAATACTAATAATTAAACCAACAAACAATCGAACAACAAAAGAATATAGGTAAATATAATACACTCTATTTGCCTTTGCATGACATGTCAGAGAAAACAAGAAACACTAGATTGCAGATTGGGATCCAGTAACACTACCTCGCGCCTCACGTCCTTGATATCGATGGTCGTTCTATGCTTATTCTTCAAACTTGTCTTGCAGGAGAAGGTGGCTCTGGTCTCCTTGTCATTGCACAGGTACGTAATGCCAAATTCACCACGCACATATTTCCCATTGATAAAAGATAGGGACACCATGGTAGACACTTGGTGGAGGAAGTAGCCTGCGTCAGTACTAAAGTGTCAAAATGCATGGAACACGTTTCTAGGAGGAGCTACGTTAGAAGGGACACGTTGCTAGAAGATTATACACGTGCATAGATCCCACACCGTTCTTCCTTTTCGAGCTAAGAGACCATTTCACGACACCTTCATTTCATGACTGAAATAGATATTCCCAACGTCAGACTATCGGGAAGTCTTAAAAAGCTGGTGGGCATCTCCCCAGGAGAAAGCCTATCGACTTAATTACTAATTATAGGGAAATAATAATTTAGAATCTTTTGCTATTTTTGTAGAGCACTTAAAAATTGAAATTAAGGTAAAAAAAAGGGGAGGCTACAAATAAGTAGTAGTTGCTTATTGCGAAAAGTGACAAGTGTCTTTACCATGTATCTCCATCTCCTATTTATTTGCCTACAATTTTGCATTCAATATTATTTGCAACTAATAATTTAATTTTAAATAATATATGAAGACTACTTTAAAAAATGTACTATGAATCTAGTGAAATATTTTTTAAACTTTGGTCGTGGCCTTCCAACCAACAAGCCATGGCATTGGTGAAATTGATACATAAATTTATTTTTGTTGTATTTCTATGCATACATTTTATTGAATTAACTTATACTACTCAAATTGCAGGTATGCATAAGGATATCCACACAAAAAAATGTAGTGTAGGCCAAATTCCATAGTTAATGTAACCTGAATTTTAAATTTGAAAAGTAATTTTGCTTTTAAATAACATCAATAATTTATTTTCTTTTACCATACATCAGACTATAATATTATCTCTTAATCCTCTAATTGAGGCAATTTTATGCCTAGCTATCCTCGTCTTTCCTACTTAACTACAAATCCCTAGGAAATATTTCATGAAGAAAATTAGTGTTGTCCAAATACATAGGAATAATGTTGGTATGGCTTTTGTTGGGAAGGCTTATGGAGAAAGTGCTTTTATTATGTTTCCACAACCTAGAGGTTCTATCTGATATCGCTTTTTTTTAATCTCTTATAACACTTTAGTTTCCATGGCTATCTTTATATGTTAGAGATAATTAATGACAATCATTGTGAGCCTCTATTCTATTGATATAGAAAAGTGTGAAAATGGTTAAGATTTTAAATCTATTAGTTTGAACCACAAACACATAAGAACAATTGACATAGATGTAATAAGATACGTGGTATTGTTTATTTGTAAGAAGAATATTTAAAAATATGATCTTTCATTCAAACCTGTATTGCATTTTATTTTGAATATTAAGATGTATAAATTTTTATTCAATTTGCAAATCAAAATATTTTATTTTATCAAGAATTTTAATAACAAATTGGTAAAATATTTCAAAAATAATAATTATATATCTCAACCAATTATTTGGTTACTTTTCAAACACATGATTTTTAGAGTTAGATTATATTTTTATCTAAAGTAAAACTAAATTCATTTAGATGAATACTCGTAATTAATCTTAATGAATATATAATTGGACATCTACTTTTCTATCAAAATTATGTTTATAAAATGTTTATGTTGTTTTTATTATAATTTTTATGAATTTTTTTAATATTTTAGATTGAAATCATCCAAGCCTAAACAATTTTACAAGAAAAGCAAAAAATATGGTGAAATCCCAAAATAATTATGGAAGAGGGAGAAAAGAAATTTCTTTAGGAAATAAGATCCAACTCCCAACCAACCAAAAAAAAGAAGATTAACAAGAAATTATGACTAACAAAACATAACTTGTGTACGGCAATTAATTATAATTAATTATTATTGAAAATTATTGAAATTAATAATAATTATATCTTACCTTTATTGAAATTAATAATAAGTATATCTTACCTTTATATAATGATTTAATTTTAATAATTTATAATTATTATATTATTTTATATTATAAATTAATTACCATAAATACTAACCACTACATGACACTTATTTAAACTTACTAATTTCACACTTTCCCAAAAAATAAAAAATAATTACGCCGTAGGCGTTTTCATCTGAGAGGGCTCAAGCAAATGTTTTCATCTGACGGTGAGAAATCCTCTAGAGAGAATGACGACCATGAAATACATCTCGTCCGTTCAAAACAAAACTAGCGCATTGTAGAAGGTTTCATATCAGATACAGTAGGGCCCACGAACCATCACATTAATTCACTCTGCAGGCGCAGGAAGCAACTGTTCCCAATCACGCCGATTTCAGAGTATTTGGCCGAGAGTTGAACGGACGAGATCATAACCCGTTTCCTGGACGCTCTATTGTTTGGTTTCCTGGACGCTCCCAATGCTCAGCTTTGAACATTTTCCCCCAAATTTTGTTTCAGAGTCAAATTGCTCTTCCGCCTGCAATTGCTCTTCTTGAATGTAAATACGAGATTATCAAAGGCTTCATTGTTTCTCAAAAGCTGTAATAGAGAAAAAAAATTAGTGCATTCAAAATCCCCTCTGTTGGCTTAAGGGTTTTGAGTTTTGGGAGGGGGAAAAAATTTAGTTTATTCTTTCTTCTCTCCTCTCAATCACTGATTCAGGAGTTTATGTATCCCGCTGTGATGTTAACGGCCGCCTTTGCTAAAATGTGTAGAAAATATCTGTCATTTTTTGCCCTTCCGATAAATTATTTCAATCAGTTACAGCCGCCCAGCCTCTCTGTTCAAAGCAACGAAATAACTTTTAAAATTATATGCACAAACATAAATGAATGGGCTCTTGTACAGGGAATAAAGATTTTTATTGTACATACAACCTGCAATTTCTGAATATTACAATGCTAATATTCAAGGTTTCTATGTGTAGGAAAATAAACTCCGGAGTTACGTTTACTGATGTACAATGGTAATATGGCCATTAGATTTGAATTGAGACTGATGAAGGGGTGGGATGTGTTGGTTTGTAATGCTTAGATACTTGATTTTATAATACAGATTTAGTTAATAATTGGAATTGAAGATATGTTATTGGTTCAGTAATATTTTGATTATAATAAATTTAATCAAAACAATATTTTATTTAATAAGTTGTATGTATGATTTGATCTTTTTCGTATGGATTTCTTCTAAGTTACATATATATGTAACTTTCTAATCTTTGATATCTATGTGCATGCGTATTTAGAGATTGGTAGTGTTGAGAAGTACCTTAGAGATTGGTGTGTAAAGAGAGTGTCAAACTTTCTTGATAATTAGTCAAGTTCAAATACATGTCCACCATAAAATGTAAGATGTTTAGATAATAATTTGATTGTATAATATCACTTTAGCAAGTGTGAATATAATGTAAGTGAGATACTAATGCTTTAATTTAATAACCCCACCTTGAGCAAGGCTTGTCCTTATATATATACAAGATGATCAGTGCTCCTTTTAAAGTGTTTTGGTGCACAAGTTAACAAGTCACTGTCATATTCTTTGAAAGGGTTAGCAATAGGTAGATAGGTTGACACCTACAATCTAGTCTTGCATGAAAAGAGCCTATAAAGATGCACCGGTTGTATTCTATAGTGGTGGATTGAACATAATAAAGACTTGGTTCAAGATTAGACTTGGCTGACACACAACATAAGGTGAATTAAGTACAATGACAATGCATTTAAAATATGATCCAAAATAGGTGGAAAACAAGTGAGGAAAAGGAAAAGGCGTGCAATTTTCTCCTATATAATATGTTTAATTCATGTAAGGGAAAACAACTCAATTCTTTATATAGCTTGGTTTGAAAAACCCTAGGTTTTATTGTAGGCGTATTAAAGGAAACTTAGAATTTTAAAACCTATTATATACCAATTATCATAAAATAAAAGAATTACACATTAGTAAATAACTTGTAGTTAAAGTGCAAAAATAAGCAAACATCTTTAACTTGGTGTTACACACTAAAGGACCTCCATGTAACAATATTAATTTGGGACATGATCTTGACGTTATCCCTTTAATGGTGCACAAATTATCAAACTTATTCATTTAAGTTTCAAGGACAAAAGGGCATCAATGGCACCAAATTCAAAAGGAACACAATTTGACCTCATCTCTTGATAGATACATAATTAATCAAACTTTTTCAACTAAGTATCAAGGAATAGGGGCCTCCACATTATCAAATTTTTCTAGGGCCTGATTTTGGCCTCATCTCGTTAATGGATTAATGAATAGTTAAACTTTTTCAATGCAAAGTTAAGGATGGAGTGACCTTTGTGCAACCAAATTTTTGGTTGAGGCATAATCCAAACTTCATCCCCTTTGTGGTGTGTGGATGATTGAACTATGTTAACATATGGAAATAATGTGTAGTCATATGGAAATAATGTGAGTCAAAATGATTACAAGAGTAATTATGGATTACGAAAGAGAAATCGCCTAAAAAACAAGACCTTGTTGTAATGATTTAAAACAATTAATATAATCGTCAACTAGTAGGGATGAATGAGATTGTCTAGATGATGAACAAAATAATAGTTAAAAAAAGAAAGATATATAATTATTTGATTAATGTATATATAATTAATAAATAAATATTTAAAAATTTAAAAATAGATATAAAAATAAAAAAGATTGATATAGACGGAACGAGTGAAATGGAAAAAGGTGCGATTTTTTATTCTTCCAACATTAATAAAGCGTACCTATTGCACACCAAAATACAATTACTAGTATTGACTTGAAATGCTTTGTAAAAGTGGAAATAATGCCTCCATGACTAGTGTTTGCTCTTCTCCTCTCACAGCGAAACCTCTCTCCACTTCTCTTTGCAGAAAGACACCTTTAATAGACTTGAAGCGGAATTCAGCATTTCCAGTGAGCCACCTGGAACGTTGTGTTAAGACACATATCACTGCCCATCTACCCTCTCCAATCCCCATCCAACATACATGGTCGTAAGAGCCAGTGTCCAGACGCCTCACTAAATGAGGATGATCCAAATTTACAGCAGCATTTATAAGAAAACAGAGCATAATGGCATTGCCAGTGGAGAAATGGTTCTGCACCACCAATTTCGATTCAGCCAAATTATCATTGGAGGAATGCTTAGAGAAGGAATCAGCCACTGACAGATGAGGAGACAGCCCAAGCTCGAAGGAGTCCACAAGTGGCCACGCCTCGGGGACCACCCGCATGCATATTATTGTAATATCATCTGGCCATTTCTGCAAAACATTCAGTCAGTGCAAAATTAGATGAAGATAAGTTCAAATATTATGTTCCTTCAAACTACTATTTTATTACCTGCATCCTTTGAATGCAACTTTGGATAACTGATCCCTTCTTTGCTCTCCTCAAGTTCTCCATGCTTTCTACGCCCGGCACCTCCAACCTCTCACTTTCATTGCATAATAAAATCAATCTTTCCAATTTTGTGCAATGTTGTAAACCTTCAATTTTCTCAATTCGGTCACAATTGTGTACTTCAAACTCTCTGAGAGAAGTTAATCGTGTAAAGCTCGGAAGCTCCTCCAGCTTTGGACACCTCCATATACCCAGAAATTCAAGGTTTACTGGCAGTGCTGTGATCTCTGTTAAATGATTATTTCCAAGAAGACTTAGCCTCTGAAGACGGGGATAACGGTCTTCAGAAAATGAAACCCTGCACACTGCTGTTAGGACAAGTTCCAGCCGCATCAGGTTACTCAATGCAAAAGATATATATGCTGCTCCAAAATCAGCTTGGCTGATTGGGCACTCGCATATGTATACATGCTTAAGCTTTCGACACATCTGAATTTTAAGATCTGTCAAGGAGCACAAGTTTCCAAGAGAGGTCGGCAAAGATTCCAGATTGGGACACTCCTCTATTGAAAGATTTGTTAAGGAAGACAAGTTTCCAATAGAGGTCGGCAAAGATTCCAGTTTGGGACAATTCCTTATTGAAAGATTTGCTAAGGAAGACAAGTTTCCAAGAGAGTTTGGCAAACTTATAAACAATTCACTCCCTATCCGAATCTCTCGCAGTCTGCTTAGTTGATCTATTTTAATTGGTAGCTCCTTCAACCTCTTCACACCTCCTAAATCGAGGCTTCTCAAGGACGCCTGATTTGTGATATTTTCAGGCAGCTCCTCCAATTGTGTGCAGCCACAAAGACTCAAATACTCCAGCTTTGTAATGTTTTGAAAATCTTCTGACCGAAGCATGAGCTTTTCACACCCCCAGAAATTGAGATATCTTAGGAGAATCAAGTTCTTAAAAGAAACTGGTAATCTCCTTAAGTTGCTACACCAGGTCAAATCTAAATACTGCAGATTTGTCAAATCACCGAACCTACTCGGTAGTGATGATAACATTGTACAATCATACAATTCGAGGTGCTCTAATAATTTCAAACGACAAAACTCTTCTGGCAGACTATCTATGTGTATGCTCCTCTTTATTACTATCTTTTTCAACTCATTCAGACACCCTATTGAGTTTGGGAATCGTCGGAATCTCCAGCAATTGGAAATAATCAACTCTCTTAACTCCACGGGAGCCTGCACCATATTTCCAATGAGGGGGGCATAAAACTTACTGCAATTAATTATTATAAAACAAATTGAAATATATATTTAATAGAGCAAAAACTAAAGGCTACTCACATCGCTCTCAGCCTCCCATAGCTGTTCTAAGAGATGTTTCCCACCACGTGATTCAGAAAGGTGTAAAACCTTCAAATTTTTTTATGAAAGCTGTGTCGAAAGAATTCTATGCCCAATATCGTCCCAGCGAAGCCAGAGCAGCTCTCTTGATGCCTCATTTATTATTTGATTAAAATTATTTCCTTCAATCACTAAAAGTTTTAGTCCAACTAAAGAGGCTCTGAGAAACAAAATTCCCCCACTTACGTGTTCAGCCTGCCATCAACAACCACAAAACTTAACAAACTCACTAATTAATCAACATCTTCCCTATATATTATTTAGGAGGGTATCGAGTGTTGAATACTAAAACTATGAACTATTCGAAAAAAAACTACATAATACAGAAAATTTGTACAAACAATTCGAATTAGTGTTAGTATGCAGAGAAATAATGAGCACAACAAACGTACATATGACAACCGCTCTTCTCTTCCAGTTGTGGCAACCTTAATTCCTCGAATGCTATTTGTTTTCTGGAAATTTAAAAAAAAATCAAAATTTTATAGAAATAAAAATAAATTAATTGGCTACTCAAACACATACAACATAAATAAGTTCTCAAAATAATAAGTGAGGATTTTGAAAGGGTTTGGAATCCTTACAAAAAGAAAGATTAAGCATTAAACACATCTAAGATAGCAAGGACCAGTCATGAGGGTCATTAAATATACAATAGAAATAAATAAAAATTATAAATCTTTACAAATTATCAACACAAAGATGGTTTCCAGTGCAAATAGATCAAGTTGTTATTTCAATTAGACTGCAAAATGGACAAACAAGACTAGTCTTTCAAACAACTGTTTAACAAATAAAATCAACAAACATCTTTGACCAAAGGTGTTTCCTTTCCATTGTTAGCTCTGAACTAAAAGAAAATATTAAACTCACCTCTGTTTGTTTGCTAGAATCAATAATTTGCTGGGATAACCAAATTCGGGAGGTTGAATGTTGATTTGCAACTTCCCTTCCTAAATCTCTTAAGTGGTCGTGCATTCTTATGCAATTATCATTATCAACCTCAATCAAACACTTATTTAAAAGTCTTTCCCAAGTGTATATACCACTCCACCCTGATCCATCCCAGACTTCAATTGCCAAACTTTTCTCTTCTCCAATAAAGAAGCATGCTATATCAAGGAATGCCTCTTTTTCTTCATCATCAAGAGCATCATAACTTACTTTGAGTTTCTCTCTGATATTTGCATGCAAAATTCTTGAGATCTTATGAAACAAAGACTCCCAATATTGTTTGTTGGACCTCCCATATAGTTGACCTCCAAATACCTTTAGAGACAGGGGCAATCCTTGACAGGCCTCTACAAACTTTTTAACAAGCTTCTCAAATCCATGGAGGGGAGAGGGATGTAAGAATGCATGCCAACAAAAAAGTTGTTCTGCATTGAACCGATCAAGTGCTTTCATTTTATATATAGAGTATATACCCCAGGATTTAAGAACTTCATATTCTCTTGTTGTAACAATGATGAGACTACCCCTTACAAGACTGTCTTTTACAAGTAAAAGTGCATCCAATTGATCCACATCATCCACGTCATCGATCACAATGCACACCCTAAAAGATCTCAAATGCCTTGCAAGAATAGCCTTACCTTGCTCTATATTGTCCACTTGTTCATTCCCACCAAAGCCTTTGAGGAGTTGAGTCTGCTTGTTCTGCAATGCACCTTTGGCTTCTCTAATATCAAAAATAAAACAAGATCTTTCCATGGAGGAAGATCTTCTGTTATATAGTTCTTTGGCAAGAGTGGTCTTTCCCGAACCACCCATGCCCCAAATACCCACAATTTGTACACCCTGATCATCTGGGACAAGGTGGAGTGTATTCTCAAAATCTTCCATTGTTTCCTTTAGACCTACTGGATGTTTTGCAACTATTAAGGGCACATTGCCTATTTCTTTCAGCACAATATTCACAATGTTCTTGAACAGCCTCATCTCATCACTGAACAATAAAAAAATTTAAAAATCAAACTTTGCACAGATGTCTATGCCCAAGTTAAACTTCATGGTCATAAAACAAAACACATATTTGTTAAAGATAGGGGGCCAAATGTGTGGTACTTACTCATTATTTTGTATGATTTGGCCACTGTATAATGAGACTTCAGAGAGTGCCTTTTTCCATTCCTGGAGCTTTTCTGGCTTATATCTACACTTCTTTTCATGCTTGTTAAAGGCAGCAACGTACTTTCCTTTCCCCTGAGCTACATATCTGAGATCAGAAGGATCTACATAGTAGAAAATGGGAACAATTTTGGCGCCAGTTTTAAGTATTAATGACAGCTCTTCTAAACACCAAGCTGATTCTGCATACCTCTCTGAAAAAATTGCTATATGCAGAGTAGCACCGCGGATTGCTGCTTCTATAGTTGTAGGCAAGAAATCGCCATATTCCAGTACCTCCGAATCCAAAAAAGCTGTGACTTTCATGTTCTCAAGAATATCATCGATTCTGCTGGCTATTGTTTTTTTCACATCTGGTCCACGATGATTAATGAAAACATCAAAAGAGGGCTTTTGAATGAGGGTTGAGGGTGTACATGAATACGGTGAGATTTCATGGAAAGCACCCATAATACCTTCGTTCTCTGGTATACAGCCAGCTGAAGTAGATGCCATGGAATTCGATTCCATTGACCGCCGTGAAACAAAGGAAGAAACCCAATCTAAGCAGCATGAAAACAAGCCTCCAGAAGATGATGGAGAAGAAGAAGAACAACAAGTGTTTGCAGGCTCGCTCTCTGTTGGACCAGAGGTAGTAGATGTTGATGCCATGGGATTAGATTTAATTGAACACAGAGAAAACCAGTTAAAGCAGGCTAGAAAAATAAGGTTTCCAGCGAGGGCAAAAACTGGGTGTGGGTAAGAGAAGGGAAAGCAGGGAATTAAATCAAGAAGGGAGCGAATTGGTGGAAGAAACGTGGAATCCACTAATAGGAAAAAGCGAGTTGTACAGTGATCAGCTAAGTTAATCTGGGAAAAACGTGGAATGAATGTGGAAGGAAGAAAAAGAGGGATTTGCGTGTGAGTGGAACAGGGATTATCTTTTCGTACAGGGAAGAAAGTGGGATGAAAGTGGACGGAAGAAAAAGAGGGATTTGCATGTGAGTGGAAGAGGGCTTATCTTTTCGTACTGGAACGAATGTGTGGAAGAGGGAAGAAAGTCGGTGATTTTTTCTAATAAGGCAGGAAAAATGATGTGACAAATGGAGAGCGGTACAACATTGTGAGGAATCCAATTTTCTTTTAAGATACGTAGGCTCAGGTTTCCGGTTTCCTTGGATCATTGGGATAGAATCCATCAACAATTGTTGCCCATTAAGAAGAAATAAAAATTACATATATTCTAATAAAAATATAATCTACAGTAATACATCTTTTTATTAAAATTTAACATATTTAAATTTATATTAAAATTTTAAATATATAAAAATAATAATGTATTAAAATATTATTTATAGGTTAAAATGTTAATGCTAAAAATTGAATAATTTAAAGAACATAAAACAAATTAAGTAAAAAAAATATATCATTTATATTATTTATTTTAAATAATTATAATATTATAGAGGTGAATTATAATATTATAGAGGTGAGTTAGAAAATAGAAGGAAAAAAATTGATAGGAAATCATGTTTGTTTTGAGGACATAATGTGAGATAAATCATTAATTTTTTTGACATTGTAAAGGACATTTTATTTTCTTTCATAAAAATTAAGTTTTAAAATATTTTATTGAAGATATCTAATTTTATAAATTATGTTTTTATAATTTTTTAAAATAATTATGTATATAATGAATTTAATTTTTATATTTGTAAAATTATTATTTTCATATATTTAATTTTAAGATTGTTATTTTTATTAATGTTTTAACATAAATTATTTTATTATATATTTATATTTTTAAATTTATGTTTTTGGTATATAATTCTTAAAATAATATATAATATTTTATTTACATTGGAATTGATAATAAGATATAAAAAAAAATTAATGTGTAAATAAAGGTTAGGTTAAACATTAAAAATAAAATTGAAAAGATGTCAAATTAAAAGAAAAAATAATATTGAAACAAGGACATCTCAAAGTTCCTGCCCAAGTTAAATGTAATTTGTTGAAAGCTAATTGGTAAAAAGGGTAAAATTCAACATAAGTATACACAAATTTATAAATTAGAAGAAAACAGTTATGTTGTAGTACATAGGTTAATTATATGTCTAAGTTGCTTTCTAATATAGATATGTGAAGTTTGAACTTCTCTCGTACATGCATGATGGTAATAAGGTTAAGCTTAATTTAAACCCAAGATAATTTAAAATTAAGTATGATCAATCAATTAAGAGAAAATTGAGATTATAATTAGCCATATAATGGGACAAAAATTAGGTGAAATCACTGTTATCTTGACTTTTACCATGATGAGAACTTTGCTTGATTTCATATTGTAACATAAACATGAAAACAATAATCCAGTATCAATTATAAAGTTAGAAAATTGAAACAACTAAAATTTGAGAAATATAATGAATGTTCTTTATTTGCATTTCAACTATAAAATACATATGAAGAAACAATTTAATTAATTCTCTTTGTTGGCACACTTCTTTTGATTAGAGAGAAAATAATTGAAGATTTATTTCATTTGTGGACATTAGATAGGTAGGAGTTTACAAATTTTTAAATGTTGTCAGCCACTTTAAAAGGATGCATAGTTGAAAGTTTTATTTGTCATTAGATTAAGGCCTTTGTGTAAGGCTTCTAAATATCAGATCGAATTCTCTAAGTAATGCTTCTAGATTTATTTGTAGGAAGAAAAGGCACCGTTCAAGACTACATTTACCATGAGAGTGAGGGCTTTATCTAATGCTTATAATTTATAAGAAAATGCAAAGTTAAAAGGACTCTATAATGCTTCTAAATTTATCTCTTAAAGAAAATTGAGAACTCACAGTTGAAGGCTACATTTAGCACCAAATTGAAGACTTTGTATGACGCTTCAAATTTATCTTTTAAAAATGAAAGAATGCATAGTAGAAAGTTGCCTTTACCATCAGATCAAGGACCCTTTATAACATTTAAATTTATCTTTTAAAAAATAAAGCATGCAAAGTTGAAGGCTTTCATTACCATCATCAAAGATAATGTATAATGCTTCTTAATTTTTGTACAGATTTGACAAGAAGTACAAGATCTTTCTTCCTCTATATGTTCTCACAACTGCTTTTGATTATTTGTAACTGTTAATTTGTTTGGAATTTTTTGAAATCCTTTTCAAGCAACCAATGAATATCAAGCTGAGGAGCATGAAGAAAAATAAATTAACTTGATGCTAACACAGATGAAAATTTGAAGATGAGCGAGGTTGGATCAGATTATAGAAAATATGAAGTAGTCACTATCAGTCAAGACATAAATCAATATATAAGTACAATTCCTCATGTTCTGAATCTAAAGTTGGACAAAATTATCAGGATTCAGAAGCTATAGTTCAACAGGACATGGCTGAGAGTAAGCCTCCAAGGGAAATAGACAAAATGGAAATTACAGAGTAGGGAAACAAAAGTGGGAAGTTACCTGAGTTAAGTGAGACTGGTCTAAATTCAGAAGACATTCATAGATCTAAATTAAATCCTGTTGATCCAAAGAAAAGTGAATCTAATGTAAAAGACATGCAGATGTTAGAATCAAATGTAGTCTATACAAAGAATATGGAACCTGAACATGCACAAAATCAATATATTAAGATGAATTATCCAACATATATTTTGAGATCTAAACTTGAAATTAATCACAAAGGGGTAGAAAAAGAACATTTCAATCAGATCAAAGAAGAATACTATCATTCCATGTGTGCAAGTACCATTGATGCAAGACAGACAGAAAACAAAGAAAATAATCAATCATTTGACAAGGGGCTTCAATCAAAGAAGACAAATAGTGGTTGGGCTCAGAATGACACTGCGACAATATGGGACTTTTTATTCATTGTAAAAACTAAAAATTCTTACTTGTAGATCGATAATATACAAGAAAGGTAGATTGCAATGTTGATAATAGGTTGCAGAGGATGTTAAGTATGCTAAAAGGCCAAAGAATTCAAAGACAATACCACAGACTAAAAGACAAAGTGAGAATCAAACCTCTAAGTGGAAAAATGTATCCAATGTATTGCCACAATGAGGATATGAGTACAAGCACAACAATGGCATGCAAGAGATGTAAAAGTATGCAATTACATATCAGACATAATTGTTCCTATTTAAAACAAAAAAGATGTCATACTAATAGCAATGCTCAGATGCTACAAATATCTTCAAAAAAAATTCTACAAATACAAAAGAAAAAACAATTTTCAATAACAGATTTCTGCTTGAATAAAATACGTATTTACATTTAAATTAGGAGAAGAATGAAGAATAATACCATGTTATACAAATGTTCTCCACAAGATTGGAAGCAAAGATATGCCTTACTGAAAGGAAGACAAAACCCTATATAGAAGTGATGAATTTTCTAGATTGCATAAATTGTCATTAAATTTTAAAATATAATTTCTTACCTTCATTCAATAAAAAAAATTCAATTCTTTATCTCCATACATTAAACTTTGATTTTTTGGAAACAAAACATTAAATGTGCAGAGTAAATAATAGGTGGGAACCTGAAAAAAATCTCATAAAATTAACTAACACTACTAGTGAACTAATAATGTGGAAGAAGCTTGTCTGCTGGTAATAAATGTTTGAAAGAAAAACAATTAATATTTTAGAGATTTGAGATTTCATATTAGACTTTTGTCACAAATTCTACAAGAAAGTAAAAAATCATGACATATAGAGAAGAAATTAATAATATTTGACAATTGATGTGATACAATGATGTGGGAAAATTAAAAAAAAGCATTTGAAAAAAAAAAAGTATTTTCATCAGTGACTGTTTGCTCTATAGACCAATAAGATTTCAAAAAAAAATAATTTGTATAGTTATTTAAAATAAGAAATAAATAAAGACTAGACTTTTTGTACAAAATATTAAATTCATTGTCGTGCAACTAATAGTATAAAAAAATTGCATGAATGCATAAGTATTCCTGCCTATGGCAGGAACTAATAAAGGTAAAAAAAAAAATGATAGACGACATTCTTGTTTACGCATTAAATTTTATTGGTAGTTTAAAAAATTAGTACATATGAATTGTACATATTAGTTGTGAGATGAACTTTATATTTTGGGTGTGAAGAAAAAATATATTTGAGCAACATGAGACAACTTTCTTTGTAGAGAACCAATTTCAAAACTAATATGCTCATGAAAATTTTGCCCCATCCCAATCTCAATCAAATAGAAAAATATTTTAAAAATAATAATCATATACTAACATGTATAAATGTATAAGAGAATAAAATACAAATAAGAAATTATTTAAAAATTGATTATGCTACATCCATTTCTTTAATTAACAAGGTTGCATAGCAACGAAGTTCCTGCCAAAATTTTGGTAGGATTGCTTAAAATTTAGAAAAGAATTTAGAAGTTGTATATGCAAAGGTTGAAAAAAATAGAAATATGTAATGTCTAAACATGTTAAAGTAGATAATGCTAAAAGAAAATATCTAGTTTAAGTTTAAATAACATATTTCCATTTCCAAAAAGTGTGGATATGTGAGGGTGATAATATTAGAAATTAATTATTTTATTTTATTAAAAAAATAAAAGTTCTTATTTTATTATTTTATAATTTATAATTTTATAATTTTAATATTACATTAATCTTTCATATCATAAAATATTTGTATTTTATAAAAAAATATATAATATAAATATATCCAATGTAATATATCATAATTACTTTAATACAATATATGAAAAAAAAATTAATTGTTAAATTAAAATCATGATTTTACTATTAAATAAAATAGAGTACAAAATAGTGTACCAAAATTTAAAGATATAATTTTATATTTGATATACACTATGCTTTCATGCTTTCATTGTTTACAACATTGTTATGTATTGATTAAATGCAGTGTATATTTTAATAATTAAAATATTAATAATAATTTGCTTTCATAGTGTATATAAAAATATAATTATGCTTTCAACCAGTATGCTTTATAATTATAATTTCAATTATATATATATATATATATAAACTTTCAACCAAAATAATATTAACAATATTATTTTTAAAATATATTTACTAAAATAATATTAGTGTATATGTATAATTACTAAATATAATTATTAAAATAATATTAGTGTATATATATGATTTCAACCAACTATTAATATACACTAAAATTTAATAATTAATATTTAAATAATAAGCATTAAAATATAAAATATTAGTTTTGGTTGATTAATTATTAAAATATACATAAAATATAAAATAAGAAATAAATAAAATAATAATAAATATGTGAGGTTTTCAAAAAAAATTTCCATACTTAAATAAAAGACATTAAAATTTTTGTCTTTCTTTGTTTGGTAAATCAAAAAAATTATTCACATGTACTTTAGCCTATTAGATTTTATTAAACATTTTGATGAAATTTGATTGGTTGAAATTGCATATTTTAATAGAAACTAATAATATTATTTTGACTACAATCATCCATATTGAACTTTGAAATTAAACAAATATTTCTGAGAAATCCGCCCTTATCGCTCAATTCATCTTAGCCAATGAGATCACAAAAAAATAATTTTCTACATTTATTCTGTTAAACAAATTGCATCTTACTTTAAATAAAATAAATATTTATTCAATATCAAAAAAATACTGATGTCATTTGTTAAAAACTTAGTTATTAATAACGCCTATAGTTCTAGGCCTTCGGCAGGAACTAATAATATTCTTATATAATTTAATGAAGATATATTAAATTTTATTAAATATTTTAAATTTTTAGTCAATTTATTTAATTAAAAATACTTTTAAAATTTCTAAATGAAGAGATAGTAAATATGATTAAATATTTTTTTAAAAGTTTAACTAAAAATTATTTGATAGAAGACATGGAAAAAAAATATTATGATAATAGTTTTCTTATCAAAAATTATTATTAAATAAAATAATAAAAATTTAAAACTATTCTACCTTATCTTAAATTATTTAATATTTCACGAGTTTGGTGAAAAGATAGGTAATGAAATTAAAAATTGAGTCGAACTCATTCCTAACCAAAAAACTATGAAATTTGATTGGTTGAAGATGAAAGATAAATAATTTTATAAATTAGAAAAGTTAAGAGCAAAAAATATTTGATTTTATATAATTATTTAAGAAACCATAACATAAAACATTTAAGAAAAAATTATTAGTAATTTGTAAAAGTTTCTTATAGATCATAACATAAAATATGTAAAATGAAATATTTATTCTTAAAAAAATAAATATATTCTCTAAAATTTTAGTACAAAACATAAAATAGTTAAATTAATCAAAATAATTTGAAATGATTTTGTACAACAATCTTACATTTAACAAACCTACATACTATAATTTAAACATATATAAATTTTTAATGTTTAATATCATAAAATATTAAATATATTTAAATTTATATAATAATCTTTTATAAATTTTCAAAATATATTTTTAAAAGATTATACTAATATCATCTTAATTTGAAAATAAATTATTATAATCATGGTATACATATGTTTTAATTCATTCTATTATAAGATTAAAGTTGTCTCTCATAATCTACTGGGTCGGGGTGGTCTCCACCTAAACAAATTGATCAAAGTTATGGTTGGGATTCTTTTGTTCCTGGCGACCATCTCTCAGAGTGGAGCTTAGGTGTCGGGTTGGGCTGGAGGTCACCTTCATAGTGTGAGCTCGATGGTGGTTGGCCTGTTTCTGCTTCTGTCGAACGCCACACATGGCAGTGCACTGAGGGGTCATCAGAGTGTGTTGAGATGGAGGAATAAGAGAAGTTGACTGTATATCAAGGTACAAAATTTTGAATTTTGATGTCATTCGCATAAGTATGAAAATCGGATAAATTTGGAGGTTATGTATATTCCATAATGCAGATAGTGTGTACTTTGCATTCACAAGACGCATTTTGTATGTAAATGATGTATCAATTTTTGTAATAAGTGATGCTATCAGGTTTTCTTTCCCAGTTGAGCTTTTGAATCAATTTTTAATATATAATATATTCAATGGCTTGTCCACTTTTATCGAATTTTTTTTTGTCTCTCGTAATTATTTTAGTTATTAAAATAAATAAAAAATAAAATATTTTTTTAATAGAGAATAAAATTATTATTATTTGATAAAGATGGATTTTAAGACAATTATATTTTTAAGAAATTTGATAAATAAATAATTTTATGATTTTAAAAATTATGAAAAAATTAAAACTTCAAATGTAAATTTACTATAAAGTCTCATCTAAAAAAATTGCATTTATACTTAATTAATATAAATATTTTTGAAATATAAAAAATATATCACTTTTGATTGTTTATAATTAAAATATCAAAAAACTATATGACTTTTGATTATTTATAATTAAAATACTTAATCACCATTTATGTCATTGCCTACCCTGCAACACTAACTAATATATAATATTTTATATCAAAAAATATTATTAAAAAAATTCATTTGCAAAAACTATAACACTTATTTTAGACATTGGAAATGACATTGTTTATTTTAAATTAAAATCAATTTATTTTTAAATTAAAAAAGTATGTGATGCTATCTATTTATTTTCAATTTAAATGTATAATAAAATATTATATATATATATATATACATACATACATATATATATATATATATACATATATATATATATATATATATATATATATATATACATATATATATATATATAGATACATATATATATATATAGATACATATATATATATATACACATATACATATATATATATATATACATATACATATATATATGTATCTATATATATATATATATATACATATACATATATATATATATATATATATATATATATATATATATATATATATATATATATATATATATATATATATATATATATATATATATATATACACACACACATTGAAGATTCCTTTAAAAGTTGGGATAACAGAATCAGGTGCAAATGGCCAAAACTAGCTATCCCTCCCCTCTATGGTAAAGGGGGATCTAAAACTAAAACGGACAGAGCATCCTGTAAATGGATACCACCAAAAGCTGGTTGGTATAAACTCAACTTTGACGGAGCATCCCGAGGCAATCCTGGGGTAGCAGGTATAGGAGGGATCATCCGCAATTGGAAATCAGAAGTGGTAGCAAAATTCTCAAGACCCATTAGCCCTACAACCAACAATATGGCCGAATGTGTAGCGGCATTAGAAGGGCTTAAATTATGCAAAAATCTTAACATTTCAAAAGTAATTGTTGAAGGAGACTCCCAAATTATTATCAATGCCATCCGCACTAAAAAAACTCCTAATTGGGTTTTAAATTCAAAAATAGAAGAGATTAATTTATTAATGGATAATATTCCCAATTATGAAATCAGACATACTTTCAGAGAAGGAAACACAGAGGCTGATAAGTTAGCGAATCTAGGTGCCAATGGAGTAGTAACATTGGAACAACATATATAATAGTTTAAGAGGTATTTTAATGATAAGGTTAAGGCATAGACCTTACCCTGTGTTAACCTTAGTAGGAAGATTGGGAAACTGACTCTCCTATGAGGATACAAGATCCTCATATAGAGACATTCTAACCATAGGAACCCTTCTTACTTATAAGAATATAGGAGCTCTTTGGGGAAGATAGCTTACTAAAGAATCATATGGGACCCTTAACTAATAATAAATTAGATTAATCAGAGATTATGAGTAGGTTCGCAAACTTAGCCTTTTCCTTTTAGACATTGTAGCTCCACATTCCTTTAATCTCTTGCCCTTTTAAAATGCAATATTGAGTCTCTTGGCTAGTTCTAGCAAGAGAATGGAGCAAATTTTTAGCTCTGAACTTTGCAGCGATACAATCAAAAGATCCAGCACAGCAGAGGTTTAATAACTATCATAGGTGAACATCAAACCCAGTATACTCTTAGCTAATATACCTTCTTGCTGCTGGATTATAAAAAAAGAATCTAACTCGTTAATTACTTCCGTCCCAGTAATCAAAACATAAAATCAGCTATTCTAATTCTTGTTCCCTCCTACCCCGCCAAGTATGTATACTACAATAACCAGAACCATGGTATATTGCCTATTTATTTAACGAAGATACTCACGCCCACCTTTCTCCTCCCCGAGTTGAACAATACTCCCCTGTTAGAGTAATACTCAAGCTATGGGCTCATTTAAATAATAAAGCAAGGTGTCCCTTGATATCGATTCAGAGATTATATCATTAACTATAACATATGTATCTCAGGATTTCAATTACAACTCTAGCATATTCACCTAAGGATTGTATCCTTTCCTTCATCTCTACCCATAGTAGATGGGTTAGATATATTTTGATGAACTATCCCTTCTATTTATTGAGTTTTTTGTATTTCCTCCACTTAGCACCTTTCGATATCATGATTGCTACAGATCTCCCTCCTGGAAGTAGACTGAGGGATAGCTATCATTATCTAAGTTGGGATGAAGGTGTCTCTACTGGGAATGATAAGTTGGTAGTCTCAATATAGCCAATCAAGCATTTATGTTATTACAACCATTATAACTTATATATCTCGGTTCCTTCTTGTCATCATGATAATAGAGTTCAGAAGATCCACGTCTTTAGCAAGGCTTCCTCCATTAAAGCTGAATTTTATCCCCTCATCATTTTTACCTGCCAAGGATTAATATACATCCAGGTTTGCATAATGCACTTTATCAGTCTATCCTTGGAGATATCTAGATCCCTGTAATATCTAGAGATAATTACAAGTCCCCCTTTTTAGAACATGGATATCATCTTTCTCGAAGGTGCTTATCTCTACTCATTATCATCATGACCTACATCGATTACCATTGATATCTCTCTAGATTAGTTGTGTTCTGGTTCTATCTTTTTATCCCTTTCTTCTTTCGATTTGTAGTGGGTCTAGGGTTAGACTGCTTTCTCTTTAGCATTACATAGTAAGTACTCCAGCTCTAATTTGTTTGGCAAGCCTACTCAGCCACTTATTGGTCCAAATATGGATACTAAACTACTTACTTTCTATACTTAAGCGGACAGAGCCATGGCCTTTAGAGGCCTGATTTTCCCTGAGAGATGGAATCAGATGCTGACTCCACTCCCAGATTCAACCAAAAGGGCACTGGTGAAGGCTATAGGGGATCAACACTTTGACAACTCCTTTACCTACAGAACAAATGGAGGGGTCATTGGCCAGTTTATAGCCCTTTTTTCCTTTGCAGTAAAAAAGGAAGAGGACATAATATCAATAGCTAGGGAAGTGTTCTTAGCAGAACATTTGGGTGGTTTGGAGAAGATGGTCCATTGTATTGACCAAAACCTCACAATCCCTTACCCAGATCAAGCTATGTGAACCTGCATTGAGGAATTGGATACTATCCCTCAGTCCGACAGGGTGGCTCTCATGACTTTTAAGGACGAAGATAGTTTTGATGAACACTAGTCGGAGATGGAGAGAAATATTGACTACCTCTACAAAGAAGTACTAGAGGAAAGTATGGATATGAAGTGGAGGTTGAACTATTGGAGGAACAAAGGTTTCAATCTTTCGACTCTCCTAGACGATAAGCTTCCTGATTATATCCATATCATAGCCCCGGTAATGCCCAAAAGTACCAAGAAAGTGAACAAAGGTAAGGATGAGGAGGAAAACATTATAGTTATGATTAAAGACAACAATGTCTGGAAAGGTACTGCCGTTCAGAAGGCCCGCTTGGAGTAAGTCACTTTGTTCATAGTATATACATAGCATGTACATAATAGCTTGGAAAGATGAACGCTATGTACATAAGTATGTACAAATTCTGTAAAGATCTGGAATATTTTAGAGGGTTATTAGCAAAAAAGGCAAGTTGGGATGTATTTCATTATAATTCACTGTAAAGACCGAAGATAGACTGTAACTAACAATTTTGGTGTCTTTAGTTACTTTAAAGAATAGCATTATGTTAAGGAACAGTATATGCAAATTTGATGTATATACAATATCTACCTACAAATTTGATGTAAATACTATTTTCATGATTATGAGTACAATATTTTCATTTGTAAACAGCATATGCACTCTGTATTTAGTCTTAAGGTTAATATTGTCAGGATGCCTGCTCTATTTTTTCTTTTTGGATCAGGCCTCTTAATTTCTATGGCTTATCAGAGTATTTAAAGAAATCTCATTTATTAATCCACAAACAGAGCATAGAAACTAAAGTGGCTCCACTCTACTGGAGTTAATCTCCACATCCAGAATTAGGGTGAGTTTCTTTCATACAATAGACAAATAGCAGAGCGCATTAATAAGCCTAATCGATTTATAGAAATTCCCTGCGGAGATAGCCAGTTCTTTTAGCAGTAGATTCCTTTCATGCCTGGTAAGTCTGTAAAGCAGATATTGGACAGTTGTATGCCTTAGAATAGTAATTTAATGTAATTAGTTCAAGAATATATTCCTCAGTCAATTCTGGAAGCATATGTGTCAAGCAATAAAAGGAATCTTTAATGCAGAATTTATTCATGAAGCCCAATACAGTCTTAGAATACTATAAAATTGAGTCTTATATAAAGGAGCTCATGGTTACTAACGACATTAAAATTCAGAAAAGTTTTTTGATCAAGTTGATCTGTTAGTCACCAATCTTGAAATCAACATAAATAATATTAACTTCAGACTGGTGATTAACAGGAGAACTCTTGGATCAAGCTAGAAATTGAAAAGAGTATATAGTATGTATATTATTTCATCTGAGTAGTGCAAAGCATTGCATACACTGTGTGGATTTTGGCATCTTATCTTATTCCGCACTATACATAGTAAATGTATATAGCATAGGCACTATGTTTTGATGTATAGATCAGCTTCTATCATCAGATTTAGATGTAGCATAGGATTTGTATGGAGACCTATAGCAAGAAATGTACAAATAAGAGTAATTAAATCATATTTTAAGGTAAATCTTCTTCCTTTCTGTCTCTCCCTAACATCTCCTTACTCAATGGTCGCATGATCACATGCGGTTAGAAAGCCCCATGTGATCATGCGACAAGCCTTTACTATCTATCTTCTTGCCATGCAAGACACCTCGGGCTAACCAAAAATTCAAACTGCTGGCTAAAAACCCACACTCGAGATCCAACTACAATTTTAACCCCAGCTTCACCGTGGGTTTATTTTCCCTCTTAGTCGCCAAGTCGCTTAACTTTTTCTTAACCTCGATTACATCTAGCGACCATGCAAAATCTCTTAACCGTGCAACTGCGAATCCACTTTACCATCCCCGGGCCCACCAACTAAGATTCTAATCTAACGGCGGGTGTGTGATCTCATGGGGTCAGAAGATCCCATGAGATCATGCGACTGCCATTGATCCTCACCGCATGGTCATCGCAAATTGAGACTCCATCAGACCCACGAGCCATTGAGATCCTCATCGAACAGTTGTCGCATGATCTCATGGGCTCAGAAGATCCCATGAGAACATGCGACAACTGTCAGATATTCACTGCACTGGCACTTCACTTAAGTATTCTGGACCCACCTACAAATGTTCGTCACCACTAGTCAGTGAATGAGAAACTAACACATCTCCCTAACCTGGCACTTCGGACCCAACTACTTGTCGCATGATCGCGTGCGGTTAGAAAGTCGCATGTGATCATGTGACCAACCGCATGATGTCACCCTACTAGTCCGCAAACCACTTGTCGGCTTGTCGCATGGTCGCATGCGGTCTTGAGACCACATGCGATCATGCGACCAACATAAAAATAGCTTTTCTTGACTGCTGATCGGGCCCACCTAGTCGGAGTTGCGCACATAAAAAGAATGTTGTCGTTAGGAAGAACTAGTGTGAAGATGTGAAGAGGTTGAAAACACAGAGGATTTTCAGGTCGAAATTCAAAATCATCCTGAGCTTTCAGGGTGAAGGTCGAAAACATCCTGAGCTTTCAGACCAAAAGGAAGAAAACATAGAGGGTTTTCGACACTGAACCTTTTTTTGAAACCTTGCAACAGTTTTTCTTGCAACCATTCAAACTTGAATATCTCTGAGGGTTTTGCGAATTAGGTCATGTGATCTGAACTGGGGCTTGACAACATATTGAAGAACATGGGGCTTAGATCGCAAGCCATGAAACTTTGAGGATCTACTTCGCAAAAATGAAAACAAGTTACAGCAGGGTGGGATAAAAATAGAGACCTGGAAACTTGGCCAAATTTGTAGAATAGGAAATTTTGGGCAACAATACTATCCTAATTCCTTCTCTATCCTAAAGGCCTAAGCAGCCGATCCTCAGAACATGCAAATATAAACATATTTTACAAGGATTTCATTAGGTATAATATGTATATATCTGCAATCCTCTGCACATATACATATATGCTCAAATATGTGTGAATACACTCTTATATTTTGAAGCACCTTATGAACGCATCAACAGATGCCTCTTATCTGTCTCACCCTCTCCCTATGTGGTTTAAACAAACATTAACAGCCTAATAAGGAAATTAGAATATTAGTGCAGTATGGCAATATTGGCTCTACAAAGAGGAAAACATATATTGATGTAAGGTACATATAAGCCTTTGTATATTATGTTTAATGATATACAGAGCAACTATTCAAACAAGGATAAGATGTAACAGTGAATAGGTATGAAGAACTACAACAAGATATGTACAAAGCATTACATAGAGGAATATAAATCATACAATATGTTATATCACCTCTTTTAGCATGTTGGATCGATCTCCGCACAGGTAAGGTAAGATAAGACTGAAAGTTATACACAAGTAATGCTTTCGGCATAAAAAATCACTATGCATAGTATCATGCACTTTCTCCTTTGTGCAGATAAACTTTAACAGACAAGCATGAATTGACATTCTTTAAGCGTTGTTATCATATCTTGCAATGGTTCCTTTGTCTTTTTTTACATTTCTTTGAAACAGTAAACATGAAAATTAATTATACATCCTGTACACAAACATATATATATATATATATATATATATATATATATATATATATATATATATATATATATATATATATATATATATATATATATATATATATTTGTTCTTATATATATGTATATACATATAAATGTATATGTTTTGATCACTGCATATGCATATATACATATAAAGGTATATGTTTGATCAAGATATATGCATATATGTATATTCATATATATGTATATGCTTTTATATATATGTATATATGTTTTGATCACTGCATATGCATATATAAACATGTATATATATATATATATAAATATGTATATACATATTTATATATAATCATTTATATACATATATGTAAATATAGATAATCACTGTATTTACATATATGTATATAAAGAAGATCAAGGTATATACATATATGTAGATAAGCATGTATTTATCTCTTTAGATAAGCTTGTATATATCTTTTTAGCATAAGTCAATTATTACAATGTTGAATGATAGATGATCTCTTTAGTATTCGACAAGTTGTAACTCTTTTATAAGATCTCCTTGCTGAGATAGATGGCTGCTTCTCTCAACAAGTAAGAGAAGCTTGGTTGACTTAGAAAATTTCTATCCAGGATTTTAACCAGTTTGGCTATCAGAATTAGTAGAAGCACCTTAAATGAGCACAGATAAGGGCATATCCTCATAATAGCAGCAACACTTCTATATGTAGATAATAATAAAGAAATAAAAATGGATATGATGATACTTCTATTCGCTTTAGATAGCATCATTATCTAAACTTTTGCCCATGTCAGCATCATATATATATATATAACACAGGCCTTACTTGAATTGCTGAATAACATTTGAGCATATATCCTGAGATGGGAGAATCAAATTATATTAGTTCAAGAAGCTAATGTTAATCCAACTAAAAGTAGATTCATAATCTTTAAATACTAAGTGAACTTCATAGGATATGTTAAACATAATTGGAGGTTCTCCTTTTTACTTATATGATACATTGGAATGTCAGGTTTAAGTTATGAAAAGTCTAGCTTATTTATGCAGTAATTATTATAGTACAACAGATATCTCAGAGACAAAATAAAAGAAGGTTATAGTATTTTTGATGTCTTTACATAATCGCTTTTTTAATATTAACCCTTGATTAGTTGGAGTGGTAGAGTTTTGCTATGTTTTTCAAGACACATTCAAGAAGCTACCTTTAGCACCAGATCATATAACTCCAACATGGATGTATACAAATTCACATACTTAATGATGTAATGATAAAATGTATCATTTAAAAGCAGCAATGGAAGAGTTGTATTTGTATTTACTCAATATTATCGAGCAGTGGGTATGCCCACTGAAAGGAGGTAATTTGAATAGATATAAGACTCATCTTGTATAAAAAGTGGGGATGCCCACGAGGAATATGTAATAATAAAATCTTGACTATGGTTGAGTCGTGGGTATGCCCACGTAAAATTGTATAAGTACAGGACCTCGGGTCCCGGGCTAGGCCGGAGGTTTTCTCCACCCCACTCTTTCCTACCAACGCCTGCAGCGAGCGGGGTCACATGTATTAAAAATTTTAATATAATAATAAAATTTTACAGGGCTTCGGCCTTTTACCGAAAAAAAATACAATAATAGGGTATAAACATTTCTGTAGTGTGTTAAATGTTAAAATATTTATTACAAAGATACATACTCTTTTTTTGAAACTAACACATGCATAGAAAGGAAAACTTTTCTTCTAAAGTAATAAAAAAGTAAAACTCATGCAAGATCTAATCTAAACATAATCAAAAAGTTGATGGCTCTACGTGAAAATATTGCTCACTCTCAACTTCTACCTCGAATACCTATTGTTTTGCCTCTGCGATCTTCTTCAAGTGCTCTCAATCAGGCTTTTCGCTCTCCTTTGATTTTTCCCGGGTATAACTTAGCTCCTTGGCAACCTATAATTTATTGTTATGTAGAATCTCTAGATAAGCAAATCTCCCTTTTCATGAAAACCAAATATTTTGGGAACCCCTACTCATTTTTATCAAGCCTCTATGCCGAAGGTTCCTTACAATCTATGCCACAGGTTAATTCGCCTCTTAGGTCTATTATGTTATCTCCTTTTGGTAACTCTAACCCTTGGGTCAAAGTCGGTTCTAAGAAATATAAAGCTAGGGTTAGGGGCTTTTCTGCAAAGTATTTTTATTCCAATTCTTCTCCTCCTTTGATTTCCTTGAAGAATAGGTTTTCCCCTCTCATGAATATAGAAGATGCTCTGAAACCAACAACAGGTGATGTTTTTTGCTCTTCTCCATTGGTTAAACCCTATTATCCTCCTCACCGACACACCCCAATCTCTCCCCATTCGCTTAAACCTTCTAATACAAGGGCTTTTACCCTAGACCTTACAAATGGCAAGTTGGATCAATTTCAGGAGATGTGTAAGAATCAAAGAGTTTTGGTAAGATGGAATGGCTTTGAGGTTTCTTCCTCTAAAATTGCAACATGGTTATCCACTCAATTCTCTAATTAGGTAAGAACAGTGCTATTATCAAAAGATTTTTTTTTTTAGGATGTAATAAGATAGAGTTGAAGGATAGATTACTGAAGCAAGGTTGCCCTAATTTTAGAAATATTTTTTTTTTCCATTTTGGATTGGTCTCCACTTTTTAACCATAGCAATCTGAAGAATATCCTGGTTGAAAGGGTTGTCCTTCTCCCAAATCTCCCCATAGAATTTATCAATGAGATATTCTTTAGGTAGATAGGTATTCTGATTGGTAAATTCATAGGATTTGTGGATACCCCTTTTAAACAATTGAATTCTACTATCATTGTTAGGATGGATATCAATTTAAAATCCCTAGTAAAAATCAGAATAAAAAGTGAACATAATGAATTTTTAATCTCCCCCGTTATTATTTTTGAAATTGTAGATGTGGAAGAGGAGGAATGGAAAAGTAACTTGGATATCAAAGTTTTCAATAAAACAAAGAAATATATCTCAGGTAAACAAGTTCTTAATCAATTTCTGATGGTTAAGGCTTGTTTGCTCAAAAATGTAGGAGGGTTTACTATTATGGACACTTTAGAAATCAACCTAGATGTTATAGACAAAATTATGATAGGGGATCTGAGTATTCTAGTTGATTCCTTTGACAAAAGGGTAAATATGTATGATAAAGATAAACTCATTAATATTAATTCTGATATAGAAATATCAAAAAGGATTAGTGACTGTGATCAAGATATAGGAAAAATAGAATATAAACAATTTTTGGAAAATATTCTAGGTCAGGCAGAGGAAATGAGTAGGGTAGTAAGTAAGGAATTAGAACTCATTAACCAAGATTCAAGAGGAGATAATGAATATAGTATCAATTGGCCTCCATTAACTCTCCCCCCCATAACCTCTACTCTGTTATCCATCGATCAGGTAAAATCAATAGATAAGACAAAGGCGGTCCTAGAAAACTATTCTACTTCTAAACATACCTCACCCATTCTATGGAAAAGGTAGAACCTGTAGATAGAGAGAATAATTTCTCAGTTTCAGGGGAAGAGTTGGAAGACAAATTTGACTTGGTATCAGGTAGGAATGATCTTGTCTCAGAATTGTCAGAAATTGCAGTTATTAATGAGTTTTTAGGATTAAATATTAATCTTCATTATGAACCTAAATTTAATAAGGATAAAGAAATTGTAGTTAAGATTCTAGATTCATTGGATAAAGATCATTTAGAAAAGGCTAAAGGACAACCCTTGAGTCTAATGATACCACTCAATATCTTAGGTTTAAGCCAAAATGCCATAGGTAAATCTTCACCTGATTGTGCCAACCTCCCAAAACCAAGAGGTAGAAAATCTCTCAAAGAAGTGTGGAACAAAGAAGGCCAAGCTATAGGTCAAATTAAGATTACATCGCTTCTAGATATAGGGAAGGGGAAGTTCCTTCCCAAGAAGATATGAAATTATTTTCATGCAATGTTAGGGCCATAAATGCCGAGCTAACAAACAACGCCTTCTTAAGAGGCAACTATCAATCTTTAACTCATAAATAGCTCTCATTTAGGAAACAAAGTTAGATTCAAAGGGATACAACTATCTTAAAAAGAAACTAGGTTTATGGGAAATCTATGGCAATCCTTCTAATGGTGCTTCTGGGGGGATAGAAATGATATGGAACCCTAGACTATGCAAGTTTTCCCAAATAACTTCATCTACAAACTGGCTTAGTGGAAGATTAAAAAGAACAAGAAGCAAATTAAATTTAATCGTAACAAATGTTTACGGTCCAAAATTCTTGCATGAAAAAAGAAATATGTGGAAGGAAATTCAAAATTTTATCATTCTAAATCCCAATGAAAATTTTTTGTTAGGAGGAGACTTTAATTCAATTTTAGAGGCCTCGGACAAAATAGGAGGTTCAAGGAAGCTTTCCCAAATAAATCTAGAATTTAAGGAATGGCCAAGGGACTTAAAAGCCTCTAAAATCAAAATGAAGGAAGGAGACTACACTTGGTCCAATTGAAGATTAGATGTGAACTTTATTGAAGAAAAATTAGATAGATTTTTCTTCATAGGAAATTTCGCATCCTTCGACTTCGATATGAATGCCTCCATCTTGGCTATTTTTGGTTCAGATCATTATCCAATAGTCCTTCATTGTTTGGAACCCAACATACCAAAGAAAAACCCCTTTAAGTTCGAAAAAATGTGGCTTATGGATGAGGATTGTCTTAAATTAATAGAGGATTGGTGGAAGAAAGATAACTTTAAAGGATAAAAAATATACATCATTATGCAAAAACTTAAATTAATCAAGAGGAAGCTAATTGAATGGAATAAGGAAAGTTTTGGGAATAGCTTCAAGGGAAAAAAAAGAATCAAAGATGATATTAAAACATTAAATGAGTAAGTACTTTATAAAGGAATGAATGAGAATTCTTATCTCAAAGAGAAGGAACTTCTCAAAAATTATGAGGAAATTTTAGCAAAGGAAAAAGCTTATTAGAAACAAAGATCTAGGGAAACATGGTTAGCAGAGGGTGTTAGGAATGAATGTTGAATATTTCCTATGGGGGAGTATTCAAGTAGTTATGTAGCAGTTGTATGTTGCATTCATGACTATGTTTGTCATTGATGTCAACACATTGATCTACTAGAGATTAGCGAAGAAACAAAAAGTGTTTGAATTAGCGCACGTGGATAATTGTAGATCATGTTATGCGGAGTTGAGGAATTATTCTATATTGTGTCCTGAGATTATGGTTAAGAGTGTGTACAAAAATTCAATTATTTATGACAGTTATGTGTAATTTAGTGGAAACAATATTTTGGCAATGTTACTAAGAAGTGGCTTGTGAAAAATAGATTATATCTCCTAACCAGGATAGAATCTAGACATCTGAAGTGGTACAGATGTTGAAGACATTTTGGTGGTGACTTGGATAATTGCAGATCATGTTATGCAGAGTTGAGGAATTATTCTATATTGTGTCCTGAGATTATGGTTAAGAGTGCGTACAAAAATTCAATTATTTATGACAGTTATGTGTAATTTAGTGGAAACAATATTTTGGCAATGTTACTAAGAAGCGGCTTGTGAAAAATAGATTATATCTCCTAACCAGGATAGAATTTGGACATCTGAAGTGGTACAGATGTTGAAGACATTTTGGTGGTGACCTGGATGAGACAACATAGTCAGAGGTCGCACGTGTGAAGATTTATTTTGTTTGGAAGCCGACAGTATTATGGAATATTATGTAACGTGTAATGATTTATATTTTGTAATTGGTTAAGCCTAGTTGGCTGACTCTATTGTAAATTATTTGAGCATGGTATAAAGGAAGGATTGTTTTCCTTGATTGAAATATATACTTGAGATATATGATGATGTTGATGTTGTAAGAGGATATGTGAATTGAGCAGATCTGGTACTGAGATTTGATAAAGAAGTTGGTGCGGTTTTGGCACAAACAGGGGAGTGAAGATAAGTTGTTGAGATTAGTAATTATTGGTATTATTCTATTTGGATAATACAAAGATCAGTTGGACAGTGAGTTCAGTGATCTTGCCCTTGAAGCTATTTGGACAATGGGTCCTTTTGCCTTTTTTAACTCTTAACCAAGTTAGAATCTTTTAATAGGGATTCAAAGTCTCCTAACATGGACTAATATGTACTGAATGTATTTCATAAGGATCCTAATAGAGTCCATCCTCTCATAATGAATTTTCATATTAGTACATCTTTTGTGGGCATCATTCCCACCGGGGTTTACTCTCTAATCAAGAGGCTCCCTAGTCAACATATCTTGTGTCATTGTGTATATTTATCTTTCAATGGTTATTGTTTATGTTGGTTACATGGTTGAAATCTGATAATGGTATTATAAGTTGTTTTTATCTGATAACTGATTCACCCCCCCCCGCCCTCTTAGTTATCTTGGTAGGCTTTACTTTCTAACAATTGTTATCAGAGCAACAAGTACTTAAAGGAAAATTTTAACAACTTAAGGAGATCTATGGCGAATCATTTCAAAAAAGAAAGTCCTAAGTTTGATGGAGTTAACTATGATAGCTGGAAGGAAAATATGAAGAAACGTTTACTATCTTTAGGACTAGGATATTGGTTGATTGCAAAGAATGATAAGACTATCATTGAAGAAGACAAAATTGAAGATTGCACTAATAAGGAAATAGATGTATTCATGTGTAACATACTTGCTAGAGAAGCACTTTTGTTAGCTCTTCCGGAGAATGAATACAGTCAGGTAAAAATTCTAAGGACATCTCATGAAATTTGGTTACCTTTACAATCTACTTTTGAAGGTGATATACATGCTAAGAGAATCAGATTATAGAATTGGATATGTTTATTTCAATATGAAAAGATGATGGAAGATGAATCTATTAGAAGTTATATTGGTAGGATATCAGAGATTGTTGTAGGTATCAAAGCTTGTGAAGGAAACAAAACTGAGGATAAAGTTATATGGAAGATCTTAAAGACACAGACCCTTGTGTTTAAGTAGACAGTGCAAATGATTGAACAAGTTATACCTTGTACTAAAAATTTTACCAAAGAAACTCTTATTGGAAGCAACAAAGATAGGCTTGAGACAATCTGGAGATTTACCTAGAAATGAAACAACATTCAGTGCACTTAGTGTTCACCCTACTTTGTCAAGAAGTACAAGTGTCAGTGGAGATTATGCCAGTTGCAACAAATCTAAGATTGAAGAAGACAACAAGATTGAGGAAGGAATTGTTGTTGGTGTAATTAAATATTCCTAATTACACTTAACTTAATCTTACTTAGGATAATGCATTGCATAGTAGTTAGTGATTGAGACACCTAGGAGTGTGCACCTCATTCAAGCACATGGTGTAGGAGAATTTCCACATTAAGTGTGATAGTTGTCATCACATACCTCTTTGTGTGTGAGATCCACCTTTTGTGCTCTTATCACATTATCATCCTAATCCATTGCACATACTTTATTGCATAATGGAAGATGATCCACATTTGGTGGACATGTGATTACACCTAGCATAGGTAATAGCTTATCATCTCCTTATCATTGTCTCTTATTTCCTTTCCTATATAAGGAGGCCTATTATGTACATTTTAATTATGTCCATGATCAATAATATCATTCTTGCATCTTAATGCAATTGTCTTGCCAATCTCTTGTGGAAGTTATCTTGGTCTTGCATTCGATCCTAGGGGTGTTGTAGAGTCACCTAAAACTCTAACAATTGCCTTTCTTGTGAAAAGAGAACTTGAAGGTAAGAAAATCTTTAAATGTTTGACATGTCAAAAATATGGTCATTTCACATCGAAATGTCCTAAGAGAGTAAAGAAATATAAGAACTTTAAACCTAGAAGGTATAAAGAATGTTATTTTGCTAATGATGAGGAATTTGAGGCTAGCATTGAGAAAATCTTAAGTGAAAGTGATAATGAAAGTGATGACATCAGATTTGTAGCAATTAAAGAAAACTCTGAAACTAAAGTTAGAGAAGAAAAAGATTTAGTTTCTCAAGTAGAAAAGAAAACTGTTTGGATTATAGACAGTGGTTGTTCACATCACATGATTGGAGATATGTAGAAATTTATAAAGTTTAACAATTATGATGGAGGAATTGTTAAAGTTGGAATCAATACACCTTGCTTGATAAAGGGAATATGATCTATTTCTCTTGATGGAAAGACTAACACTGATGATGTTTATTTTGTGGATGGATTGAAACATAATCTTCTAAGTGTTGGACAGTTAGTAGACAAGGGATATCAAGTTTGATTTACTGAGAAAACTTGTGTGATCAAGGATAAGAATGGTAAGATGATTGGAAAGAGATCAAGAACCAGAGGTAATGTATTTCAGTTGAATCCTGCTGAGATGACACGTTTGATTACTAAAATTGATGACAGTTGGTTATGGCACAAAAGGTTTTGTCACATAAACTTTGATAACATTTTGAAAGTAAGTACTACATTTGCAGTAAGAGATTTTCCAAAGATTTTGAAACCTACTAACATGATATGCAAAGAATGTGGTTTGGCTAAATAGAAAATAAGTTCTTTTCCCAGTAAGAAGTTCACCACAAAAGAAAAATTGGAAATTGTTCATATAGATCTAAGTGGTCCCACAAGGACTAGAGGATTTTATGGTGAAAGGTATTTTATGATTTTTGTTGATGACTTTACTAAAATGATATGGATAGAATTTCTTAAAGAAAAATTTGAAGCATTTGACATGTTTAGATTGATTAAGAACAAAGTTGAGAATGAATCTAGAATGAAGATTAAATGTTTGAGATCTGATAGAGGTGAAGAATTTACTTCAAAGGAATCTAATATTCCTTAAATTCAAGAGAAAGAAGGAATAGATCAGTAACTGAGGCAACACGAGCTATGTTATTTGAGAATGATTTGGTGAAGACATTCTGGAGAGAAGTAGTGAATACAACAGTATATACATTGAACAAAGTACAAATCAAAGCAGACACATAAAAGACACCTTATGAATTATGGTTTGGACATGCACCATCAATTAAGTATTTTAGAATTTTTGGAAGTAAGTGTTATATTAAGAGAGATAGTGACATTGGTAAGTTTGACCCTAGAAGTGATGAAGGTATATTTATTTTTTATTTATTGAAAAGAAAAGATTATAGATGTTTCAATAAAAGAACTAAGACTATTGTTGAGAGCACAAATGTTAAAGTTGATGAGAAATTTAGAATTCAAGAAAGAATACTTGATTATGATTCAGATGAAGAAGTTTGTCCTAGAAGTGATCAAGAAAATGTTGAATTATTTTATGAAACTAACATTGATTTGTAGAATGAGAACTACTTTAAGGAAATAAGAGAAGAACCGAGATCATAACACATAATTGTAGCAAGAACTGAGACAGTGGCACCTAATAAGAATCTAGTGAGGAATCATCCCAGTGATCAGATTATTGGGAGCATAGAAAAAGGAGTTATGACAAGAAATAAGGTACAAGAAGAACTATGTTTGATTTCTCAAATTGAACCTAAATCTACCGATGAAGCTTATAAAGATGAAAATTGGATTCAAGCAATGAAGGAAGAACTAGATCAAATTGAAAAGAACAAAACTTGGGAGTTGGTCCCTAGACCTAAAGATAAAAATGTTATAGGAACTAAATGGGTTTTCAGAAATAAGATGAATGAACAAGGTGAAGTTGTAAGGAAAAAAGAAAGATTGGTATGTAAAGGATACTCACAACAAGAAGGAATTGATTATGATAAAATTTTTGTACCCATTGGAAGAATTGAAGTGGTAAGAATGTTTTTGGCTTATGCAGCTTATAAGAAATTCAAAGTGTATCAGATGGATGTGAAGTCAACATTTCTGAATGGAGAATTGAAAGAAGAAGTCTACATTGAGAAGCTTGAAGGTTTTCCTTTGACTCAAGAAGAAGACATGGTATGTAAACTGAACAAATCTTTATATGGACTAAAACAAGTACCTAGAACTTGGTGTGCAAGATTGGACAAATATTTAATAAAATTGGGATTTGCTAAAGGCACCGCAAACAGTAATTTGTATCTGAAAGAGATTGAGAATGGTTATTAATTGCAGTTATTTTTGTTGATGATATTATCTTTGGAGGAGAAGATGAAGCTAGTGATAAATTTTCTAATGAAATGAAGCCAAAATTTGAAATGAGCATGATTGGTGAGATGAAATATTTTTTAGGATTACAGATAGTACAAAAAAGTGATGGTATTTTCTTATCTCAAGAAAAATATCTGAAAGACTTTTTGCAGAGATTTGGTATGGAAAGTTGTAATCCTATTGGCACACCTATGGTAACTGGCCATAAGTTATCTAGCATAGATGAAACTCCTGCAATTGAACAAAAGAAATACATATCCATGATTGGAGGTTTGTAGTATTAACTCATACAAGACTAGATATATCACATGCAGTTGGAATGTTGCAAGATTTTAAGTTGATCCAAAAGAGTCACATTATGCAGTAGTGAAAAGAATATTTAGATATTTGAAAGGTACAACTGACTATTGACTATGGTATGATAAATCAGATGACTTTACCCTATGTGCATATATAGATGCAGATTGGGGAGGTAGTGTTGATGACAAACAGAGCACAAGTGGTGGAGCATTTTTTCTTGGAGGAAGACTAGTTTCTTGGCTAAGCAAGAAACATAATTGTATCTCACAAAGCACATCAAAAGAAAAATATGTAGCATCAGAAAATAATTGTAATAAGATAATATAGATGAAACAAATGTTGAAGGATATTGGAATTAAGTTCAATGATCTTGTTATCATACATTGTGATAACACTAGCATAGTAAGTATGTCTAAGAACCCTGTGTTGCATTATAAAACAATGCATATAGAAATCAAGTATCATGTTGTAAGAGAGAAAGTTGCAGAAAAAGAAGTCAGACTTGAGTATATAAATACAAAAGAGTAGATTGCAGATATATTTATAAAGCCCTTACCTAAAGATGCTTTTGAGTATTTGAGAGGTATGCTCAAGGTTATGCCCCAGCCTACTTTTGAGTAGTGATGCAGAAAGTTGCATCAGTCCAATGGTATAAGATTTAGAATTTAATCTTTCCTTGGTAAATATGTAAGAATAAACCAAGGTATCCTATTGTTTTTGTCCTCTAGTCCAAGTGGGAGGACATGTCATATTTGTAATTTCCTTTATTAAGGAAAATAGATATTCCTCCTTATGAGGAATCCTACACTTGTCTCACACACTAGTGATATGTGGCATACATAGAAATGGGAGTTACAAGTAACTCCTTTCTCACATCTCTATTAAAAGAGATGGCTCTCCTTCTCTCTACACATGAGATACTTCTTCTTCTTGAACACTATTGTATGAGCTAAGCTCTCACTCTCACTCTCTCTCTCTCTCTCTCTCTCTCTCTCTCTCTCTCTCTCTCTCTCTCTCTCATTCTTAGGCATTTTTGCCACCTTCATTATATCACAGGGTTTTTTTATGCTTTTCCTCCTTCAAAATATTGTCTCATTTGTTGCTTTGCTCTTTGGTGAATGCTCCTAGTTTTGTGATTATTCATGGTAAATCTTCTTATTCCTTGCTCATTGATTAAATAATTTCTTGTCTCTCTATATTTTGTTATTATTTTAACATGGTATCAGAGCAGGTTGGTTTAATCGTGTTTTAAGTGTGTAGGTAAAGAAGCTACCATATCTTAGTACACTCCAAATTTGGAGACATTGTTTAGAGAGATTTAAATCTCATTTTAGTTCTTTCAATTAGTTCTTTGCAATTTCCTTGTGAACTAATTTTAATTAGTTTTATTTTCAGTTCATTTATATAGTTTATAATTTTAGTACATGCAAATTTATATAGTTTATAATTACTAATTTAGTTTAATTTAGTTTCTAAATTTATTTATCAATTCTTTTATATTATTCTCTTAAGTTCGGTCCTTTATTTCTATTTTTCTAATTTAGACTCTAATTTTTTTAATCTTTGCTTTTCTAATTTAGGTTCTTAAAGTTTTTTTAATCTTATTTATTTCGGTTGGTATCTTTGTTTCTTTATTTAGCTTTGCATGTGTTTTTTACTATTCATTGTATGCGGTTATTTTTTTCACTACATACATTTTTTTTCTATTTCTCTTATCCTTGCATGTGTTGTGGATGTATCGTTCATGGGTGTTGACATTATCAAAATCGATCTCTCTACAGATGCATTGAAAGCAAATCATGAAGAGTAAGTTTATATTATACTGTTTCCTTTTAAGTTTTTTAGGTTTTCGCTGGTCCGATCTTAGATTTTAGATTTTAGGTTTATTATATATATCTTTTTAAAAAAAAATTCTCTATATTTCATTATAATGTTTTATTGTTTTGTTTGTACTTCTATTATAATTTGATTCTTAATTTTTCCTTTAATAGAAATTTAGTCATTTTCATATAAGTGTTTAAAAATAATTTTTTTTTTAAAGAGTACTTGTTTATTTTTTAAGAGGGGTATTTTTTAAAGTATTCTAATTTAAAAAATATATATATATAAGGTGTTTTATCAAATTTGTTCATTTTCTAAAGGGAATACTACACCTTTGTGCTTCTGAATTGCCCTAACATCAATGCTTTTTTAAATTTTGGTTGTGGTTTTAATTCAAGTGCTAAGGGTTGTAGGTTTCTGTAGTTAGATTCTAAATCACTTTTTGATTCTAGATTACTAATCCCACATTATATTTACCTGGTTAATATTTTTTTGCTAACGTTTCTTTGTAGGTTCGAATCTTATTTAGTATTTGCGTTTATCTTCTTGCATGCAATAGATTTAGTTTAGTGTTCTTAGTTTTAGTTTTATCTTTGGTAGTTTTATCTTCCTTGCATGCCTCCTTGGCGTAAGCTTTTATAGTTTTCTGCTGTTGCATGCAAGTGTATATAGTTTCTTTTGCATGCGTTTGATCTAAGTTTCTTTTCTAGGTTCTGTTTAGTTTTTTTATTTATTTGTCTCTAGTTTAGGTGTTCTTTGCTTTAAATCTTTGTATTTAACCATGACCACCCTCATGCCAAAAATAAATTTAACTAGTACAAATTATCATGCATGGAAAATGCACATGACCTTCATCTTTAGATTCAGACATATTTTACATATTGCTACTGATGCCAATTCAAAACCAGTAGCCTCTGCTCCTCAAGCTGACCAAACTACTTGGTAGACTAAAAATGAGGAAGCACTTGGTTTAATCAGAATCTCCTTAAGTCTCGAATTGTATGTCTTAATTTCTACTTGTACAAAAGTCCATCAAGCTTGGGACATCCTAAAAAATACCCATGATAGTGCAAACGAGACTTGCAAAATCCAGATTCAAGACCAACTTGAAGACCTCAGGTATACTGACTTCAACTCTGTTGATGATTTCTTGCTCAAGTTTGATTTAATTAAAATTTTACTAACTGGTTTACAAGTTCCTTTCTCTGATTTAAGGATAATCCACATAATTATTCGTAAATGTTTTCCTAAACAGTTCCAACAGTTTATTACAAATATTTACTCTCAGTTAGCTATTCCTTCTTTAGCATCTCAACTAACTTATGTTATCTTTCAAAATATGTTGCGTCAAGAGGAAGCAAAATTGATTCAATTTGGCATACTTAAAACTCATGAACATGCATATGTCTCTCAAAGTCACAATAATAATAGATCTTCTAACACTAATCAAAATAACCAAAATTATCAAAGATCTAACAATACTAATAATTCAAATAATAACTCAGGCCAACAATTTAATTTTAGGCCTTCCAATAATTATCATAATAGTAATTATTCAAATAGACCACACTGCACCTATTGTGGTAAAGATGGTCACTTAATACATAACTGTTTTAAGAAACAAAAGGATGATCAATCTAATTCTCAAAACTACTCAAATGGAAATCAATCTTGTTCTGCTTTTACTGTCTGTTTTAATGCTTCTAAACCACTTGAATGGATTATTGATAGTGGTGCATCTCAACATGTTATATCTCATAAGGAAGTCTTTGATTCTTTGCGACCTGATTCTATGAATATTCTTGTTTCTTTAGCTGATAATCATTGCTGTCAAGTTGAAGGAACTGATAATGTTTCTGTTCCAAATGGTAAATTACATGATGTGCTTTATGTTCCTAATTTGAAAGCTAACCTTATTTATGTTCTGCAATTATGTCAAGATTATAAGGTTGAATTTCATAAAAATAATTGTCATATCATTGATCCTAATACTGATCAGATAGTTGCTGATGCTAAATTGGATGATGATAATCTCTTTAAATTTTATCAATTTGCCTCTCTTAGATATTCATTACTTACTACTGTTGATTTTCACATTTGGCATGAGAGGCTAGGACATTTAAATTCTGATTATATCTCATTAATGCAAAAAGAAAATATGGTAGATGGGCTACCTAAGTTTACTCCTAAGTTTGATTGCAATGGATGTATGAGTGGTAAAATGCGTGGATAATCTTTTCCCCATAAATCATCTTGGAGAGCTACTAATAAGTTAGTTCTCATTCATAGTGATCTTTTAGGTCCTATGGAAAATACTTCTATTTCAGGCTCTAAATATGCTTTAACTTTTGTTGATGATTATTCTAGTAGAACTTGGATTTATTTCTTACATAGTAAAGATCAAGTCCTTGATATTTTCACTAAATTTCATGTTTTTGTGGAAAGACAAAGTGGTTGTAAAATTCAGATTCTTAGGACTGATAATGGTATTGAATATGTTAATCATGCTTTCCATTCTTACTTAAGATCTTTTGGTATCAAACATGAGCTTACCATTCCTTATACACAAGAACAAAATGGTGTGGTGGAACAGAAGCATAAAACAATAGTAGAAATGGCTATATGTTTTTTACATGCTAGAAATATGGATTATAAATTTTGGGCTGAAGCCATGGCATGTGCCACCTATATTCTTAATAGAACTCCTACTAAGGCCCTTCCAAATAAAAATCCTGAAGAAGTTTGGTCAAGAAGAAAACCCAATTTGTCTCATTTACAAATTTTTGGCTCCACTGCTTATGTTCACACACCTAAATAGAAAAGGAAAAGGTTAGATTCTAAATCTTCACCTCATATATTTGTTGGCTATTCTGAGAACACTAAAGGTTATAGAGTTTATGATCCTCTTACTAATAAAGTTCAAATAGCTAGAGATGTTTGCATTGCTGAAAATGGTGTCCATGACTGTTCTCAAATTTTAGATTCTAATTTTAGTCACAACAACATAGTTCTTGTGGAGGACCAACCTCCGTCTCTCAACCCTATTCCTCAAATTTCTACTCCTAATGTTTTTGTTCCTTCTGTTTCTTCTCCTAACACTAAGGATAATACTAATACTTTTCAAAAGGATAATGATGAACATAAAGATAGTAATGATACTCCTTTTAATGATTTTGTTCCTTCTAGTAGTAGCAGTGATGATGATGATGATGGTAATAATCTATTTACTCCTGCTAGTAATATTTCTATTAATTGTAGGAGAAATCCTAAATGGTTTAAAGATTTACTTAATGAAGGTGATGATTACATTGCTAGAATGGGTGGACTTAAACCTAGAAGGATAAGCTACTGTAATTATGCTCTTATGACTTCTCTCTCTAAATCTAATGATCCTCAAACCTTTGATCAAGCTAAAAATCAACCTCATTGGAAAACTACTATGCAAGAAGAATATGACTCTTTAATTTCTAATAACACTTGGGATCTTGTTCCTTTACCTCATGGTAAAAATATGGTTTCCTGTAAATGGTTCTATAAAACTAAGTTAAATGCAAATAATGATATTAGTAAGTTTAAAGCTAGACTAGTAGCAAGAGGTTTTTCTCAAGTTGAAGGAATAGACTATAATGAAACCTTTGCTCCTATTGCTAAAATGCCTACCATTAAAGTTGTTCTTTCTTTAGCTGCTAAAATGAATTGGCTTATTCACCAAATGGATGTTAAAAGTGATTTTTTGAATGGTGATTTGTATGAAGAAATATACATGTCTCAACCTCCTAGTTTTATTCAACAAGGTAATGAACATTTAGTATGCAAACTAAAGAAGTCTATTTATGGTTTAAAACAATCTCCTAAAAATGGTACTCTAAAATCAATTCTTTCTTCATTTCTCAAGGTTTTGATAGAAGTAAAAATGATCCAAACCTATATATCAAGCATACTGAAAATGACATTGTTATTATTATCTTATATGTTGTTGATTTAATCCTTACCTCCAGCTCTACTCCTTTAATTTTTGAAATTAAATTTCAACTCAATCAAAACTTTCAAATGAAAGATTTAGGCATCTTGCACTATTTCTTAGGCATGCAAATTTGGCAAACTTCTAATGGTATATTTGTTTCTCAATCTAAGTATGCTCAAGATCTCTTACAAAGATTTGATATGACTAATGCTAATGATGTCTCTATTCCTTGTGAATTAGGAACTAATTTAATGATAGATATGCAATCTCCTTTCATAGATGCTACTTCTTATAGAGAACTTGTAGGTAGTTTAATTTATCTAACCCTCACTAGACCTGATTTATCTTATAGTGTAGGCTTAGTTTCTAGATACATGTCTAAACCTCAACAATCTCACTTAAAAGTTGCTAAAAGAATCCTAAGGTATATTAAATGTACTCTAAATTATGCTTTATTTTATGATGCTAGTGCTGATTTTACTCTTAAAGGTTATTCTGATTCAGATCTAGGAGGTGACCCCAATGATGGGAGATCCACTAGTGGTTACTTTTTTTTCCTTGGTTCAGGTGCAATTTCTTGGAAAAGTAAAAAGAAACAATCAGTTTCATTATGTTCTACCAAGGTTGAATATAAAGGATGTACTACTACCTCTAAAGAAGCTCTATGGCTTAGAAGAATATTTGAAGATTTGGGTCTACCTCAACAAGAACCCACACCTTTATACTGTGATAATCAAAGTGCAATTGCCTTAGCAAAGAATCCAGTTTACCATGCAAGATCTAAGCACATTTCTCTCCATCATCACTTCATCAAAGAACACATTCAAGACAAACAAGTGTCCCTCATCTTCTACCAAAGAGAAGATCAAGTAGCATATATTTTGACAAAGCCTCTCTCTAGAGAGAAATTCCAAATTCATTGTAAAAATTTGGGTTTAAAACCCTTTGATTGTAAACCCCCAAGTAAAGATTAAAGGGGGTGTTAGAATTTAATCTTTCCTTGGTAAATATGTAAGGATAAACCAAGGTATCCTATTTTTTTTGTCCTCTAGTCCAAGTGGGAGGACATGTCATATTTGTAATTTCCTTTATTAAGGAAAATAGATATTCCTCCTTATGAGGAATCCTACACTTGTCTCACACACTAGTGATATGTGGCATACATAGAAATGGGAGTTACAAGTAACTCCTTTCTCACATCTTTATTAAAAGAGATGGCTCTCCTTCTCTCTACACATGAGATACTTCTTCTTCTTGAACACTATTGTATGAGCTAAGCTCTCAGTCTCTCTCTCTCTCTCTCTCTCTCTCTCTCTCTCTCTCTCTCTCTCTCTCTCTCTCTCTTTCTCATTCTTAGACATTTTTGCCACATTTATTATATCACGGGGATTTTTTTATGCTTTTCCCCCTTCAAAATATTGTCTCCTTTGTTTCTTTTCTCTTTGGTGAATGCTCCTAATTTTGTGATTATTCATGGTAAATCTTCTTATTCCTTGCTCATTGATTAAATAATTTTCTATCTCTCTATATTTTTTTATTATTTTAACATAAGAGCTCTATCCATTCTGGATTGTATGCTGATACTTCCTCTATGGGGGAGTATGCATGTTTTTGAGCTAAGTCATGAAGGACTCTTGTGAAAACATTTTTCTGAATAGTGTCTTTTGACATTCAAGCTTGTAGTTGATTAACATATTGATGTTTTCTTTATCATTGATGATTGATTTGATTGATGAAGAGGATTTGAAAAAATATTACAGAACACCACTTTTGCAGTTTGGTATTCATGGAACTTGGATGTTTTTCATCTATGTTGCCATCAATGCCAATGGGGGAGATTGTTAGGGATGAATGTTGAATATGTCTTATGGGGGAGTATTTGAGTAGTTCTGTAGTAGTTGTATGTTGTATTCATGACTATGTTTGTCATTGATGTCAACACATTGATCTACTAGAGATTAACAAAGAAGCAAATAATGTTTGAATTAGTGCACGTGGATAATTACAGATCAAGATATGAGGAGTTGAGGACTTATTCTATATTGTGTCTTGAGATTATGGTTAAGAGCATGTATGAAGATTCAATTATTCATGATAGTTATGTGTAATTTAGTGGAACAATATTTTGGCAGTGTTCCTGAGAAGCGGCTTGTGATAACTGGATTATATCTCCTCATAGGGATAGAATCTAGACATGTGAAGTGGTATAGATGTTAAAGACATTTTGGTGGTGACCTGGATGAGGTAGCATAACTGAAGGTCACACATGTGAAGATTTATTTTGTTTAGAAGCTGACAATATTATGGAATATTATGTAACGTGTAATGATTTATATTTTGTAATTGGTTAAGCCTAGTTGGATGACTCTATTGTAAATTATTTGAGTGTTGTATAAAGGAAGGATTTTTTTCCTTCATTGAAATATATAGTTGAGATATATGATGACGTTGATGTTGTAAGAGGATATGCGAATTGAGCAGATCTAGTAAAGCAGTTGGTGCGGTTTTGGCACAGACAGAGGAGTGAAGATAAGTTGTTGAGATTAGTAATTATTGGTATTATTCTATTCAGATAATATAGAGATTAGTTGGATAGTGAGTTCAGTGATCTTTCCCTTGAAGTTGTTTGGACAATGGGTCCTTCTTCCTTCTTTAACTGTTAACCGGGTTAGAATCTTTTAACAGGGATTCAAAGTATCCTAACATGGACTAATATGTACTGAATGTATTTCATAAGGCTCCTAACAGAGTCCATCCCCTCACAAGGAATTTTCATATTAGTACATCTTTTGTGGGCATCATTCCCACTGGGGTTTACTCAATGATCAAGAGGTTCCCTAGTCAACATATCTTGTGTCATTGTGTATGTTTATCTTTCTATGGTTACTGTTTATGCTGGTTACATGGTTGAAATATGATAATGGTATTATAAGTTGTTTTTATCTATTAGTTGATTCAACCCCCCTCTCAATTATCTTGGTGGACTTTACTTTCTAACAAAGGGAGAAAAAAACACAATTTTTTTCCATAATAGTTCCAAAATTAGGAGAAATGTCAATAGAATAACATCTATCAAGAAAGTCAATGGGGAAATTTTGGATAACACAGAAGACATCTCTAATGAATTAGTAAAATACTTTTTTAATATTTGAAATAATATAGATGGTTCACATTTTAAATCTCAGAATGATTTATTAAGAAACATTCCCAATATTATTAATGAAAACCACAATAAACTACTTAATGCCAGATTCTTGACTGAGGAAGTAGAGAGTGCCCTTAAAAGCCTTCATCCAAATAAATCCCCTGCTCCTAATGGTTTCCAAACCTTTTTCTTTTAAAAACATTGGCCTTTCTTGGGGCTAGAAATAGTAGAGGCTCTAGAAGGTATGCACAATTCAGGGAAACTTCTGAAAGAAATTAACAATACCTTTGTTTCCTTAATCCCTAAAACACAAAATCCAACAAGCTTTGAAGACTTTAGGCCAATATCTCTTTGCAATACGGTCTACAAACTACTAACTAAAATGATAGCCAATAGAATTAAGGTTCTCCTTCCTATAATAATATTTGAGGAGAAAACATGTTTTGTAATGGGGCGATTTATTCTAGATAGTGTCATAATAGCTCAAGAAGCCATCCACATTGTTCAAACAAACAAAAAACCGAGTATGCTAGTCAATTTGGATATAAGAAAGGCTTATGATAAGGTGGATTGGCATTTCCTTTGTAAGTGTTTAGAAGCATTTGACTTTTCCAAACAGCTGATTAATCTGATCTTTGAATGTATCTCAGGTCTGAAAATGTCTTTCCTAATAAATGGCTCTCCTGCGGGTTTCTTTGATATCTCCCAAGGTTTAAGACAAGGTGATCCCCTTTCCTCTTTATTGTAATGGAAGAAGCTTTGGGAAGATCTATGAATGAAGCATGGAGAAAAGGAACTTTAAGTGGAATTGAAATCACATCAGATTTAGATTCTTGCACTCACCAACAATTCATGGATGACAATCTTCTCTTTGAAGAAGCCAGTATAAAAGAGGCTACGACCTTTACAAAAGTTTTGTAGAATTATTCTGAAGCCTCAGGTCAACAAGTTAATATGGATAAGTCTGAAATCTTTTTTTTTAATACTAATAGAGAACTGGAGTTGGGTATTTGTAGAAATCTAGGCTTTAAAATAGGATCCCTACCTTGTAAATACTTAGGATTTCCCCTAGATAAAGGTTGTAGATCCACCAACCTCTGGAGTAATGTGCTTAGCAAAATAGATAAGAAAATAGATTCGTGGAAGGGTAAATGGATAACTTCTATAGGGAAAGCAATGCTAATTAAATATGTATTGTCATCTATCCCAATTTATCAGATGATGTGCCTCAACCTACCGGAAGGTATAAATGTGAGATATCCAAGAAACTGAAAATTTTTTTCTAGGAAGGTTCAGAAGACAAGTCGCGCATGGCTCTAATTGCTTAGAAAACAATTTGGAAAAAGATATCAAAAGGAGGGCTAGAATTCAAGGACTTAAAATAGAAAAATATAGCCTTAGGTGCTAAACTAGTTTGGCAAATGATCCAAAACCCTGAATTGAAATGGGTAAAAATTATGAGATTTAAGTACTTAGATGGGAGAGATGAATTGAGAATATGAAAACATAGCTCTCCACCTAAAGGTTCTAGAATCTGGAACTTTATTAATAGCCACAAAAAGCTTATTTTGGAAGGTATTACCTGGGATATTAAAGATCAGAGCAAGGCTTTATTCTGGGAGGACTTCTAGGGAGCCTTTCCTCCACTTAATACTAAGTTTGGAGATTTAGAAATCATTAAACAAATGTTTGATGCTAGGGGGATCTTTGTTAAAGACTCTCTAGATTATTCAGTGGAGGACCCATCCCTAGGATGGAAGTGGAAATCCTTTGAGAATTTAGGACTATCCCAAGAAGCAATAACTAGATTAACCAATATATTGACCAATAGGAATATTGTCTTAAGGAAAGGAAAATATTATATTATTTGGGAAAAAGTTTCCAATGGTAGATATAATTCAAAAGATGGTCTCTCAGCACTCAATTCAATCCCTTTGACTCCCTCAGACTTACCAATTGATTTGTGTTGGGATAAATATTGTATACCCAAAGTAGATGTTAGCGTGGGTGATATTACAAAATAGAATATTAACTGTAGAAAGGTTTAGGAAAATAGGTTTCTCAGGCCCTTCAAGATGCCCTCTCTGTGAAAAAGATAGTGAGAGTGTGAATCACTTGTTAATTGAATGTAGCTTTTATAATCATTGATGGAAATGGTTAGCTAGGAAGCTTAGATGGTCTTCACCCTTGCAAAATGACATAGTGGAGGTTTTTATAAGTTGACCTCATTTCAAGCGCAAAGATATGTATAGTAAGATTTGGAGGATCACTCCCTCTATGCTAATCTAGGAAATTTGGAAAGAAAGAAATCGATGTATCTTTAAGGAATCAAAATTGAATTTGGATCAATTCTTAAACAAGGTAGAGGCTAGCATTGTAGAGATGGTAAATTGTAGAAATAAGTTAGGTAGAACATATGTCAATTTTTCTAGAGAGGATGACTATATTAGAAATAAATGGTTTGGTTTAAAAATTCATGCCTTTTATGGAAATAGGGAATAATCGAATGAAGATAAAAGAGCTAATTATGTTTGGAAACCCCTAGGTTTGGGTTGGTTCAAGCTCAATTTTGATGGAGCTTCATGAGGTAATCCAGGAAAGGTAGGTGTTGAGTGTTGTATTCATAGGGATAATGGACTTAATGTAGCAAGTAAATCCATTTCTCTAGCCCTAGAATCTAATAACACCACGGAGCTGAAGGCAGCTCTAATAGAGGGTCTGCTCCTTTATAAAAAATGAACATGGATAAGCTAGATATTGAAGGGGATTATTCTTTAGTTATTAATGCTATAAGAAAAGGACAAACTCCTAATTGGTAGTTAAATGGACTGGTAGGTAGAGCTATGGAGATTATTTCCACTTTTGGACACTTTACCATCCATCATATATATAGGGAAGGAGACATTGTTGTAGACTCATTAGCTAACTTGGGAGCAGATGGTGTAACTTAGGAAATTGTAAGTCTAAAAGATCTAAATAATCTAAAGAAGCAATAAACTATATGGTTTAGACTTCCTTCACAAATCCTTAATCTAAATAATATAACCTATTAAATAATATTATCTAAAGTCTTTCAAAAGGTAAGATTATTACCTAGACTCTGTTGTCGAAAGAACCCTTAGCCCTCTACCATCTTAATAGAGTTTGGAATAGTGAGATTATTATAACTGCCCTACTCTTTTGTTCTCTATTAGCTCAAAGATAGATCCATAGTTAATGTAGCACTAAACTCTTTATTTATAGATAAATCTATGATATTTCTTTCAAGTAACTTGGAGTTTATCTCTAATTTTCTCTCATTTGCACCTCCACAAGTCTTGTAATAGGTGATGTATAACATCAAATTTCTTCCTTTGTAGAGTTTGTAAGTTCTTAGTGTATCATCAGAAAATGGAAGCACTTCCATTTAGGATAGGTTTAGCCCTCTGAGTAAATGGTCTGGGGTCATGTAAAGCACCTTGATTAGGTCTTGGAATGGATCTGGCTTTTTCCCCCTATTCTACTTCTCTCTCCCCCCTTTTCTAACCTATTTCTGGCACATGGTCCTGTGAATCTGAGATCTGTGACCTCAAGGTCAAGGTCGACCTTGACTCTGACCTAGGTCACAGTCGACCTCAACTTTGACCTAGGGCATAGTCAACATTGACCTTGACCCTGGGTCCAATTTTCAAATTCTGGAGGTTTCGGGGTGTCAGGGTTTGGAAAAGTTTTATTTCCTGCTTCTGGGTCGGCTGTTTCAGATTTCAGAATGGTAAAATCTTAAATTGTATTTAATCTAGGTCCATTTCTAAAGGGTTTAACCTAATTGGAATTTAATTCCCTAATGTTGGCCCCTCTAATAGTTTGTGCCCTAGATCACTATAAAAGGAAGCCTTCCTCCTTCATTTCCAGATCCATGATTCACTAAGCAATTTGATGATCAAGACATCTAGCTCTCAAGTGCAAGAAAGTGAAATCAAGCAATCAAGCATTCAAGCATTCAAGCATCCATCTTCAAGAATTCAAGCATCCATCAAGGAGATCCATTGTTAGCCATTGAAGGATTCAATCTCTTTGGAGCCCTCTTGTTGAAGATTTCTCCATCCACATTCATCCAAGCTTCTTCCTATTCCAAGATCAATTCAAGATTGGTGTTGAAGATCTAATAAAATTTATTTGATACATCCTACATACATTTCTACATTCATTTGGAGCATCCATACTTATGGATTCAAGGATTCCAATCCTCCATAAGGGTTTCAACATAAGCAAGGTGAATAGTTCCATTTACTTTGTTTATATACACCACTATTTCAATTACATTTCAAGGTTGATTTCAAACTGGGGTTTGACCAAGGCAAACCCCTCATCCAACAAACAAAAACATTTTTCTTCCAGGTGCAAGTGCAAGATGATGAATATTAGTGCATATCTGGATACCCTTTTCGGAGAACTTCTGGGATCTGCAAACAAAATTTCCATCGGAGCTATTTTAGGTCAAGGTCAACTTTTAGAGGGGGACAAGATTGTACCCTAGGGTAAGATCTTACCCCGATCCCGAGGTCAAGGTCGACCTTGCTCGAAAAGACAATTTTTTTCTGGGTTTTCTCTATCTCTACATTTCCAGGCTGGCTCAGGTTGCAGAATCTCTCGAAACTATACACATGCATCAAAAAATAGTCTTTTCTAGATTTACCCTATTTTGAGGTTATAACTTGTCTTCAATCCATTTCAATATTTAAGCACTTATTTTCTATAGAGGACTATAGGGTTCTTCTTCTTTCTTCATATTCTCTATAGATTGATTTATTTGTGCATTGGTCACTTCCTTGTGATTAATCAATTTGGATCTCTCCTTTGGGAATTTGGATTAGGGATAGATCCTATATTCATCCACACTTTATTACACACTACATTATTAAAGCATATATCTTATCATATCTTACATTTTTGTGAACCCAACACACTTACCCCTTTTATTTTATGGAATTAGATGCCCTATTGTGTTTTATGGTGTTAGATCTTGCATTTATTAGATTTCTTTTATATGTTTTCATCTCATATAAAATCAAAATATTTTGTGTTAGTTTAGTTCATTTGCATTGCATTGGTATATGAACTTTAATACCTCTAGTCCTACTTATAACATTTTGGTTAGATGAATTCATAGACTCATGGGTACCTTTGATCCTGAATCTTCTTCTCCTTTCCTTAGGATCTCTAATGACGATTTTATTGTTCATGATTCTAATCCTACTATGGAGTAAAAATCTTCTCACTCATCTCATGATGAGGATGATGCTTTAAGAATTCCTCTTGAACAAGTTAAAAAACTTTCAACCGAACTTGATAAAATGGGTAATTGGCTTATTTAAGAAAACCATAATCAAGATTCTATTCAAGCTATCGATGCTCTTAAGAAAGTTCTTCATGATAGTGATCAAGGTGTTAATCTCTTATGTGGTATTACTCATCTTGTGCATTCAAATGTTAAACCTTTAGCTCAATAAGCTCAAGACTTATGATTTACTCCTCTTATCACTAGTGTGGAACCTTCTTCTATTCCTTTACCTAGTATTCCTACCTATACTCCTCCTTTGGTGACTACAATGGTTCCCTCTCTTCCTATGAGTGTTCCTCCTATGTCCCTTCCTACATCACAACCTTCCTATCATAGTGTTCCTTTTACTTATTCCAATCCTCTTCCAACTATGGTTCCAAGTGTTCCTCCAGTTGTGTCTTGTATTCATATTGCTTCATACACTTTACCTAGTGTTTCTAATGTTTCTATGCCTCCTATTTCCTCTAATGATTCAAAAATCATCAGTTTGGCTCAAACTGTGTCATCTTTACAACAACAATTTGCATCCTTGACTCAAAACAAGTTTAGTATTCCTACATGTGACATGGGAAGTCCTTTGTCCCTCAACATCATTCATACTCCCATTCTTCAGCAAGACGATATGCCTCATCTTGAGAATTACAATGGTAAGGGAGACCTTGTTACTCAAGTTAAAACATTTCAAATCCTCTGTACTGATTATGCTCATGACCATAGGATTTTAGCCAAGTTGTTTGCTAGAACTTTTCGTGACAAGGCCTTACAATGGTATTGTTCCTTACCTCTTTATTCTATTAACTCTTTTCCAAAACTTGCTAATGCTTTTATTCAAAAATTTCATAATAACATTGGCCCACAAGTGTCTTTGATGGATTTGATGCATTGTAAACAAAATGCTAAGGAAAAATTGACTGAATTCATTGGTATATTTAAGCATTTGCATGCTCATATTTCTTATCCTGTTCCTGATATGGATATTCAATGTATGTTTATTTCAAATTTACAAAAGGATATTAGAGATAAGATTTTGCTTACTGAATTTACCTCTTTTCAAAAACTTTGTGCAGCACTTCATCATTATCAATTACAAGTGAGTCAATTTGAGAGAAACATTCTAATGGCTCTTGTTCTAGTTGATAAGAGTGATGTTTCTCATAATCTCAACAAATTTAAAAAATTCAACAACTATGTTAAGATAAATAAATAAGTGAATGTAGTTGCCGATCAAGCTGTTGTTGCATCCCATAATGCCACTTCTGCATCCATTTCTTTTTGATTGAATCGTACGTTTAATCTTCTCTCTGAATCTTTACATTCCATTATGAATAGGTGTTAACTACTAATATGATTACTTTACCTCCTATTCAACCTCTTTTACCTACTACAGTAGCATCCAAATATTTTGATCCTAAAGATTTTTGTCAATATCATTGTCAAAATGGTCATGATACTGAGAAGTGTTATTCTTTAAAACATAAGGTTCAAGAATTAATTGATTCTAATGCATTATCTGTTGATAATCTTGATAGTAGCGGGAAGAAATATGTCTCTCCTCCTAATCAAAATCTTCAAATTTATACAAATCCTTTACCTACACATGATACTAATACCATTGCTCAACCATCTTCTATGGATATTATTTATGATTCAAAGATGGATGATCTCAATCACATTGCTAATCAGGTGGAGCATGTTGTTCAATCTATATCTCCACATCAACTTCAAGCTCAACCTCAAGTTCCACCTCAACCTATACCAAAACCATATCCTAAACTAAAATCTCAACCTAAACCTCGAAAACAACCTAAGAATAAAAGACCTCAGAAAATTTTGATTACTTTTGATGATTCTAAGATTATTAAAGCTCCTGATGGTTCCCTTTACATTTATGCTAGGATTTCTCAGATACCTACACGCAGTTGTCTTGTTGATCCTACATCCTTAGTCAATGTTATTACTGAAGAAAATATTTTTATGAAAAACTTACAATGTGATTCTTATGATACATTTGATGTGTGGATTCAAACTTGTAATGGTTTTCTTTATCCATCATTTGGTTCTATTAACTTGCTGGTTGAACTTTGTGGTAAAATTGTGAACACTACCTTTGTTGTGGTTCCTACTTCTGATCAGTTGTTTGGTTTTCCATGGTTAAATGCCATGCATGTTGTCACTTCTACTATCCATAAGTGTCTTAAATTCATTCATGATGAAGAAGTGAAGATGATTAATCATAGTTTATATCAACCTTCTAGGCCCAGGGATTGTGCTACCATTGATTTCTTTTGGCCTTCATTACCTAATTCACGTCCTTCTCGACTTGATAACCTTTTTCGTTCATATCAAGCCTATAAGCTGTTACCCTATTTTTCATCATGCATAATAATAGATAAATAGGAAAAGGGTGCATTTAGGTACTTTCATTTAACATTGTTTTTCAGGTGATGTCAATCAACATTTTGTTATTGCATTCATATCAGATTTTTATTGTACTCTAAGTATTGATCACATGTTAAAATTTCAAATTCATAATTGATCATTACATTGTGCATTCATATTGAATATAATTACAAATGTTCTTTCATACTTCATATTTCATATCAATAAATAGAGTACAAAAGCATAATAGAAAGAAGTGATAGGAATATGAGTTGGTCCTTTGCATTGCCTTGGAGAAGCCTATATATCAAGAGCTGGTTGTCATGTCTGGTCTTAGTCCTTCAGTCTCTATCTGAGTCTGCATCTATCAGGTTCTAGGACTTTAGGGGTTCATCGTGCATCATGGTGAGAAATTTTGTTAGATCCAATTGGATCTAAGCAATGCTAAAAAAATGAAACATCATACATCAATATCAAATTCTTTCATGGCTGCATATATTTCTCGTATTCAATGCAATAACAAAGTGTGCATGCATATAAAGTGAAAAGTAGTGTTAAAGGACAATAGTATCACATTATGTTAGTGAGCACACCAGTGGTCTGATGGATTCACAAAATTGACCACTGGGTCATGTTCACTACCCTAAGGCGTTAGTTTTGATGTTTTTTAAGTTGAACATAGAGATGCATTTCTTAAACAAACTATGTTACAGTTAAAAGATGATGATGGTGCTGAAATACTACAAGAATGAAGTCATGGAAGTCTGTTTATGGGTGTCACAAGCCCCATGCTCAAACCCCATAAATAGATTTCATTACTGATCACATCTATTTTAAGTTTGATATGCACATCTGAATCATGAATAATAAATAGAGTTATCAAATGGTGACAGCCATGCTGTGGTTCAAGAGAATGTTTCTTTAATCCAAATGAATAAAAGTTTATTTTCAACTACAGTGGATTCTTTAATAGTGCTTCAATTGTCAAGATGAAACTAACAGTGCCAAATGTCCAATGATAATGAAACCAAGCTGGGAATATGGTAAGTTCTATCAAATGTAAAAGATATGATCACTACAATCAGGGAATTCATAGTGAGCATCAAGTTAAAGACTTAGCCCAAACAATAAAGACCGGTCAACCTATATACAACCGAGCATTTCATGGATACAAGTATCATGAGTCTATGAGGTTTTACAACTTAATAGCAATAGAAATCAAAGTATAATGCAAAGATAGCAAGAAATAAATCTTCTTTGTTAGCTTCAGCACTCAAGTAAGTAATTGAATATGTAAGAAATGTGCAGGTCTTAAGTACAAATTTCATAGAGAGTGCCAAGTGAAGACCAAAAGCAAGCATAAAAGAAACTCTCTATGATATGTGTTTCAGCAAGTGGAAAGCATTAAAATTTTATGCAATGGAGGAGTGTTAATAGCAAGCTTTCAAGAAGCCTTAAAATTTTATGCAATGAAAGACAAATATTAAACAGCAAGTCACAACAAGGTGAAGAGAGTTACAATCTCCATCCAACCTGTAATCTCTAGCAAAGAAACTGAGAATGAAGCAAGGTTAAGAAAGGTTAAGCGCTAGTTATAGTGCATTTAATAGACACATAGCTATGAGAAAATAGAGCCAGTCCAAGCTTGTCTTACACAGTCCGTGTATCTTCCAGTCATGACACTCAATTCTTAGTTTGAAATAGTCAAGCAGCTTGCGAGTTCCAAGATTTTACAATCCAAACCAGCCAAGTGTGAGACATTACTTCTTAAGAATGACTTTTGAGCAAAGCCAAAGATCATGAGCCAAGCATAGGTAGAGTGGTCATTTCCATGAAATCTCATTCAAATCCCAAGAATGAGGTCATCAAACTAATAGTCACATTGCGGCTAGGTCAAGTTCCAAATCAATGAAGCCGTGAGTTGCCAGTCAAGGCCCAGCCGCAAGTCACGGTTAGAGTCCCAAATAAAATGCCCAAAAGAGCCTGTGAAGCCAAGTGCAAAGAAAGAAGAAAAAGAACTCAAAGTTCCATTAAAAAAAAACTGACCACCAAATACAAGCCGAGTGATTCTAGCCTCTACGCATCAACAAATTTAGTTTTTTTCCCCAAATCACAAAGAAATGCAATGCAAAAACCAAGTATTACCAATTGAAAGCCTGTGAGTGGTCAAATCAACCTGTGAGCTTCTAGTAAAGCTCTCAATCATAGTTCAAGCTTCAAGCCGAAACCAGAGATAAATAAAAGTTCAATAGGTCAAATAATTGTGAGTTTAACAATAGAGGGCCGAGTACAAACACAGCTCAAGTTCAGTTTGTTACCAAAGTTAGAGATCCAATGCAAGAACAAGGGTGAGATCTACTAGTCATAGTCAAGGAGGTTTAACATTCAGTGAAAAAGTTTGAACAAGTTCAAAGATTTGGCAGGATTTCTGCCATAATTTAGGGCTTGTTCATAAAACTATGCAACTCAAAGATTCAAAGATTAAGGAATGATCGAGAATTGAGATGAAGTCAGTTTAATAAAATTTCAAGTCCATAATAGAGGAGATAATAAAATCCATTAATTTGATAGTGTACTCCAGTCAGCCTCAAAAATGTAAATTGCCTAGCACATGACTTCAAGAGAAATTTTCGCATAGGTTAGGCATTGTTTTTGGAATGGTCATGTTGACCTAAGTTTGAATTTTGTAATAGTTTAGACTTAGGTTTAATTTTGATGATTGGGCTGGGTTTTTAATTGAGTTAACTCAATTATTTTGTAAATAATATTGGTAATATATTTTTAAAGATATATTATAAATTATCGATATTAGGGCTCGATTAGTGGCATGATTTGGAGTAAAATTATGAGGCTATTTTTAGCCGAAGTTGAGATTTTCTAGGAGTTTTCTAGGGGTGATTGGATTTCTAGATTGAGGCTTTGAGGGCTTCATAAGGGAGTTAGATTGTTAGTTTTAGGGGTTGGGAATAGTGGAAAGGAGAGGCTAGGTGAACATATTCATTTCTCTGTCCCTTTTTCATGTTTTTGTAACCATTTTACAGGTTTTTGAAGGATAATAAAGCAGGCTTTTCTGATTGCATCAATTTTTGAGTATTGGATCCACTCCCATTCCTCTTTTCTACATTAAGTATTGCATATTTGGTGTTATTTGGTAAAGTGAATTGTTTCCAATGCCTTTCCTATGTTATAAAAAATTAGGCCTTTTTGCAAAATATGTAAGTTTGTTGTCAGTTTTTACTGTTTGTAGTATGAACTCTAATAGTCAATTCTAGTCAACCTTTATGTTGAATAGAGAAGTGATAAATGTGAATCTCGGTGGTCTTGTAATTGTGGATGTTGGTTCGAAGATCTTGATAGATCTATAGAAAGTTTTGGTGTATCACCCAATTTTACCATTTAGTTTTAATTCTTTATCCCTTTTCCCAATTAGTTTTTAATTAGGAGGTGATATCCCAAATCAAATAGAAACTGGCCTAGAATCTAGAGATTCCTCCTCAATCAGAGTTCTCCTACAACTTGAGGAGGTTTCCATTGTTAGGATGGAATTGTCATGTAGCCCTAATGCCTGAGTTAGGGTGATAATTCTAAGCCTAAACATAAGCATCATAAGATTCTCGAGTTAAGCATGCCTTTGCTAGATCTTAATTGTGGTCTTTTTCCTACACCTTCCATACCTCCTTTATCCATGGCTTCTAGTTCTGTTAATCAAGCTCCTAGTGTTTCTTTTCACTATGCTATGAATACCATTAATCCTCCTATAGAGCCTATGAAGGATCCGATAGTTGTTCCTCCTAGTTTTCAACATATTTCAAATAAGACAAAACACAATCGATTTGCTAATGAACATCATAAGAAGCATCATGCTCAAGCAAAGGCTCATGCTTCTATTATTCAGAATTCTTTACCTTCTTTTGACAAGCCTATGCATGATGTGTTAGAGGAAGTTACTGCTAATAATGATGTTAAAATGCAAGATTATGATGATTCTATTTGTATCTTAGATCCTATTTTGATTAATCTAGATGAAGAAGATACTCTTGATGATGTTAATGATGAATATGAGACTATTGACATTGACATTGATTTACATAATATGCTTTCATCACAATTAACACTTACACCTAGTATCAAACATTGTGATTCTCAAGAGGATCCTTGTTTGGAACTGGCTATCATTCCTAGTATATTGGATATGGTCCCTCTTGTGAGTTACCCACCTTCTCTAAATGATATATAACGAGATGGGGAGGGTATGCGATGTGATTTATTGGCTTGTCCTTTATGGTAGCTTTTTGTGTGTTTTCCTATTGTACTGTGCTTCTCCCGTGATGTGTTTGCTAAATGTTGTTAGATTCTTTTATACGACCCTTGTTGCTTTGTTGGTGCAAGGTGATAAATGAATCAAACTTGTTGTACAAATTCTTCTATATGTATCTCTATTCTTCTATATGTTGTTTCATGTTATGTTGTACTTATTTTATTATTCATAACTATTTCCTTGTGTAGTTTGCTTGGATTTGCGACTTGGTAGCACTGATTCTTTTTGGTCTCCAGGTTGTGGTCTGAAAAGACTCCTCTTCATAACTCTTATATGTTCTTTCCTCCATTGTGATTATAGTTCTAATTTCATTGGGGAATGATGTCCATTCATTTGCAATAATATCATATATATATTATCTTATGATCATATTGACCCCACGACAGGTGGATGATCCCTTCTGTGTTCTCTGTATGTTTATGTGCTATTTCCCTTGATTTGTCTTCGCTTGGGGGCATCTCGTAGTGGAAACATAATCAGTGGAGTTGTTTATGTTTTCGTTAAAGCCATTGCTCCTATTAGAGTGTTAGCAATGACTTTAACGTGGGGGCATACGCTTTGCTCACCTGTTGCACACACGCACTTTCAATATACATATATTTTTCAAGGGACTTCTCTCCCTTTATGGATTAGTGACTAATCCTTAAAGCATGGATTTTTATTTAGGATCTCTTGATCCTGTGTGTGTGAAAATTGTACCTGATCTGTAGACACAACACTTCAGTAAAACATTAGAAGTTAGCAAAAATCATGCAAAATTGAAATCTAATCTAACCAAGAGATCTACTGCCTTCTAATAGGTGCGAGATTGATGTTCTCAGATTGTTATCGAGATCAGTGACCTTGATGACACCTAAATGAAGGATTTGAATGCAAAACTGATATGAAATATGAATGCAATTAATCTATATTTTTTTGGATTTTAGATGCAATAAGAATGATAAACTAATATGAATCTATGCTAATATGAAAAAATTGATATGCTATGATATGCTAACAATGATATGAAAAAGAATCTAAATGAATGTAAAAAAAACAAATTGATCTCACAATAGCCTTGATTTGTAATAAGCTTTGATTCTCCAGATGTCGATTCTCCAACATAAGTTGCACAATTATGAGATTCTGTGGATTTGAGAGATGAATTATGAAGAGCTGAGCCTTGATTTTATAGAAATCCAGGGCTTTAGAGGTGCATGGATAAAAGCCATAAATCACTCAAATAACTCAGGTTGATTTTTGAGTTATTTTTAAATAAAAAATAATTAACTCACAAAAGCATGCAAAAGCAAAGTTTAACTCAAAATAGAGTTTAGCTTTAATTGATAATTGATAGTTGTTTGCTTTTCTTGATTGTGCATGGTTTATTTATGAATTAATTTAATAATAAAGTGATTTATTTCCAACTTAACTGCTTTTAAAAATAAAACAATTGATTTATGGGTTAATCAATTATTTTTTCAAACTTTTATTCTAAAAATAATATTATTAAATATGACAACTTGCTTTAATTAATTAAATAAGAATTTAATCAATTAATGATAGGAATTTTAATTTATTGTCAAAATTAAATAATAATAATTGGGAATAAATATAATTAAATTCAATTAAATAATTAAGTGGCAGAATTAAACTTAATTAATTAAATATTGAGAATATTCAATTAATTAAACTTTAGGATAAATAGGATTTATCACCAAATAATCATTAAATCAAAGATAATTATGATGATTAGAAATATTACTAGGAATATTCCCCAATGCAGAATTTAAGATAATCAATTAGGATTCAATGATGCTCAGATGTGCCTTTGGTTAGGACTTCGATGTCGATTTCATTCGATATGTTGATATAGAAGATTAATGAACTTATAGCCCATTTTTGGGGTATTACATTTTGCCCCTCTTTGAATTACTGTGCGAAGTGCAATGGTTCAAAGATAATCTGTGTTTGATAGATATATGAAACTGATGTTTGATATTGATATTGATATGAGATAGAAGCTGATTGAAAGATTTGATATGAAGATAATAGGTCCTGAATGACTAAAGATAATGTTAACTATAACAACAAATGAACTGATGATTACGAAAAAGTTTCAAAATACCGGATTCTAAACTTTATGATTGCAAAGAAGTGAGTGACCGGTTCTAGACTCAATTGTCTTAGCCGAGCTAGAAGGTATCACATCCGAACCCTTCAGTTGCCGAAGAACCAAGGAAAGAACACTATGATCCGATGGTTGCAAAAACTGATATAGTTTACAAGATTAGGAGAATACCAGATTGATATGGATCTTGATGAATCTGATATGCCCCAAGTGATGATAGATTTTCCCCAAGCGATGAGGTCTTTTGATGAATCAGTAACTAGACTTGATTGTTTGTCTTGATCACTAATGAAAGATATTGATAGAAATTGATTTATAGACTTTGAATGATATGCAATACCATGCCCCCTTGGGGATTAAAATTGAAATCTGACAAGAGAAGTCAGCATTAAAGTTTAGAAGCATGTTAATTGATTTAAGAAGTGGTTATACACATTCAACAATGCATTTTGCATCATTTAGAGGTCCTAGAGACCATGTTTGATGAGGTTTGACCATGAGTTGACCATGGTTGACCAAGTTGAAATTTTGATAGTTTGATGTAAGATAATTAGTTAAGTTAAAAAATAGATTTCTACTATGATTGAAGGTTGATTATGCAAGTAGTTAATAATATAAACAATCTCAGATTTTGATTTTGATCCCGAAAAAAGATTCTACTTGTTTTTTCATTGGAGGAACCTTTGTGTGAGATTTAGCTCTTAATAGATTTGAAGAGGCAAGTGGAGAATTGTTTAAGCATTTAAGTTTGTTTAGCCATTGTGAGATCATGCAAACATGCAAAAATGTAAAGAAACATGCAAAATGAAATGCAATCTAAGACCTAGGACCTAGTCACTGATCATGTGTCAATTTGTTATCATCATTAAACTTTTAGGTAACTAGATAAATCAATACAATGCCCACTAGCTATGAAACCATAGACATATGAATATCGATTTGTATGCGCAAGAATCAATACAACACCCACTGGTCAAACAACCATGGACATATGAATATTGGTTTTATTTTCAGAATGTCAGATTAGATACAAGCACTAAGGCACAAGCGCCAAGATGACCTGAGTATCATGTCCATTTTGATATAGAAATTTGCATTTAACATACACATCAAACAGTCAAGAGATCATTCTAAATCCAGTGTGAATTACCCGTAGTGACCCTTTATCATTCACATCCTTAGGTAAGATCGCATTTCACAGTAGGAGAAAGAACTTACTCAAAAAGATAATAGTGAGATCAAAATTCCTTGAATTTTTTGGGTATCAATGGTCAAGGTACACATGGCCATCCAATTCAAGATAGAGGCTCTTACAGTCAGACACCATTTCAATCCATAATTTCTAAAGATGTTAGATTTTCACATACAAGCAGAAGACAAAGAAAAGATTATGCCCCTAGTCATCACTCTCTAAATCCTATAAAGGACATCATCGAAGAGCTCGAAGGGACACAATATGTAAAAATCTTAATGCGAATCAGTAAGCATACAAGGAGATAAAAGCATGAAAAGAACAGATTGTTTTCAGTTTGTGTTTGATTGTTGTTGTAGATGCAAAATCCTTTCTGGAGACGAGACAGACTTGACTGACTCAAATGAAGCTTCAAAGGACTCTGACTGGATATGATACATCTAAGATATACTGAAGGCCATAGGATATGAAATTGATTTCCCCCAAGTGTTAAGCATTGATAGGATATAGACGCTTGAGCTGAGTGGTGTACAGACCAACTTATTGAAAACTGGAAATGCAGAAACAAACTGAGAGATATATACAAACTAAAGTAAGATTGAAAGTTGGGAAAGACCAAGATTGCACTGATAGATGGAGCATTTTGAACAAGTGGCACCCGTTTGCTGGGTTTTCACCATCTTAGCAGAGATTCTATTTTTGCTACCAAGGCGCCTGTTTCCAAGTTTTCACCAAGGCACTTTTTTTTTTCTCATGTTTTTGTATTTTTAATTTTTTTAATTTTTTTGATATTTTTGATATTTTTTACTTTTTTTGTAAATCATCAAGGCACCTATTGCTAGGTTTTCACCAAGATGTTCATTTTTTCAGGACTTTTTCTAATTTTTCTAATTTTTTCAAGACATTTTACCATAGACTGAATGCCTTAAGCATAGAATTTATTCAGATGGAGAACGTTGATTGGTTCTTGGAGCTGTTCTCCTTCAGTCATTGAGAGTTGATAGGCACTAGAGCCAAAAGTAGTAGTGATTACAAAGGGACCCAGCCAATTGGATTCAAACTTCCCCTTCCATTCTTGATGGGATTGATTTTTAGGATTTTCTCTGAAGACTAGATCACCAACCTGAAATTCTCTATGTCTGACTTTCTTGTTGTAGCCTCTAGACATTCTCTTCTGATATACTCTAAGATGATCATACGCTGCTTGTCTGTGCTCATCTAGTAGTTCAAGTTCTTGCAACCTAGACACTCTATAGTTATCATCAATTACTAGACCACACATTCTAATTCTTAGTGATGAGATTTTGACCTTAATTAGGTAGTACCACTTCAGACCCATAAACTAAAGTGAAAGGTGTAGCCCCAATAGGTGTTCTGATACTTGTTTTGTTACTAGTTTTGATGCTTGTTCTGATACTTGTTCTGATAATTGGTATACTTGATAGCATCTTTTTCCATTGCAAACTCCCAAGCAAGATCATATCGTGCAGTCCCAATGTCTAGCAAGGTGGAGAACAAGAGGGATTAGCAAGGTAGTGGAAGAGATGGAAGACAAGAGAATGAATAATAATGAAGGGTATAAATCCTCAAGGGAAAACTCCTCAAGAATACCCAAGCTAGGGAAAAATTGTCATGTAAAGCACATTTGAACAAGCAATGAAAGGCTAGCATAAGATAAGTCACAAAATCATAATGCAAGATCAAGAAAGGATGCAATCCAAAGGAGTAGACATGTCAAGAGGCTTCGTAGCATTGTGTTTTACTCTTTTTTTTCTTTTTTTATTAGATCAAGAGCAAAGGGGAAAAGGATAGCGATAGGCGAAAATGAATGGAGGAAGATGGATATGAAGGCTAAACATGGAAGGAATGAAAGCAAGATCATCGTAAGATAGCTCACAAAATAGCCAAATGTTTGTGTATAGATCAACATTGTCAAGATCAAAGAGAGAAGATGAAATGGATGAAATATGTAGAAGAACTACGCATGATGCCTGATTGCCAGGTTTTCATCATGGTACTTATCCGAGGTGCCACAAAGGAGTGGTTTTCACCATAGGATGAACTTATTTCTCTTTACTTTTGCTACCAAGGTGCCTGTTTCCAAGTTTTCACCAAGGCACATTTTTAATTTTTTAATTTTTTTTTTAAATTTCTTTTTAAATTTTTAGAAGAAGGCAAGCTTTTTAGATAGTGCTCCTTGAAAGGATAAATCATGATATGCCAAGGATTCAAAATGATATGCTCAAAGATGCTGATAGGGAAAGGGAGATGGAAGAGAAAAATGAAGGATAAGGTTTTATGTAAAGCAAGTGAGGTTGGAAGATAGGAGGAATAGGAAAATGAGGAAAAAGGATAGAAGGTAGAAGGATAATGAATGGAAGGATTGTGAAAGGGTAGGTGGAAAGGAAGGCAAGATCAACGTCAAAACACACCTTGAAGGGTGGTGAGAGGATGGAGGAAACATGAATGAAAGAATATGTGAAAGAATATGGCGAATAGATAGCAGAGGTTGTGGTTTAGGTGCATGGAATGGAAGAATGTTTTTGGAAGAAGATGAAGTGGAAGCCATTGAAAGCTTGAATGTCAACTTCACTTTTTGCTCAACACCAGACTCTTTCAAGAGAGACTTTGGAATCCATATAGCCATAGGATTTTTATTTCCTTTTGATGATCTAGAGAGAATATCTTCAATGATGGATTTTGGAACCCATACTTGTCTTGTAGTTTTTTTCTTAGATATCTCTTTTGACTTTATGCCTCCGTGTCGATTAGAGGAGACATGGTGATCTTTTTTTTTTGATGGATTTTTGTATTGCTTTTTTTTCTTGTATTGAACATTCAAGTTACTTACAAAGAACTTGGGACTTGTGGAAGAAGGAGGAGGATATGACTGGTTTAAATGGGTGGGTGGATGAAAAGGATTCAAGGGTATGCATCTATGTTGATCTTGAGGAAAGATGGGAGATGGAGGGATGTAAGGACCCAAGATGGATGGTGAATTAGGAGAGTTAGGAGGGGAAAGTGAAGGGACATAAGGACCCAAGATGGAAGGAAGATGTGAAGCCCTTAGTAGTGGTGGAAGAGGTCCAAGGATGGAAGTGGAAGACACAAAAGGATAATCAACAAGTTCATCAACATCTATATGACAACCAAGGATATCAACATCTTTAGAGTGAGCATTAGAATTTTCAATAGAATCATGGACATCTTGAATATGAGCACCTTCTTTGATAGGATTTTTCAAAGCTTGCGAAGACTTAGGAAGAGTAGAAAGTGGAAATGAACATGGAGTGGTAGAATAAGAAGATGGAAGACTTTGATCTTGACAAGGATCTTTGGATAGCATGAGTGCATAATTTTTCTCTTGATTTTGAATAGGTGTAACATTGGAAGTAACAACACCATTTTTACCAACCTTAATGGAAGTATCATCTTTGGAAAGCACAAGTGTAGTAAGGTTATTTTGATTGTCAATAAGCTTAATGGTGTAGGTAGTAGCTTGATCTTGCTTAGGTGAAGAATTAAGACATGGTGGAATGCATGAAAAAGGGGGTACAGGATCAAAAGAATCATGAAGCAGATAAGAGACATTGGGAAAAGGAGTGGATGGCATGGGGGGTTCTTGATCTTGATCTTTTTTTATGTTCTTTTCTTCATCATTGTTAGAGTCCTCTTGACATGGGGCCACTTCTAAGGACAAGGAAGCATGTTGGGATTGTATGGATGACTTTGGAAGAGATGGTGGAGGACTAGTTGAAGTAGGGATTATAGCATATGAAGGCTTAGGCTCTTTAGGTTTATCATTATTGAAAGTATTTGCAGCCAAGTTAAGGTTAGCTTGAGTTTCTTTAAGAGGTAGCCCTAGAGGATAACTATAGGGAACTGCATGAAAAGTATCAGGGCTTGTGTCAGATGAAGGTTCTGTGAAAGATTTGAAAGACTCAGAAGCTCTAGGAAATGTATGGGTATTGGAGGAAGTAGGGGATGGAAGGGAACCATCACAAGACAAAGGTACAACATTAAAATGATCTTGCTTGAGAGTGTAATCTTTATTTTCAGCCTGAGAGTTCTTAGAGGAGAGATCCTTATAGTATTGACATTTCAAATCAGCACAGTACATTTTATATTCCTCAATAGAAGTAGATGTATCATCTAGATATTGTCCACAAAAGCCATCAAAGTCTCTTTCAAAATCAAAATCATATGGATCACTATCATGATCTATCCAATGTGATGGCCCATTTGTAGTAAGTAGGAACACACGATGAGGAAGACTCTTAGGAATAGAGGTGTCATAGGTATCATTACATTGTCTATCATCATAGTCATCATAGTCTCCAAAACTGGATGTGTCACTCTCCATGGAAGAGGTATCATAAGGGTTATCACATTGCTCAAATTCTGTCCGGAGGCATGGTGACATGTACAAGTCTTTATCAAATGGAAAAGGGCATAGAGTTTCCATGGCGAACTCTTTAGGTTCCTTTTCTTTCTTAAGATTGTTAAGTTCAACTTGCATAGCATGCATCTGTTTCATCATAGCAGTGATTAGAATTTCTTCCTCATGTGTACTGATTCTTTGAGACATGTGTATTGATTCTCAATAGCTACTGCTCTATTCTTGACACAATGATTTGTTTGATAGATTCTAGAACTAGGCTAAAAAAGATAAGTATCTGGCAATTCTAAACATTTTCTGACAACTTTCAAAAATTTTCCCAAACGACACTTTGCAGACTTGTACGACAGTTGCAAGCAAGATTTGACTTTTGGAATTTGACTAGTAGAAAGGCTCATATGACACTGGGTACTCAATCATACGATAGATGGGCTATAATGAAACGACACTTTGAGAAAAATCATATGACTTTCTGACCTCCTGAGATGACTTTTGACTCCAAAAAAGGTTTTTACTTTAGATTTTGCAAATTTTGAGTTTTTAGATTCGGATTGTTTAAAAATTTCAATGTCCAGATTTGAGGATTGTAACAGATTTGTCCATTTTCAATAACCAGATAGATAAACAAGCACACAAAATAGTAAGCAAGTGATTTCAAGCATGTCTAAAAACAATGAACAAGGGCAAAAGCAACCTTGCGCATGAACAATCAAGTGACTTATTCATTCTAATCCTCAAAAGTGCTAATTGTGTATGTTCCAAAATGTTTTGCAATGATGCACATATACCCTAGAAAATAAAAATTTGGCATCGCTAGGGTTTTTAGTAATGGTTTGACTCTGCAACTTTTATGATCCAAAGGGGTGAACTCCAATCCCGGCGCACTAGGGTTTTGACACAGTCTGAGAACTTAATCTTCAGGAGCTGCTAGGGAGATCTGACAACCCAACAATGAACCATACCTGTGGAGATTTCTTCCACAAGGACATTTATATAGCGGCTGTCACTACCATGATGAAAATGGCTATTACCGCTTGAGGTTCCGTCAACGCAGTTTACCCTGTAAAGGGATTGTCCACTATGGTTAACCCTCTCTAAAGGTGACTCACAATAGTATACCACAAGGGGACTTGGCTCCAGATCCAAGGTTTTGACACCTTTTCACTTTTAACCCAAACAAAGCAGGCAGATAAATCCGACACGCTAAGACAAAGTTTTGCTTCACCAAGGTCTATGATGTCAACTCCACGTGATCTATCAACCTCTCTGGGGAGAGAATGTATCAATCAATAAGAGAAGGTGCACTAAGCAATTTTGATTCACCAAAGCTCGTGATGTCAACCCCACGTGATCTATCAACCTCTCCTGGGAGAGAATGTATTGATCAATAAGAGAAGACACACTAACCAAGTTAAATGTGAAATGCACTAAGTATCCTCCCTACCTACAAGGATTCTATCATCAAGAAGGATTTCACTAGGAATCCAATCTCTCAAGAATCACAAATAGTGTTCATAGGGCCTAATTACTATGTGAGCACAGATGTATGTTTCCAAAAAGTAAATCTACCAAAAGTACCCAAAAAGCAGAAAGAGGAACACTTAACGCTTAAAGTGAATATGAGATCAGTCCACAAGGTGAAACACTTAACACCTCACACAAGCTGAAAATGAGTCCCCAACTTAGAAAACAAGAGAGTTCCTAAACGCATAAATGGGTTGCCAAGTGGAACACTTAACGCTTCTGTCTTGTTGACCCCTCCCTTTTAATGTGGCGCTGACCTTGCAACCATGGGGTGGAACGAGGGGTTGGTGGATTAGTGAGTCCAATAACCTAAGATAGAAATCAAGATCAATCACAAGTATCTAAGACTACTTAATGAATCTTTAAGGGGTCACAACCTAGTATCAATTATGCAAGTGTGTAGAAATAGACAAAAGCATGAAAAGATGCACACAAGCCAGACACATAAGAGATTTATTTTAAGTCCAAATTGAAATTTTATTAGATGAAGGAGAATACCTAGGATCCTTGCAATGTGCTTAATAGATTTTACCTGATTTTTAGCAATTCTTGTTGAGCTTTTCCATGCAAGCAAGTGACGAACTCTCCAACAAGCAAACAAGATATGCAACATATATTCAACTTATGAAAATGATAGGGTTAGCTCTAAAAATAAATTATTATTAGTAATAATAACTAGCAATTATCCCAAATGACAACTCATATCATTCATTGAACCATGTAAAAAAAATAAGTGCATAACCATCACAAAATTTTATTTTTTTACTATATTTGACCTAGTCAACAAGATCTAATTTTTTTTTTTATGATTTTGGCTACAAAAATAGAAATTCAAAATAGAGACCTCTACTAAAAAATAGAGAGATTTCCAAAAATATAAAATTTTTAGAAAAATCTCTTCATTTGTGCCCTAGAGACCTGTTTTATCAAAACAGACTAGTTTTTGTAAATTGACTATTTGAGCTATTATATTGCATCCAAATTCAAAATATAAAGAATGGAACCCCTATAGAATTTGAAGATATTTCTGAAAATGTAAAAATTTCCAAAAAATATTTTGATTTGCGCTGAAAATTAATTTTTTATGAAAAATAGAAAAAAAATTATTAAAAATTCAAAAAATTTTAGAAAATTTTGAATTTTTTATCAAACCTTCCTTGATATGTCTCCAACCTGAAAAAAAAAATTTAGACAAAAAATCTAAGCTTTTTTGGAGATAAAATTAAATCTTTGAAACTTTAGGGTTTTAGTTCCAAGTAAATCTGCACAAGGGGGTTAGCTCCAGAAAAAAAAAATCAAAATCAGCATGCAATGGTGGGTTGCCCCACGGTGGGCACCAGAAATGTGTATGTAAAAATTGTACCTGATCTATAGACACAACACTTGAGTAAAACATTAGAAGTTAGAAAAAATCATGCAAAATTGAAATCTAATCTAACCAAGTGATCTACTGTCTTCTAATAGGTGCGAGATTGATGTTCTCAGATTGTTATCAAGATCAGTGACCTTGATGACACCTAAATGAAGGATTTGAATGCAAAATTGATATGAAATATCAATGCAATTAATCTATATTTTTTTGGATTTTAGATGCAATAAGAATGATAAACTGATATGAATCTATGCTAATATGAAAGAATTGATATGCTATGATATGCTAACAATGATATGAAAAAGAATCTAAATGAATGTAAAAAAAACAAATTGATCTCACAATAGCCTTGATTTATAATAAGCTTTGATTCTCCAGATGTTGATTCTCTAGCATAAGTTGCACAATTATGAGATTCTGTGGATTTGAGAGATGAATTATGAAGAGCTGAGTCTTGATTTTATAGAAATCTAGGGCTTTAGAGGTGTATGGATAAAAGCCATAAATCACTCAAATAACTCAGGTTGATTTTTGGGTTATTTTTAAATAAAGAATAATTAACTCACAAAAACATGCAAAAGCAAAGTTTAACTCAAAATAGAGTTTAGCTTTAATTGATAATTGATAGTTGTCTGCTTTTCTTGATTGTGCATGATTTATTTATGAATTAATTTAATACTAAAGTGATTTATTTCCGACTTAACTGCTTTTAAAAATAAAACAATTGATTTATGGGTTAATCAATTATTTTTTCAAACTTTTATTCCAAAAATAATATTATTAAATATGACAACTTGCTTTAATTAATTAAATAAGAATTTAATCAATTAATGATAGGAATTTTGATTTATTATCAAAATTAAATAATAATAATTGGGAATAAATATAATTAAATTCAATTAAATAATTAAGTGGCAGAATTAAACTTAATTAATTAAATATTGAGAATATTCAATTAATTAAAATTTAGGATAAATAGGATTTATTGCCAAATAATCATTAAATCAAAGATAATTATGATGATTAGGAATATTACTAGGAATATTCCCCGATGCAAAATTTAAGATAATCAATTAGGATTCGATGATGCTCAGATGTGCCTTTGGTTAGGACTTTGATGTCGATTTCGTTCGATATGTTGATATAGAAGATTAATGAACTTATAGCCCATTTTTGGGGTATTACAGATCCCTCCAGTTTTAAATTTTTGATCCCTTAAGGTCGAAGGTGTCCTTAAGACTGGATCTCTTTTGCTTTTGGTTTTACTCTTGTGGAATATAATATTCCCGAGGGTAAATCCTTGATGGGTTGACTAGTGAGTAGCCACATTCACTAGGCAGTTCAATTCCATCTTTCTAGTTGCACTGTTTCCTTGTGTGGTTCATAGTGGGACATAAGTTCTCATTGGGCAAGTTAATCACACCCTCTCTCTTTCTCTTTTTTTTAGAGATGTCTCTCTTATTGTGATCTTGGAGTTGATGAAGACTTGAGTCCCTGGGGGCTTGAGGTTTCCTTTGTCCCTTTGATTTTAATAAGATTATCTTTTCATTATGATCTCCTTTACCAAGAGTTTGCATCAAGTCCATACTCTTGCTAAGGTGGGGGCTAAATGTATCATCGAAAAATGGAAGCAATTCCATTTAGGATAGGTTTATCCCTCCAAGTAAGTGGTTTGGGGTAATGTTAAGCACCTTGATTAGGTCTTGAAATGGATCTGGGTTTTTCCCCATGTTCTACTTCTCTCTCCCCCTTTTTCCAGCCTATTTCTGGCACCTGGTCCTGTGAATATGAGATCTATGACCTCAGGGTCAAGGTTGACCTTCTAGGTTAAGGTCAACCTCGACTCTGACCAAGGTCATAGTCAACCTTGACTCTGACCTAGGGCAGAGTCAACCTTGACCCTGACCTTAGGTCCAATTTTCAAATTCTGGAGGTTTCGGGGTGTTGTACTTTGGAAAAGTTTTATTTCCTGCTTCTGGGTTGGCTGTTTCAAATTTTAGAATAGTAAACTCTTAAATTTTATTTAATCTGGGTCCATTTCTAAAGGGTTAAGGCCTAATTGGAATTTAATTCCCCAATGTTGGCCCCTCTAGAAGTTTGTGCCCTAGATTACTATAAAAGGAAGCCTTCCTCCTTCATTTTCAAATCCATGATTCACCAAGCAATTTGATGATCAAGACATCTAGCTCTCAAGTGAAAGCAAGTAGAATTGAGCAATCAAGCATCCATCTTCAAGCATCCATCAAGGAGATCCATTGTTAGCTATTGAAGGATTCAATCTCTTTGGAGCCCTCTTGTTGAAGATTTCTCCATCCACATTCATCCAAGCTTCTTCCTATTCCAAGATCCATTCAAGATTGGTGTTGAAGATCTAATAAAATTGATTTGAGACATCCTACATATAATTCTACATTCATTTGCATCATCCATACTTGTGGATTGAAGGATTCGAATCCTCCACAAGGGTTTCAACATAAGCAAGGTGAATAGTTCCATTTACTTTATTTATATACACTGCTATTTCAATTGCATTTCAAGGTTGATTCCGAACCGGGGTTTGACTAAGAAAAACCCCTCATCCAACAAACAAAACCATTTTTCTTACAGGTGTAGGTGTGGGACAACGAATATCATTGCAGATCTAGATACCCTTTTTGGTGAACTTTCGGGATCTGCGAATAGATTTTTTGTTAGAGTTTTTTTAGGTCAAGGTCAAATTTTAGTGGGGGTCAAGATTGTACCTTGGGGTAAGATGTTACCGCAATCTTGAGGTCAAGGTCAAACTTGCTCAGAAAGATAGAAGTTTCTGGGTTTTCTCTGTCTCTGCATTTCCAGGCTGACTTAGGTTGCAGAATCTCCTGAAATTGTACACAGGCATTGAAAAATAGTCTTTTCCAGATTTACCCTATTTTGAGGTTAGTACTTGTCTTCAATCTATTTCAATATTTAAGCACTTATTTTCTATAGAGAACTATAGGGTTCTTCTCCTTTCTTCATATTCTTTATAGATATATTCATTTGTGCATTGGTCACTTCCTTGTGATTAATCCATTTGGATCTCTCCTTTGGGAATTTGGATTAGGGATAGATCCTATATTCTCCCACACTTTATTACACACTACATTATTAAAGCAATACCTTATTATATCTTACAGTTAGTATCATATGCCTAGCCCCTATATTTCCTTAAATACTTTAAAAATCAATAAAAGAAAAGTATTTTAGTTCAACTATCATAAGTTATCATGTTATGATTTCAAATCCAATAAGGAACTTGAAGAATAATTGTCTATTAAAATTATGTAATCTAATATTACTAAACTTCTAAAGCCCCAAATTGGAAACCTAACTCCAAAGTGGAAGAGATACTAGATATTCTAAATACTACCCTTCAATTTGAAGACTAAAATAGGTGAAGGAAGTAAACAAGGGTGATGATGCCCTTGTAATTTGGGAATTGATGGGATACATCTTGTGACATACACATAAATAATTAGAGATAATTTAAGAACCCCACCCATAGGAATTAATTAGCTCATATTCTAGTCTTAGGCAATGAAAAATTTCAATATAGATTGAATCACTTACTCTATGATCTCCGAAGTAAGAAGTCTCTACATTAAGCTCCTCTCATTCATTACCATATGTCCTCTCATTCATTACCATATGTAACCCTTTCGAAACTATAGTTAAGATGCCTCTAAAACTTGACTCTAATGCATAATATTACGATTAAGTTAGAATTATAAAACCCCATATTTCATTAATCTTGAACCTTAGTAGAATAAGATCCACAACAATCAATTATCAAAGGCTTTCTAATTATTTCCCCTCTCTTATACTTTCTCAAAATCTAATTACCCTAATTAAAGCTTCACTTATCAAGGATTAATCCTTTCCTTTCAAACAAACATAGATTAGATCTAAGCTCACATCATATGAAATTTGTCATGCCATGATTGAATGCTTCCTAGGATTAATGCATTCCCTCAGAAGGGGATGGATTCAAGGTCTTGGAATAATTAATATGATAAGATAATAAAGCTTAATCATAGCGAGGAAACCTATTAACGCATGTGATATAATGACAAATACAAATCACAAAATCCTCTAAGATCTCAAGGAAGAGGGGAATAAATACAATTATTAATCAAGGACAAGGCAAAAAATCATTAAATGAATGACCTCCTTTATGAAGGAGTGTAAATGAACTATTCTCCCAATTTCTAGACAATTTTAGAGAAACCCTGCTAGTTTTGTGAAGCAGTCATAATTGAGAAATGGAATCTAGGATCCTCACATTTGTTCTCGAAGATCACCGAGCCATGGCCTTTACAGGGAAAATCAAACCTGAGAAATGGAACTGAATGTTGAACCCCCTCTCTGTTGCTACAAGGTGGGCACTGGAAAAAGGCATGGGAGACTATAATTTTGACTATCATCATTATTGTTAGAAAGAGCTAAGGAAGCTAGAGCTTCCAAATGGTACAAAAGGATTAAATGGTGCTTCTATGTTGTTTTTTAGAACAGGGTTCTTTTTGTGCATAAGGAATGTTTAAGAAAAAGGTTTATTTCCAATTTGATAGGGCAGCGGGTTGCTTTAAGGCCAGCCTACACACTAAATCCTAGATGATACTATATTTTATGATATAGTCAAATATATGGTTCAGTTATATTTCCTTTTGGTTTTCTTTGTTTGATAATGGTGGATAAGGTTATCCTTGATGTAGAAAACTGAACTTATAAAACTATAATGGTTATATAACTTCTAAGAATTTTTTATATTATTAATGATTCTCTGTAAAGATAGATGTTCATTATCGGAATTTAATAGTTATTCAGTAAGGATATTTCCTTCTGGTGTTATTTGTAACCTGTTGAAGGACCCAATGTCATGAATTACCAAGTGGATGTCAAACAATTTTTTTTCAATCGATTGAGAAAGTTTAGCTGAGAGAAGTTTGTTTTAGTCACTCTCTCAATGTAATAAGGAAAAGTATCTTTAGAGAAGTTATTCCTTAAGCTTACTTTCCATTAACAAATTATTTCAACAACAAACTTTTTTAGGCATTTAGTATATTTGGTAGAAATAATTATAATTGTTAAGAAGCACAGTAACATACGTTGAGTCTCAAAATTGTGTCTCTCCTAGTATACAATTTCTTCTTATGTTTGTGTAGACTCTCATTAATCTCATTTTTTGGTTTTGGCTTGCGTGGATAATGATTAATAAAGGTTAATTAGGGACATGGTCTTTGAAATTTTACTAATTTTGGCATCTCCATATTACATATATATATGTACACACACACACACACATATTTACATACTCAATCTTATATATATATATATATATATATATATATATATATATATATATATATATATATATATATATATAGACACACACACACACACACACACACATATACAAATATGAATATGTATATATGTATATCTGCATATATAAATTCATGGCTATTTGTACACACACACACATATAGACCTAGATGTATATATATAAATATATACATATAATATAGTTATGCTCTATTTTAATCAAGCATAATTTTGGCATTCATATTTAAATTAGCCATCTAATAAAATATAACAAATATGTTATGTCTTTAATTATCTTGAAATATTATTAGTGTAATCATTGAAAAATGGACAAGATCATTTTAATGAGAAATCAAGGCAAAAATCAATACAAATCAATGCAATTAAATCAAATCAAATCAAAATCAAAGATAAATTATAATTAAACCTTAATCCAAAATCAAAAGTCATTAAATCAATTTAAAATGAATAAATCATGATAAATCAATTAATTGAGTAATTAATTTAATTAATTACAAAGTTCAATTTAAATCAAATCAACCCATTGAAGGGGTACACATGGCTAAACAAATTAATTAAATTCAATTTATTAATTCCTATTTTCTCTCAACCACCAAATGGGAGAAAAATCAATCAACCAATAGGAATTGAGGATTAAGCTCACAAGGATCAAGCCTAAATTGAATCTCAATCACTCATTTGAAAAGAGCATCTTGTCCACTCATTTTGTCTTCTTGTCCCAAGCTTTGAGGACAAAATATTTAAATGGTCTCCAAAGGTGGAACCATGGACTTAACTCAAGCCTAATCATGATCAACTCAACTACACCACTTACCCTTACCTAAATTTGTAAAAGCAAGGCATAATTGAATCATAAATCATCCACAAATCTGAGAATAGCATCAAACCTCTTGCAATTTAGGGTTAGAAAGGCAAATATAGAAGCAAATTAGGATTTCAATTTGGAATTAATTGTTTTAGCTTTCTTTATCATATCAATTCTCATTTTAGGACTGTCACTATTGAGAGCTTGCTGAGAGCTTATCTTTAGCATCCCTAACTAGAGATCCATAGAGTGCTTAATTGCTCTTCCTCTATGGTAATTTAGTTATTTATTCATTTATTTGCAATACTAACCCTATGAAGGTACTTTTCTTAGTACACAAAATGGTGCCCATCGTGGGGCTTTAGGCCTCATTTTTCTAAAAATTCAAAAAATTTCATATTTTCAAAAGTTTGTAGGTTTAACTCTCTATTTTGCAGGTGAAATAGTGTGTTTAACCATTTCTGCAGTGCTTTTTCCAATTTCTCCAGCACGTTTGAGATTTTTAACAACGCTCCTATGACAAAGTTTTGCACCTTTACATAGAATTTTAGCATGTTTGATTCCTTCTATTTTTTATCTTCTTTCTTTCAGCGCTTTTTCCCTGAGTAGCCAATGCATTTGATCATTTCTCCAACACTTTTACAGTGTTCTTGATGCCTTTACATAGAGTTTCAGTGCTTTTGATCTCTATTTTGATGCTTTTAAATTTTTCTGTAGTGCTTTTAAGCCGATCCATAGCATGTTTGAGCACTTAAGTAGCACTTTAAATAGATTATGTAGTGCTTTTGATTAAATTGAAAATTCACAGAATCTGACTATCAAAAAATGATTTCTCTATCTCTGCAGGATGACTGGTCATAAAATAATTAAAAAACCAAAGACCAGATTTACCAACAAAGGGAAGGCTTTGACAAAGAGAATAAAAGAGGAAAACATTGCACACATCAAGTTGGTTTTAAAGGATTCCCAACAAGAGAGAAAGGTATATGAATAGTATTTGAAAATTTTAGAATCATATAAATCCAAGTTCATATCACTTAATTGGATTTATTTGCCTTAATCAATTTTTCTCAAAATTTGATAAATAGGGATTAAATTCAAAGTTATTCTTGTTTTTCTTCACTTTGGCTAGTTGTGTCGACTAATTTGTTGGAGAAGCAAGTGGAAAGGAATGATCACCACTAGATAAGCATAAAATTGAAAAACTCATAAAAAATGCCCCTAGCCTTTTGCTAGCATTGATTAAAGGTAAGCCTAAAACTTGTGATTTTTTGCTTAAATTGTGGCCTTGTCAATTTTGAAATCTAGTAATTAAAGCAGCCTATTATTGTTTGAGGGATTTGATATTAGGCCTATGCTCTTCACTTTTTAAGTGAGTCAAAATTCCAAAAGTGTCAAACTCCTTGATTAAAAGAAAGGCTAAGTAAATCAAGCAGTAGCACTAAATTTGAACAACCCCTTGTTTGTAGAAAAGAGTAGAAATACTCGATTCTCATTTGTTAGTGGGTTTGGTAATTGAACCTTTTTAAACATGTTTGGGAATTGAGAAATAGATAGGGATATGCTCTTCACCTTTTGGTGAATCAAACTCCCAAAACCTATCTCTTTATTCCACTTTATTGCTTTCAAAATGAACATGCTAGATCCATAGTGGGCTCGCCTCTTGAGATTTGCCTTAAGAAGGCCAGTGAGAGGGACAGCCCAAAGTGGGATACAATCACCTTTTCTGTGATAATCCGACCTACTCTAAAATAAAATACATACATCCTTAATGGGGTGTGTGACAAAAGGGTGTTAAAATTTGGAACTTCCTCAAGTAGTCCTACAAGATTACGCAAAACTCTGACATACCGGTGGTGGGAACCTCATAATTTTTGGAGGATGAAAGTTTAATACCCATTTTGAACAGAATCTTGATTAAATACCTTGTTAAATTAGCAAATAATACCTTATAGAGCCAGTTTATGAACCAATTATGAGCTAGGTAGATTGCTTGAAGTATCTTTTTGTGTAAAAACCCATGATAACATTCTTTCAAATTCAAACACTTATTGTGAAAAGGGTTAAAAAGAAACAAGTGTATTTGTGGTTGCTATGTTTGAAAATACATAGAACAAGTGAGAGATATCCACTTGAAAGTTCATCTTATATTTTTAAATCTCTTCATAAAAACAACAATTACCAAATTGAAGGATCAATTTAAAATCAAACCTTGTTGGATGCCGGTTTACACACATTCTCACAAACTCAAATTGTCTTTACAAGAAGATGACACTTGCCTAGCCAAAGAGGTCCTTGAATTTGAAACCCAAAGTTCTTTCATCAATCAAAACCAAGGGGATAGTCTCCCACATATTTTTGAAGAAAGAATTGACATAATGGATCGAAACTCCACGTTTCATGATCACCAACATGGAGGAAACAATGACAATATCAATAACGCTAACCAAGGTCCTAAGGAAACAATTGAAGAAAGAGATAATAGAGTGGCTCAAGATACGAAGTTTCTTGAAGTCATGGATAAGCTGATAGATAGAGATAGGGAGAAGTGTTTCCTAAACCTAGCCCAAGCAAGGGTAAAGCTCCCACATGATTATGATGTGGATCAACTCAAGAAGAATCAAGAATAACCTAATGAGTGCTATGACCAAATAATTGAAAATATTCCAAGCACAAATTAATTTAATGAAAAAGGTCATTGAACCTAAGCCCTTTTCTATCGAGGCCTTGTGTCCATTTCCTTTTGACAAAGGCTTGGTTATGGCACCCTTTCCAATAAGTGTAGTTTTTCCTAAGTATGATAAATACATGGGTAAGACAGACCCACAGGATCACCTTAGAGAGTTTTGTGCTCTAAGCATTGAATTTATGCATGACACCACATACCTAATGAGACTTTTTCCAAGAAGTTTGGGAGGTTTAGCCATGGAATGGTTCTCCAAACTTCCGCAAGGGATAAAGATTTTTGAGGAATTAGCCTCTAAATTTGTAACCCATTACTCCTACAACATCGAACATGAGATCACAATGATCAAATTATGTGATACAAAATAAAGAGATGGTGAGTCCTTTTTAGGATTCCTACAAAGGTGGAGGACCATTTTTACAAGGTATCCATGAAGTATCCCTGAGAAGGAGAAAATGGAGATATTTATGAATAACTTAAACATGGAGATGAACTATAGACTCCAACTTCAATGTCCCCCAACATTCAAAAAACTTATTGAGAATGGGATCAAGATTGAAGACAAGTTGGTAAAAAGGGGAGAAATAAAATTGTTCAAAGACAATAAACCCAATACCAACACCAACAATAATCATTATGTATCTAATTATATTAATAATAGGGGAGCCAAAAATCAGAGTGATAAACCTAAGCTATGGTTAAAGAATAATAACAAAAATCTTGTGGACGATGGAGTTGTGGATGCACACAACTTAAAGGCTACCCCTTTTAATTTATCAAGTGGACAAAATTCTTCCAACAATTCCAACAATTCCAATAACAATTCTAACAACAACCCTTTCAATAACGCTAATGGGAATAAGCCCAAACCTTTATTTTCCACTTACCAAAAGAGAAAATTCACCTTTTTAGGTGAACCCTTGGAAAATGTGTTAAGAACCTTGGTGGCCAATAAAAATATCACTTTACCTGATTTAAGGCCCTATGAACCTCAAATTAAGCCTAATTGGTGGAATTATTCTCACCATTGTGAGTATCATCGTAATAAGGGTCATAAAACCAATGAGTGCATGAAGTTGAAACACCTTGTTCAAGACCTAATTGATGAAGGGACTATAAAAGTTGAAGGGCCCCAAAACAATGAAGATAATACAGCCTTCAAAAACCCTTTTCTAAACCATTAAAAGGGTGAGTCATCGAACACCAATCACCATCATTAAAGAGGTAATGAGAAAGTAAATTTTTCTCATACCTATGATAACATCATCAATACTCTAAGTGATGAAGAAAATACTAGAAATGTTATCATGGTAAAAGAGAAACCAAGAGAAGCAACATCTAATGTTGTAACTTATAGGGGGCAAGCCTCTAAAATCACCCTACCTGGAAATGCTCCAAGGATCATTCTACCAAATCAAAACACATCTTCATCTTCAAAGAAATACAATTTGGTAGACCAATTAAAATGAACTCCTACTTAGATCTCAATCCTAGAATTGCTCAAACTCTCACCTACTCATAAGGAGATTCTAGAGAAAGCCTTGGTAGAGACCAATGTGCCTCTAAATATAGATGCGAAAAAATTTCAAACCATGGTAGGACATCTTATTGCACCTCATTGCCTATCTTTTTCTAAGAAAGATGACATGTCGCTAAATCACCTGCAAAATTTACCTTTGCTTATAGAGGTCCTCATTCACAAGCATAGAGTGAAGATAGTTCTTATTGATGGAGGAGCCGGCTTAAATATTTGTACCCTAAACTTGGTAAAATCCCTAGGATTTTCTGAGGAGGCTATTGACTCGAAGAAGAAAATTACTATAAAAGCCTACGATGAAGAAGCTAGAGATTCTAAAGGGGTCATAGTACTTCCTATTAGAGTTGGTCCCATGCAAAAAGAGACCATTTTCAAAGTCTTAGACCTAAAGTTAACCTATAATATTCTATTAGGGAGGTCATGGATTCACGAAATATAGGCCGTTCCTTCTACTTATCATCAATATCTAAAATTCCCTTATCTAGGACAAGAAATCATGGTAAGTAGGGACTCAAACCCCTTTCAATATTATAATAACATGAAACCTATCAATGACTCATTAGTCTTGCATAATGCAATGGGGTATATTCCTAATCAAATAGAATAAGGGAAAAGTTCTAAGGACCTTCCATCATTTAAGGGTAAAGAAAAGATAGAAAGAGAAATTGTTGTTGAAAACATCCAAAGTCCCACTAACCTAACTTCATTGACAAAGGGAAAAGAGAAGGTTAGTGAGGAGAATGTTCCTGAGAAGCCAAAAGAAGATCAAGCTAAATCTGTCCAAGTCTACACCAAATAGGCTCATTACCAAAAAATGGACCAAATGATGAGAAATTTTGATAAACAATGTCAGATTCAACAAAAAGGTGTAGGTGAATATTCACTATCCATGATGGACTTTCCATTATCTCCTAAGTCATATGGATGACCACCTAATCTAACCAATAAATATAATGATCACTTTGTGAGAGAAAATACCTCTTCATCCATGGATGGAGATGATAATGAAATCCTTAACTGGATTTATAAGGATGAGGAAACAAGTACCCATGAAAAACTCATCCAAAATGTAAGCATTCCCACACATTAATATGGGAAAGGATTTCAAATAATGCAGAAAATGGGATACAAAGGACAAGGACCTTTGGGAACAAGAAACAAATGAATCATTGAACCCATTGAAATGACATGGAGAGACAACAAAGAGAAGACTGGATTAGGGTACCTAGAACAAGGGTACACTCAAAAGAATTATCCTAAAGTCTATGACCAAATCCTACAATTAGAATCACAAAGTGATGATGATTCTAACAATTGGGAATGTGACTCATTGTCAAGAGAGTCATGTCAAGATAAGGAAGTTGATGTTATTCACACTTACACTTCTAGCAAGGAAAAGGAAAAAATTTCAGAATCAAATCAGAATCAAGCCTCTAGTTCAAATCAAGTGGTCTTAGAAAACATCCAAATTCAAGAAATCAAAGTAAATCAATGGGTAGGAGAACCCTACATACCATCATGGAGACCTGCTATGGAAGAATCTAATGTTAGGTTTAATCCACAAGACTTTTACCCAACAGAAACCTTAGAGGATTCTAGTGAGGATGACTTTGACCCTAGTTCTTTAGAACATCTAGAAGAAGCACATGTTATAGATTTAAATGATACAATGTTTGAACCTTCAAATGAAGTCTTGTCCCTAAAACCCATTGAACCAATTCAAAAAATTGATCCCTTGACCTTATATATCTAGAATTAATCGAATGGGATTCCATTGAACCTACCATCCTCCCAACATTTTTGAATAACAACTTAGTGTCTCAATACCTAAATGTGGTTGAACCTTCTTCTACCATGGAATATCAAGAAGAATTAACAAAGGAAAGTATCCAAACTCTCAATTCAATTTTAAAAAAAAAAAAAAAAAGTAAAAAATGGAAATAATCCAATGTTGAAAACCACATTGTGGCAGCATTAGATCAAAAAGAGAAAGAAATAAAGAATGTTTCCAAAGATGAAAAACAAATAGAGGTGCCTAGGGAAGGGAGTTTGGATACTTTACCTAAGCGCTATGAAGAAAGATCTCCTATCTTGATTGAACCAATAGAGAAGGTGAACATTGGATTAGAATCAGAGCCAAGGATCATACACCTAGCAACATCTTTATCTAGTGAAGAGAGAAAAGACTTCATCAAAATTTTCAAGGAAAAACAAATCAACTTTGAATGGTCATATGATGATATGCCAGGATTAGATCCAAATTTAATCATGCATCACTTGAATATAAAAGGAGTAAGACCAGTAAAACATAAGTTAAGAAAGATGCATCCACACATAGCCTTGCTCGTAAAAGTGGAGTTAGAAAAATTGTTGAAAGTCAGGTTTATAAGAGCCATTGATTATGCCCAATGGATTTAAAACATTGTGCCTATTTCAAAAGTAGACAAGTCTATCAAAATTTGCACGAACTTTAGGGATCTCAATCTTTCATGTCCTAAAGATGACTTTGCATTACCAAGCATAGACTCCATTGTAGACCTGACAACAGTACATTCAGTGTTCTCACTTATGGATGGTTTTAGTGGCTATAACTAGATAAAGATAGCACCCAAAGATCAAGACAAGATAGTATTCACATGTGCATGAGGGACATTCTATTGGAATGTTATGCCTTTTGGTCTAAAGAATGTCGGAGCGACCTATCAAAGAGCTATAACAACCATATTCCATGATATGATGAACAAGTTCATGGAGGACTGTGTAGATGATATACTAACCAAATCTCACTCAAGAGAAGAAAATATAACCATTTTAGAGAAAATATTTTTCAGATTGGAGCAATTCAAAGTAAGGCTAAATCCAAAGAAGTGCTCATTTGGGGTTCAATGAGGAAAGTTATTAGGGTACATTGTTTCAGCAAAAGGAATAGAGGTAGACCCCGCAAAAGTCAAAGCTATAATGGAAATGGGGGCACCTAGAAACATAAGTCAGATGAGGTCTCTACAAGATAGGATTCAATCCATTCAAAGGTTCATCTCTCAACTAGTAGAAAAATGTCACAATTTTACTCAACTCCTTCATAAGGACACAATTTTCAAATGGGATGAGAAATGTGAAGAAGATTTCACCTTGTTAAAGAAATATCTAATGAGCCCTCCAACTTTGATGCCATCTATAAGAGGCAAACCCTTGATCTTGTACATTTCAACAATCGAACATTCATTAGGGGAACTCTTAGCACAAGAAGATGAATTAGGAAAAGAAAAGGCCATATACTACATAAGTAGAACCTTGGTGAAATATGAGTTGAAATATACCCTCATTGAAAGAGCATGTTTGGCCATATTTTTTTCTTCCCAAAAATTATGCCACTATATGTTATCTCACAAGATTAGACTCATTGCAAAGATTGATCCTTTGAAATATCTTCTTAGCAAAGCAACATTAAATGGAAGACTAGCCAAATGGGTCATGGTGCTAAGTGAATTTGACATCGAATATGTAGACTGAAAATCTATCAAAGGAGAAGCCATAGCTGATCAATTAGCAGAGTCACCATTACAAGATGAAAATCCAATTCAAGTGGACTTTCTAGATTCTGAAATTGTAAATGTTGAAGCAAAAACATGACAACTATATTTTGATGGTTCGTATACACAACATGGATCGGGAGCATGCATAATCTTGATTACTCCTCAAGGGTCTATAATTCCAAAGTCATATAAATTTCTATTCCCATGCACAAATAATATAGCAGAGTATGAAGCATTGGTCATCAACATAAAGTTGGCATTAGAATGGAAAGTGATAGAGCTACAAGTCTATGGAGATTCACAACTAGTTATCAATCAAATCAATGATGAATATCAAAATAAAGATGACAAGTTTGTAGCTTAAAAAAAAATGGTTGAAAATCTCAAGAAATACTTCACTCTCATCACATTTGAGAAAGTACCCAGAGAAAAGAACAAAGCAGTAGATGCAATGACAACTTTGGCATCACTTCTCCAATTACTAGATCAAAGCACCAGATATGAATTCTTGGTAGAAGAATTTGAGAAACCCACATTTGACCCTACCCATCCTTATACCATTTTTTTTCTAAGAAGACATGAATCACCTTGGTATGGAACCATTTATACTTACTTAAAAGACCAAATCTTACCCATGGACCAAACTAGGAACCAAAAGAAAATATTTATCCGACAAGCCTCTCATTATACCTTAATATCTGACACATTGTATCATAAGAGTCTAGATGGAATGCTTCTTAGATGTTTGGAGAAAGAGGAATCAAATGTAGCCTTACGAGAAATCCACGAGGGAATTTTTGGGACACATTTGAATGGGTTAACCATAGCTAAGAGACTTCTTAGGATAGGATATTTTTGGCCTTCAATGGAAAAGACACTTGTCACTTTGCTAAAACTTGTCGTAAGTGTCAATATCATGGAAAATTGATCCACATACCAACACAAGATCTTCATCCAATGACAACACCTTGGCCATTTTATCAATGGGGATTAGACTTAATAGGGATGATTTATCCACCATCTTCAAATGGTCATAAATTCATCATTACTGCTACAGAATACTTTACTAAATGGGTGGAAGCTATACCCTTATCAACTACCATAGGAAAATAGATATACTTGTTCATTCTAAACCACATAATTTATAGATATGGTATACCTCATGCCATCATAACAGATAATGCCAAATATTTCAAAAATAAGGATTTAAATGAGCTATGTACAAAGTTCCACATGATACATCACTCATCTCCAATATATTACCCTCAAGGTAATAGACAAGAAGAAGCGATAAATAAGAACATCCTAAAGATATTGAAGAGAAATATGGATAATTCAGGTAGAGATTGGCACATTCAAATAAACCCAACTCTATGGGCTTACAGGACAAGCATTAGAACACCAACAGGAGCTACACCATTTTCCTTAGTTTTTGGAGTAGAGGTAGTTTTACCATTAGAGTTAAAGATTCCATCTTTAAGGGTCTCACTACATGGTTTGGTAAGTGAAGAGTATTATAGAGTTTCTAGGTTACATGAACTAGAACTGCTAGATGAAAAATAGCAACAAGCCTTTAATCATTTGAAAGTGTATCAGAATCAGATGTCAAGAACCTATAACAAACATATTAAATCAAGGAAATTTCAAATAGGTGACTTAGTTTTGCGAGAAAATCCCAAAAATAAAGTAGAAAGAGAAAATAAAGGAAAATGGGAAGCAAACTGGCTAGAACCTTTTGTGATCACTTCATCTTTTAGGATAGGCACCTATAAACTAGCTGATTGTGATGGAGAAGAACTATAAGAACCTATCAATAGCATTCACCTAAAGAGGTTCTACACATGAGAGAAGATGAAGGAGTATAGAGAGAAAAAGAGTATCATAAAATTAGATGGAAAGCATCGTATTTATTGTATATAGTCAAAAGAGATCTTGAAAATACCAAAAACAATAGAAAAGTAGAAAAGAGAAAACAAATCAGAAAAGATCAAAAGATCAAAAAGAATGGAAAATTGAGCATGAAGAAAGCCAAAAACATTCAAAAATGATACTCAAAAGATGTTGTCTCAGTGAAAACTTAGCAAATAGGCACCTTTAATGATATGAAAAAAGAAAAAAAATTGAAAAAAAAGAAAATACAAAAAATTAGAAAAGAGAAAAAGTACCTTGGTGAAAACCTAGCAAATAGACACTTTGGTAGCAAAAAAGAAAAATCTTTAAAAATAGAAAAAGAAAGCAAGATCCAATTCAATCAGTGAAAACCTGGTAAATATGCACCATTGAAAGTCCAAGTCAGTCACATACCTAGTGGTCATCCTTATAAATATTGCATTCGCCATCATTTGTACATATTGCATAATAAAATCACACAGTTGCATTTGAAAGTACCTAAAGATCTTGGTCACCTAATCTGCAAATTGTCCCAAGTCCCACAAACATAATTGTATCAAATTGGGGGCAATCTACTTGCAAGGAGGAAGGATTCATCAAAAAAAAATTTCACTCAGACACCAAATCAATTCATCAAAAGCACAAGTAACGATTGATCGAGTTCAAATCTCACGTCGAATATGAACCCAATGAAAAATTGATCCAAAATCCCACAAGAACTTATATTTATCAGGATTATAAGTATGAAATGGATGGAACTATACTTGAAATATGGATTTGAAAAACATTGAAATTTTTTTCTAAGTGTTAACTTGATTGATGACATCATATCTTTCTAGCGAATCAATGAAAGTTTTTAAACGAGAAGAGCTATGATGAAAGCATGATATTTTCTTGATTTTTGACTGACTGTCTTAAGACCAAAGTTATAAAGCATGTTTTATTTGTCTAAGGATGTGATCATCAAAGAATCATCGAGGACTTGTACATAGGATAAAATTGAGATCTTTGTTTGTTTATGCAAAAGGATACCTTGGATATTTTGATGTTTAATATTATAATACCAAAATCCACTTGCAACATAGAAACTGACAAAATCGGTATTCATACTCTCAGGATTGGCCTCAATCAGTGATAGTCATACCTAGAAAAGATGGGAAAGAAACATAAGAGGTGCAAAAGTATTCATATCATCATGGTTGAACTAGTGATGGTTGTACTAAAACCGGGATTCCAAAAACCTCTCAATGATGAATATAAGCTCTAAATTTTTGAATGGTGACAGTTAGTTGCATACATCCTAGATTAAATGCATTTAATGTATTTTACTTTCTTACCTTTAAACATTAAATTACAAGAGGAAGAAAAGAGGGGGTGTAGTCAAATCAAAAATCAAAGGATCATCAAAAACTATATGTGATCGAGTATGTTGGAAATCCAAAATAAAAAAAAAAGGTGCATTTCACTAGGTCACTTGCATTTGTTAGATTCATTTTATCTTGCATTCATTTAAGAGTTCTCACCATATAGTTCAATTAGGTTCATTGCATTAAGTTGCATTAAATCATTTAAATCATTAGCTTTATTGCATTAAGTTGCATTAAATCATCATTTTCATTAGGTTCATTGCATTAAGTTGCATTAAATCATTTAAATCATTTTCATTAGGTTCATTTCATTAAGTTTCATTCAAAACATTTGCATTAGGTTGCATACATTATTTAAATCCATTTGCATAATGCTAAATTGCATTAGGATGCATTCATTCATGTTAAATCAAATCATTAAGTTCATTAGGTTGCATCAATTAAAGATTCATTTCATTTAGTGTGCATCATTCTTTTTAAAACAAAATAAATCATTCATATTAAATAAATTAAGTGCATTTACCATTGCATCCATTCATTACATGCTAAATAAAACATAAAATCATCAATAGGTGCATATCATTAAAGTCATTTAAACACATTACATCACTCATCTAAATCCATTCATGCAAAGCATAGGACATTTAATTTCATCATTAAATTATCATTGCATTGCATCACATTGCATCATCATTCACATCATGTAACATTTAGAATCATTAATCATTAAATATCCATAACCATTGCACATTTGCATACCATAAATCCATGTCATTCATATTTATTACATATATCCATATCACCAAAATAAATCACATCACATCACATTATCCATAAAATCATTTCATTCATCACAATCCATCACATTATTCATTAAATCCATCTACATATCATTTGCATCCATAAAGCATAATCATAGCATTAATCATTACAAGAACCATATCATTAAATTCATATTTCCATTCATTCACCTATTCTATGTCATACATAAGACAATAATTTGAGCATAAATGTGACATGTGCATACATATCGTAAAAACTGCATCTAAAAAGCATAAAACAAAGCATATAGGAGATAGAACCATCTAGATCCGCATATCATAGTAAAACACCTAAAACTGAGATCCAATACATAATGACATCATATAGAGTAAATCTATCAAAATGAGTATCTAAGTCTATGGTATCATCATCATAAAATTAACTAAGTATCAGAATCTATGGAACGATCATAAATGCAACATCAAGGAAATCAAAGTCCATCAAAGTATTAGAGTAACAACATAAAGAACATCGACTAATAAAAATATACAATAGAGTCCAATGTCTCGATATAAAAAATAAATGAGATCATATACATCAATGAATAAAAGAATATGAATCATATCAAATCATGTAATCAATTGGCCAAACTGCCAACACCATCACCCCAATCCAGACTAGGAGCACTATCAGGAGGATAACTCAAACTTGGCTGTAACCCATGCTGACTCATAGCGGCCACGAAGTCCTGCATCATAGTACTGAGCTAGCTCACTTGCTGTCTAATCTGTGAAACATTCAACTGTAAAGCTTAGACATCTGATGTAGCTGTCAGAGCCTCTAAGCTAGGAGCCTGAGTAGGAGGTGTAGGAGGAGGAGCAGTCAAAGAAGAAGGAATAGAAGGTGGAGGCATAGATGATGATGGAATGGATAATGATGGAACAAATGAAGAAGAAGATGGACATGATGAAGAAGATGACATAGAAGTAGAAGCAAGCACTTGAGCTGGTGGAGCCTATGGAAGAATAAGCGGTATACCCTGCTGAGGAGTAGGACCCTATGCCTAATTTAATAATACTTGTGTGACCTGGGCATATACCTACCTCTGGTGTCTAGCCCTATGTCGACCCTGTCTAGTTGCGGGATCCACAACAACCCGATGCAACACCCTATCAACACCACCCCTCACCTGACCACCACCCCTAGGAGGGATAGGAGCAACAAAAACAACTGGCATCAACACTCTCCCCACTTTGGTTGCTTGATGACCCGGTCGTCCCCACCATGCTTGAATCCTACCCCCACCTCTTCCACCATCCCCATCATCATCATCTCCATTGTCATCATCAGACTCATCCTCAATGCCTGGTAACCTCTCTACTGGATCTATAAATCTCATAACCAGGTTCCAGGTGAACCAATCAATGCACTCATTGATCATACTAGCATCTACAACATGCTCCCACATATCCCATGGTAAATGAGCCAGTTGCTCAATCTCTTGCCTAGCGGTCCTAAAATCTACAATAGGTCCCCACAATGATCTCTTGGCCTACACTTGAGCATACATAGCTACACCCTATGGCATACCCTGAGTGTGCCTATGCTACCATAATACCCTTCAGAAGTAGAATCTCTCTATAATATGGGGTGTATGCCCAATCATCCAATGAGGATTGCACATATACAGAAGCTCAGTTGTATCCTATGGCCACGACTCACAACCAAGGTATGAATACCAGATAACCTGGTCCATATCATGGATCACATGACTCTAGTAATCCAATGTACCCATATGGGTTTGCACTACCATGCCCTCATACATCCAGGCGAATGGCCAACCTAGATCTCAGTGATGTGCAACAATAGGGCATGTCACTAGGAGATGTTCCCATGTCCAAAGATGAAGTGAAATAGCTCTTGCAAAGAGCATAGAAGAATGTCTGTACATAATTGTATCCAACTCATGATAGAGTTGCACCAAGACATAGGACCCCCAATCAAAATGTCAAGGCTGACCCATCAAATCCTCTAGAATATGGCCCCATCCAACTACAAATCTATGACCTCATTTATTTGGTCTGAGGAATCCTCTAATCAAGGCACCCAAAACTACTGACAGAACTGGAAAAGAATGGAACTGAGACCACTGAACATGATCATCACCAATGGTAGGATCCTAGAAGACACATTGACATGATGTCCCATCATACACCTGATCGTAGAGTACCAACTCTCCTTGAGTCAGGATACGCAAGATGCAGTAGATGTCCTCAGGGGTGATGGTCATCTCACCCATTGGTAAATGGAAAGTATTATGGTCAGAGTGCCAACACTCTGCCATAGTAGTAAGAAGACCCTGATTCACTCAAAATCGAGGAAGAACAAGAAGGAAAGATAACCCACACTTGCCTATATGTCTTTGATCCGGAGCACTCAGGTCATCTATCATACTAAAAGGACAAGGGTATAAACCACAAACGACCAGTAACTTAAGCACTGCCTACAAAATGAAAGTTAAATCACATCAATTTTGAAATCAATTATCATTTGAGTTATCCTAAGTCAATCAAACATTTACAAAAAATCAAACCACAATCAATTTTCCTGATTCTATTCAGAGAGGACAGAAAATTCATCATCATCCATCATCTAAATCTAGATTGACAATCAAACAGTCAGACTATAATTGACTCAAATTGACATCTTATGACTCACTACCAAATCAGGTTTATTACCTAAACTGATCAACTGATCGATGACGCTAAATAGTTTGAAAAACTGACTAAGACATTTACAAATTTTTCCTATTAGGGTAAAAGCGTTATTTTAATGTTTAAAAGTGCTAAAAAGAAAAAGTGTTATTTAAAATGTTAAAAGCGCTATCAAAATGATCAAACACGTTAAAAAGTTTCATACATGCTAAAACTTTTTAAAAGTGCTATTTCAAAAATTGAACGTGTTATTACAAAGATCAAAAGTGAAAATTCATACAAAAGTGCTAAACTAAAATTCAAAAGTGAAAAGTGCCCTAATTTCAACGTGAAAAAGCATTGTTTCACAATGCGAAAGTGCTATTTAAATCAGTGAAAGTGCTAACAAACTAGTAAACGCACTACTAAAATGTGCAAATGCACTATTTCATTTAGAAAAAGCAAAAAACTATGGTTTTTGATTGAAAAATTCAATTTTTTAAAAAATTAAAGCATGAAATTAAAAACTGAGAGATTCGGGCACTTACCAGAGGTCTGTAGGTTAGTGGTCGATGATATCATCAATTGCACTCAAATCTATGCTCTCTGATCGGGATCACCATCATGAAAATCTCAGGAGTCAGAGAAAAAAGTCAACTAGCAAAGTGAAAATGAATATTGAAAATGACTTTTTACCCCTTTATATAGGCCATTTTGACCTAAAAAGGGCATCTTTGACCAAAAAAGGCTCGAGGAACCAATTTTTCACCAAATCGACCAAATTGGGGGCATTTGTCATCACTTGAATGTAAAAACATTATAGGAAATGAAATCAAAATTCATTATAAATTGACCTAATTAATGCAAAATGACCTAAACCGTCATATTTTTCAAACATCTATGAAATTTCATTTCATTTTCGAGGGGGCATATACCAAGATAATCAGGATCAGAACTAGCATAATCAAATCAAGGGCACGATCATCAAATCAAAGCGCAATCTTTTATCAAATTATTTTTTGCTTATTAGTCGAAAGGGGCATCAAACATCAAATCATATCAAATCATGTACCATATCAGTAAACTATCATTGAATCGACCATCAGGACATCAAATCAATTAGAACTGCATCAATGCTATCATCAATATCTGCATCTTCTATCCAACATCGAATTGACCATCGATGGAATCAGGACCTTCTATCAAGTTGAATCAGGTCATTCTTTGAATCAACACGCTTTGCATGTCGACTCAAAGAGGGGCATTTGTAATCATTGAAAAATGGACAAGATCATTTTAATGAGAAATCAAGGAAAAAATCAATACAAATCCATGCAATCAAATCAAATCAAATCAAAATCAAAGATAAATTGCAATTAAACCTTAATCTAAAATCAATTGAAAATCGAAAGTCATTAAATCAATTTAAAATGAAGAAATCATGATAAATTAATTAATTGTGTAATTAATTTAATTAATTACATAGTTCAATTTAAGTCAAATCAACCTATTTAAGGGGAACACATGGCTAAACAAATTAATTAAATTCAATTTATTAATTCCTATTTTCTCTCAACCACCAAATGGGAGAAAAAACAATCAACCAATAGGAATTGAGGATTAAGCTCACAAGGATCAAGCCTAAATTGAATCTCAATCACTCATTTGAAAAGAGCATCTTGTCCACTCATTTTGTCTTCTTGTCCCAAGATTTGAGGACAAAATATTTAAATGGTCTCCAAAGGTGGAACCATGGACTTAACTCAAGCCTAATTGTGATCAACTTAACTACACCCCTACCCTTGCCTAAATCTATAAATGCAAGGCATAATTGAATCATAAATCATCCACAAATCTGAGAATAGCATCAAACCTCTTGCAATTTAGAGCTAGAAAGGAAAATATAGAAGAAAATTAGCATTTCAATTTGGAATTAGTTGTTTTAGCTTGCTTTATCATATCAATTCTCATTTTAGGACTGCCACTATTGAGAGCTTGCTAAGAGCTTATCATTATCATCCCTAACTAGAGATCCATAGAGTGCTTAATTTCTCTTTATTTGTTAAAATAGCTCTTCCTTTATGGTAATTTAGTTATTTTATTCATTTATTTGCAATTATAACCCTATGAAGGTACTTTTCTTAGTACACAATTAGGATTGCTTTCTTTAAATGGTAAAGCAGTTAATTAAAAGTGATTGTTCATCCTTGCATCTCAACTCTCCCACTCATCTAAAAATTTCATATACACCTCATTATTTGTCCTTTTCAAGCTACTGAAGACCAAGAGTCAGGCAGAGGAATATATAGAATAGGAATAGGCATTGGGAAATTTTATAAATAGTGGATTTCCCCATCCCTCTTTTAGTCTTCTTGACATCTTAAGCTCCTCGTCTCTGAGTAGATGACAACCCCCATCAAGTTGATAGGGTCTAAGCCTCATATTGCCTTTGATGGCATAATCACTATGAAAAGGCTAAAATTCATTATGCTTAGCACCCACACTCTCACTTTGAGGGTTTTATGCAGGATCTTAGGGCCAAAATTTATCAATAATGAGGACCATTATAGAGTAAACTCTGATATTCCATCAATTTTCATTGCTTCAGCTATCCAGGTTGATCCTGGAAAAAAAGATATTGGAAGGCTTTGTACTTGCATCTTCAAATGCAAATATCTAGGAGGGCTGAATTTAGTTATCCATAATATAAGGGGAGATCTAACCATTATGAAACCTAGATTCTACAACATCCCTATGATCAATGGTAGACCGGTCCCTGCATCCTTGATCCTGAATATTGAGGACCTAGAAACATTATTATGTTGAGGCCCTATCATCAGAAGGAATCTAAATTTTCTTTTTTATTATTTTCATGTTAGGGCCCCAAAAGATGGAGATTGGTTCTACACATACTAGGATGAAGATGATGTAGGGAACATAGATAGGGAAGGCTATAGTGATTCATAAAATGAAGAAGTAGCTGAGAGCATGATTGGAAATGATATTGTAATTTAAAAAAGGAATAAAAATAAAGCCTCTCCAAAAAATCTTAGAGCTATGGATGAAACGTCATAATTATGTCTGGTCATTTAACTAAGGATTGTAGGAAATGTTTTTTGTAATTGTATGTTCAAAGAGTAGTTGTTATTCAATACTGGTGAATCTTTTAAAAATCAATATTATGAGGTTTTGTTTATTGTCTGATCTATGATGTATTGGAAATAAAGACATCAAAAGTAAGCCTAAATGATAATCAAAGTAACCCTGACAGGATTAACTATCCCCTTAATTAAGCAGATATGAAATTCATTTGAGTGAATGGAATATGAATGTAGTTTCTTAGGGATAAGTTGTAAAAGAATAGTTAACCATGATTTCAGATTAGAAAGAGTAAAATTTCCTAATTTAAAATTATGGATTCAAATACCAAGAAGGTACACATAATTTATATATAAAAATGATCACATTAGTAATAATTATATACGAAGGCAAACGAGAAAAGACTCCCCTAAAAAATCTCATTATATATGAAGGCAAATGGGAAAAGACTCCCCTAAAAAAGATGTAAAAACTAATAAGTGTAGGAAACTTCTGGGATGTAAAAATTAGTACTCAGTGAGAGGAAAGTAGGCTAAAATGATCTTAAGCCTTTAGGGCATCTCTTTAATTTTAATGAATGTTTCTAGTCCTCAAAGGTAGCATATTAGGCTAAGGAAGCTTAAACATTTAGACTAACTAATGTTTAGTGCAGGATATTAGAAGGGAAGCCATGGTTACCCTGGTATAGTTTATTGATTTAATATATATCACTAACTAAGGTATGAGTACTATCAATAGTGGTTTTGAAGATTCCTTTGCAAGTTTTAATGAAGGAAGAAGAACCACCATGAAAGAGGAGGAGTAGGGAAGGTAAATGTAAATGTATCTAGCAGACTTAGGAAATACTGCCTATGATGGGCTATGTGATGTATATTTGAAGGACATTGTAAACAGGGGTATGCCCCTATTCGTTCAATTATATAATAAAGTAAAATTCCTTCTGTACAAATTGGATATAAGTCCCAGGCAAGACTGGAGGTTTTCTTCTCCATTCTTTCCTACCAATGCCCGCACTAAATGGAGAATCATGTATTAATTTTAAAGAGTTCATAAAATTTATCTGGCCTCAGCCTTTTACTGATAAAAATTAGTACTTTTAAAACTTTTTTATGTTTTAGATGAAACTTTTTACTTTTTTAGATGAAGCTAAAGTCCTACAGTGAATTTAATTATAGATAAGGGCCAAAATGATCAATTAAAGAGTAATTTTATGTCCTTTATTTTATTTAATTTTTAGCATTAAATTTTTAGTTGGTGAGTACTATTTTAATAGGTTATTATTTTATATATTTAAATTTTTTAATATATTTAAATATGTTTAATTTTACTAAAAAGAATGTGTTAAATAGATTATATATTTTATTAGAACATAGATATAATCTTTATTTATTTTTAATTATTTTAAAAATTATTTTATTTTACATTTTACTTCAAAAATATTTTAAAAACGATATTTTTGTTATTTACTACTTACGTTATTTAATTTTAAAGTATGTAATATATTTTAATTATATTTGACTCATCTTCGGGTAACTGTCAGTTTGTATCCATTCCAAGTTATAGAAAGTGTAGTCTATATATATGGTGGTAGTGTCATCACATTGGGAAAGACAAAAAGGACAGGTGCAAATATGTTGCACCTTAGCCGGTGCCCAGATGAAAATACCTTATTTTGTAAAAAAACATATTTAACTACATTCATCTCCACTCCAATAGTATATTAGATATTCCAAAAGAAGCTAACATATATTATACGCTAGATAATATGTTATTCTATATTTTTTATTCATTTAATTTATATTACATAATTATATATCACTCCACAACATATTGTCTATACATGATATCTCAACAAGATATAGCAAATCTAATGATAATGATGTTGCATTCTTAACATCTAATACATCTTGAGATTTAAGTTTCTTCTTGATTACTAGTGATGGATCTTCACAAGAATTCACTAATTTTTGCAATAAGTCTAATTTAGTATAGTATATTTGTATATTTACTACATTTTGTGCTTAAGGCTTGCATCAATATATTTGTAGCTGACTCAAATGTGGTGAAACAACTTTGGCATGACCAATTTGGTCATTTGAACCATCACTATATTGTTAGTAAGTGTAATATGATCACTAAACTCCTACATGTATCTTGTTAGGATTAAGTAATACTGAGAGGGGGGGTGAATCAGTATTAAAACACTTTAAATTAAACTTCAACCAATTGAAAATAAACCATATGAAGGCTGAAATGAAAAGAACATAAACACACAACACATAATTCATAAAACCATTATTTATTTTTGAGGAAACCCTGGCCAAGGGAAAACCCCAGCGGGAATGGTACCCACAACTACACACTAAAATATTGAATCCCTATTAGGAGATCTAGCTCTATTAGGAGTTGAGTATTACATAGTACATTTCCTTGTTAGATGAATAGAAAACCCTGTTAGGGGTATACAAAAACCATGTTAAAGGTGTGGTGAGCTTACAACTCTTACAATCAAAACTCTATTACAAAAGTGTTCTTCAAGTAGTGAACAATACAAGAATTTGCTATGCTTTGATAGTTTTAGATATAGCTCCATCAATCTCTAATCTCACATTTGATATCTTCTCTCTCTAATATCCTAAATTTGCATCCATCACATCATCATCTCTATCACACTATCACTTCCACAAAATACTCTACACTTATATCAATTCTGCCATCCAGTCGGCTCTCAAATACAATACAAAACATAACAATTACTTATACAAATGATAAATGTAGAGTCAGTGATCTTCTATTACCAAATTTTTAGCAACGTACAACTTTCATCTGACTTAGCATGTTACCATTCCATCTAACCTTGCCTCAATCATCGCGATTGTTCATATACCCTGTTTTCACTATTTCTTTATCTTTAGATACCTTCAAATCATAGTATCTTACTAATATCACCACCAAAACATGTGAAACCTTAACTAAAGGTCATACATATCCAAAACTATCTTCCTCTAAGTTCACAAGCCATAATATATCACATATCATCTTTGCTGACCAAAACAGTGCAACAGTATACTGTTATTCTGATTCTGTACTTAGTCATTTTCATGATTGTGTCTCCAGTAACTATACTCACTTCATGAAATCACTCCATCATAAGTGTTTCCATTAATGAAAACCCTTAAGTGATCCCTATTTCTCTCAAAACATCAATTGCCAACAATCTCTCCCTTTAGCATTGATGGAAACACTTAGCAAAAAATGACTAAGTGTCAAAGCACTATCTACTATACATATCCTTTCTTCTTCTTTTTTTTTTCTAATTTGTACTTTTCTTTTATTTCTCTCTCTCTTTTTTTTTCTCTTCTCTTCCTCTCCCTTTGACATCAATGGTAAAGGTATTTACCAAATTTCAAAATTTTAAGCATATAAGACTTTAGTGCTTACTCACCAAATTCAGAATGTCTTGGAAGGAGTCTTCCAAGGTCTTCACTTCATCTTCCCATGAATTTATTAGTAGGTCACTGACATGGATCAATCCATTCAGTGCATAAGATGTAGTCTCTGTTGCCTTCATCTTGGTGGGTAAAGAATTTTTCATTGATCCTTCTATCTTCTCCATCTCTATGAGATGAGCTTCAAGAATTTAAAGCTTAGGAGTGATTAGACTCTTTAGAAAACCAAATATTTCTACTACTCTCCCTTTCTCTGTATCCAAAGCACTTATCTTATCCAAAATCTTGGATGTCTGCTTGTCCATTTCCAACACAATTTGTGAAGAGGTTTCACAACTGTCCATTAAGTTGTCTAAAGTAGCCATGTCCTTGGCTATGATATCTTCAATATTCTTAACATGTCTAATAGGATTTATACAATAACTATATACCTTTCTTCCTTGTTCCACATAGCGTTTATCTTTGATTGTAGTTTCTTTTAGAATGTCCAAGTCCCATGAAATGGACTGATAAACTTCCTTAAACTTCATTTCTAAGAATCTCTTCTCAACCTTATCCTCTGCAATCTTCAACAGTGACTCAAAATGACTGTCAAAGTTGTCCAATGCCATGCTCAAGTTCTTTGCATCATCCTTTCCTTGAAAAATAATAGGTGTACGGAGTATTTTATTTATAGTCTCTACTTCCCTAAAAATCACCTTTACCTTTTTATTCCCCTTTTGTTTTGACCTTTCCTTTTCCTTAGAAAATTCCATGAAGGATAACCTCATGAGTTCATCCTCATCTATGCTTTCCACATCTATGCTCACTGGTTTGGCCATACTTTCCAACAATAGAGTGGAGGAGGTGTCTGGTTCTTGTTTGTGCTCAAATCTTACCTCTACTTCTTTTTTTTCTCCTGTCTCTTCTTCTTGACTTTCTTCTTGTTGTTTCTCCTCTTCCTATTCTTTCTCTTCCTATTTTTCCTTTGTATGTTCTTTCTCTTTTTGTCCTTCCTCTTCTACCATCATTGTATTGTCCAAATTTTCTTGAAATGGGTCATTTACATCAAGTGAGGTGTCAAGAGTCATAGGCACACCAGAGACAAAGAAGTCCGGTTGCATGTCAACTTCACTTGCTTGCTTACTCACTTCAACTATCTTAGAAATTTCTCCAATTCCAAAAGGTGTAGGCTTGGTAACCTTGGGAGGTGAGGTATTCTCAGGCATATTGTTAATGAGAATTTGGTCCAATGCCTTTTGTGTATCTTCTATAACCTCATCATACTTTCTTGCCATTTTTTTCATTAGTCTAGCCTTTGTTCTCAATTAAGGTTTCAACTCTTTGATGATTCTCTCCCTCTCTTGTATGGAGACTACCAACAACATATCTTCAATAGTCTTATTTCTTATAGACTCATCTTTTGAATGTGCTAATTTTTTTCTTATTTCCAACTTGCTATACAATTCCTTAGGAATATTGGCCTCAATTTCTAACAAATTCTTCTTGTAAACTAATAAGTGCTCAATTACTATATCTTAAATTACTTCTTGATTGTCAAAATCATACCTTTCATAATATCTATTTACCATCTTCAGATTTCCATCTCTTATCACTCTCTTTTTTAAAATTTGGATATTTGACTTCCACAGATCTTGTGGCCTCTTCTATACTTCTTTTTTCTCAATTAATTTGTCCTCTTTCTTCTTTATTTCTACTTCTACCTCTTGTTTCTTAGTGCTGTTGGTTTGTTAGATCTTGTAGATCTCCTTGGAGTGCTCACAGGTGCATTTCCTTGTGTTATCTTCTCATGTGTATACGATAAATCAATTATATTAGGAGTAGGACTTATTGTCTTTTCTACTTTTGAAGGAAGAGGTGCATCAATTACCATGATAGAAGATCCTTCTGTCAACTTTGTCCTTATTTTCTTTAGCCGCTCCCTAGTAATTCCTACCTTCGTAGTAATGTCATTAACTATTTTTTCAATCTTTCTCTTTCTTGTACCTTTATCCTACTCTTCTCTAACTTTTGTTGACTTTTACCAGTAAGTTCCACATCTCTCTTCAGATGTGTCTATCTCAGCTACTAGTACATGTTCAAATTGCATTGTGAAAACCTTGGAACTGACCTCATACCCCACAAGGTAGCACCATTTCTTTCTAGGCTTAACTGCTTCAAAGCATACAGATTTAGTTTCAACCATGAAATAGATTATGTCTTTGTATTTATCAACTATCTCCTCAGGTATCCTATATCTCTCCTTCATTTGCCTTTGAATAATTTTGGTCATTGCAAATAGTTCACCATCTACCCAAGTTTTATCTTATCTTTGGTACATCATCCTTCCATACTCTAAGATGCATTCTAGGAAATTTGTGCTCAATGTAGATGTACATGTGGACTAGAACTAAACCAAACCTGAATGCATTTGACTTATCTTTCTTGATAATCCTCACATTCTCCAAGAATTATTGTGCTAGGATTTCACATAAGCTATATCTTTTGTTTTATTTAACCATTCTGTAGGCCATCATAACTACTCATGCTGACACAGAATTAGGTCTATTATTGTGGAACATATTGTAACCTAGTAGTATTGCTACCAATCTCACATCTTGCTGAAAGATGTCATTCACAGTCATCGCTCTCTTATCCCACTTAGAATGAGTTAGGGTTTCTGCTTGTTTCCTAATATTCTTCTCAGCTACTGGGAGGGCTCTAGTATTGTCCAATCTAGTTATCTCATGAATCATCTAGCTACATATCTTAATAGGTTGCTCTCCTATCCAAATAAATTGGTCATGGATTCTGCTTAGAATGATTTTGAGCCATTCAGTTTCATAGACCTCATTAAGGTGAGTTAACTTAATGATAGATTGCTCTTCCAAATGTTTGAACTCTTCTTTCATTTTCCTATCATATTCTATCATCTCCTAATTCCTTATATATCTTAGCATCTCCTATAGTCTCATACTTATAGTGAATGTAAGCCCTAATATCTTCTATGTGTAAAATGTTGTAAGGGGTTTGCAAAAATGCTCCTTCTGGATCATCCTCACAAGACTTAAATGGGTGCCTCTTAAACTTATACCTTGGTCTATCAATAAAATCATAAATAATAGGTGCATCCATAGCTTCTAAAAGAGTAAAATGTCTAAATACCTTTGATACACTAAATTCCAGAACTTTTGCTCGAATTGATCACGCAATGTGGTTGCTAGGTGGTTGAAATGCTTCTTCACATTTCTTGCCTTGGTCGCTAATTATCAAATGGTGTAGAAATGATATACTTCAAGATATTTTATCCATCGCTGGTTGAGTAAGTGCATTAATCACATGTAGCTCAACTTTGCATGATGTCCAGTCAAACAAAATCTCATGATCACAAGATATGAATCTCCAAGTGCTGTGATCACAAACATAAACTCCATAGTGTCTATACGCACCATATCTCAGCTTTCATGAGCTCATTCCACATAATCAAGGGCTAGATATAATATGTTATCTACATCCAATGCTCCCCCTAAGGCCATGCGACCTTCTAGGTTGATGTCTCAATGTAATCATCATGCGAAGACATAGTAGTATCTACTGTCTCTCCCTGAACCAATGCTTTATTGAAATATTTTACCTTCCATATCATACCTTCATCTCCATCTTTTGGTTTCTTGAAATGAATCTTGAATTCATCCATGTACTTAGTAATAATTTTACCACTATCACCAATATTCTTCTTTATAGCCACAGGAGGTGGTCCTCTTCTATTGTTCGCTCCATTATATCTGCAAAACTTCTCTATGTGTCCTAGGTTGTTGCATTTGTAACATGTAGGTGGTCTCCTTCTATCTTGATTTACCTACAGTTTACAATACCTTGCAATATGCCCAAAGTTATTGCACTTGAAACATGTGATCTTGGTTGTTGACTCTTCTTTGATGTAATCTTTCTTGTTTCTTGACTGATATGGTTTCCTACATTCTTCTCTCTTGTGTCCATAATAATAATAGTTATAACAATAACCAATAAAGGGTTTCGAAGGGCCTTCACCTCTATAATGTCTTCTCACATGTCCAACTTTGTTGCATCCAAAGCATCTACCTATGAAAGGTTTGGCTTGAAGTTTAGGTTCTTCAAGAGTAGGTCTTTCTTCAGTCTTCCCTTCATGTGTCTCTTCATGAGTCTTAGAACATTCACCTTCATTGTATCTAATTCTAGTCATGTCTCCTTTAGGTTTCTATCTTTCTCTCTATTCATCAATTTTATCACTGCTCATGTGTAACTTCTCAATGTGTAATTTGGTTTGAGTGAGTTCACCTTTAATGATCTAATTGTACTTTTCCAATTCCAAGAATTTATCCTTATAGTGATCAAGTTCTATCTTCATTTGTCCTATCTGCACATTTGCTTCTTTTAGAGTCTCTTCAACTTTATTTCTTGCATGCTTTTCATGTTGAATCCCTTTAGTCATCAGAAGATTGATTTGTTCTTTTTCTTTCTCTATCTTCTTTACTTGGTCTGATGTATCATTGTCTGAATTCTCTTTGATCTTATCCATATGGTCTTGTCTCTGACTTTTTAAAATTTTAAGTTGTTCCTTTAGTTTCCTGATGAAACCTTCTGCTCTTCTTAATTTGAATTCCAATTCACCATTCTCAACCTTTTCTTTGTCCAAGTCATCAAGTGTTACTTCAAATTTTTCTTGCAAACTTTCTAAATCCATTTTGATCTCCCTTAAGTTGTTAGGATTTCTCTCCAAGGGCCAATAGATATGATACTAATTGTTAGGATTAAGTAATATTGAGAGGGGGGTGAATCAATATTAAAACACTTTAAATTAAACTTCAACCAATTGCAAATAAACCATATGAATTCTGAAATGAAAAGAACATAAACACACAACACATAACTCCTAACACCATTATTTGTTTTTGAGGAAACCCTAACCAAGGGAAAACCCCGATGGGGATGGTACCCACAACTATGCACTAAAATATTGAATCCCTGTTAGGAGCTGAGTATTACATAGTACATTTCCTTGTTAGAGGAATAGAAAACCCTGTTAGGGGTATACAAAAACCCTGTTAGAGGTGTGGTGAGCTTACATCTCTTACAATCAAAAATCTGTTACAAAAGTGTTTTTTAAGTAGTGAACAATACAAGAATCTTATATGCTTTGATAGTTCCAGTTATATCTCTATCAATCTTTGATCTTGTATCTACTATATTCTCTCTCTAATATCCCAAATTTGCATCCATCACATCAGCATCTCTATCACATTTATCACTTCCACAAAATACTCTATAGTTATATCAATTTTTCCATCCAATCAGCTCTCAAATACAATACAAAACATAACAATTACTTATACAAATGATATATGTAGATTCAACAATCTTGTATTACCAAAGTGTCGGCAACATACAACTTTCATCTGACTTAGCACGTGACCATTCCATCTAACCTTGCCTCAATCATCGCGACTGTTCATATACCCTATTTTCATTATTTCTCTATCTTCACATACCTTCATAACACTGTGTCTTATTGATATCACCACCAAAACACGTGTGATGTTAACTAAAGGTCACACATATCCCAAACTATCTTCCTCTAAGTTCGCAAGCCATAATATATCACATATCATCTTCGCTGACCAAAATAGTACAATAGTATACTGTTATTCTGATTATGTATGAAGTCATTTTCATGACTGTGTCTCTAGTACCTATACTCACTTCATGTGATCACTCTAGCATAAGTGTTACCATAAATGACAACCATTAAGTGATCCCTAGTGCTCTCAAAACATCACTTGTGAACATATCTTTCATATATTATAATTGCAATTTCCAAGTTTTTTTCTCTTGGAAAGAATATAGGGATAGAATATAACATAGGCATGTATCAAGATATAGATTAGATCTCTAATTTTTTCATGGTACATTCTATAAAATTATTTCCAGATTGGTGGTTTTGAAACTCAAACTTGTCCTCAATAAGTTGGTTTCTCAAAATCAAAAGGGGTTTGTTCAAGGAAGGCATATAATGGATGTTGTGTTCATCACTCATGAGTTGATACAATCTATGTACTACAAAAAAAATGACATGTATGGTCTTTAAAATTGATATCTACAAGCCCTATGATAGAGTTTCATGGAATTTTATGATAGAGGTCCTCAAAAAGTTTGGTTTTTGAGGCATATTTTTGAAACTTTAGAGGCTTGTTTTGCTACTCCTTGTTTTGTTTTGGTAAATGACTCTCCTAAAGGATATATTTCCTATGGAATATATTTGAGACAAGGTGACCATTTGTCTCCATACCTTTTTATTCTTATGGTAGAAGCTCTGAAAAGAAACTGTAGAAGGCTTTGTAATCATGGTCTCATAAAAGGAGTTAAGGCTCCTTTCTCCTTGCTTGCTAAAACTCATCAATAATTTGTGGACAACAATATTTCATTTGGGGCTCCCTCTATTATTGTATCTAAATAGTGGAATAATGTATTTAATGAATATATTGTGTCCTTAGGTTAGTATATCAACTACTCTAAAAGTAAATTATATTTTTTCAATGTTGAAGCTAACTTAGCCAAAAATGTCATGGATATCATTAGTTGCCAAAAGAATATTCTTCTTGTTACCTATCTTGGTCTCTCTCTAATCATTAAATATCCCAACAACACCTTTTGGAATGGTATTATTGAAAGGTTCCACAAAATAATTTCTAGTTGTAAGGGTAAAATGTTGAGCCAAGCATATAAAATCTAGTTATAGAAAGCTTCTCTTTAGAACATTCATGTTTATTATGTCTCCTTGTTTAAAATTCTTGCATCCATGGCTGGTCAAATTGAAAAAATATAAAGGAAATTAATGTTGATAGGGGATAAAGACAAGGCTAAGCTCTCTCTTGTTAGTTGGGAGAAGGTATGCTTCCAAAAGAAGTGGCCTTGATATAAGAAGATTGGAAATTTTAACAAATCCCTACTCTCCAAGATGGTTGGCAATTACTTAAAGAATCTAAGGACTAGGTGACTATCTTGAAAGTCAAGTATCTAAGTGGGAATGACACTAATACTTTTATTTTTAGTGATGGACTACCTAATGGTTCAATCCTTTGGAATAACTTATTGAAATGTAGGGAGCTATTAAAAATGGGTGTGGGCAAGATTATGGGCAATATGAAAATACACCCTCTTTTGAAATGAGGTTTGGAGAGGTGAGAAGCCTTTTTCTTTGCTAAATAATGTGGAAGGGTTCAAGAATTGTTATATTAGATTCTTGGAAAGAAAGTTCAAGATTACATAGATTGGGATAGGGGAACTCCTTCCTAGATTAATATCAATGATATGATTATTACTAATAAAAATATTGGTAATAGTTGAAAACCTTAGTGTAACAATAGGACCAAGGATATCTTATTTTTCATGTGTGAGTGCTCTCTATTTGATCAAAATTTATAGGATGATGTAATTTAGAGGTCTTCCCTTTCAGGTGAACTCTCTATCAAATTGGATTATTTCATGCTTGAATTGGTCCCCCAATGTACTTCATGGTTTAATTGGAAGGAGATATAGATTCCTTAATTAATTCCAAAAATCAACATCTTTTGGTGGATTGTTTCTCACGACAAAATTCTAACGGTGGATAATTTGATTAAAAAAGGGTTTCAATTTATTAATAGTTTCTCTCTATGTTACAAAGAAAGTGAAAGCAATAATCACCTATTCTTGCATTGCCCCTTTTCCCTTTAGGTTTGGTCACAGGTTATGCCTCTCACCTTGGTGAATTGGGTCTTCCTTGCTTCTCTACTCCAATTCATAGATTCTTGATATCTCTTCCCATTTAAACATATTGTTATAATAAGAGAACCATGAAAAAAAATTCCTCCAATGGTCACTTGGGGTCTATGGAAGGAGCACAATAATAAAATTTAGGTTCTATGGAATGAGAACAATAATAAAAAATTTAGGGAGACTTCTAAGCCAAGTGTTGAGGTCTTTATGACTATCAAACATCAAATTACTAAGAGTATTAGTGTTTCTTCCTTTGGGGCCTTTAAATATATGCCTACTCTTTAGGAAATCAAATTTAAACAAATTTTGGGTCTTACTCAAAATATGACTTTAATATTAACTAGATCAGGAAGTTAAATAAAATGAGCACTAAATGGAGTCTCCCTACTCAAGATTGGATAAAGTATAACTTTGATGGGTGCTCAAAATGCAACCCTAGTCAAGTTGGGGATAGAGTTTTTCTCAAGGACCATGAAGTAAAAGTCATTGAATTTATTTCCATGTACTTAGGAATGAAATCCAATAACTTTTTTGAAGCCATGTCTACTTAGGAGTGTATTAAGCCTGCCAAAACTCTAGGTTTTAACTCGATTATTGTTGAAGGAGATTCAAAATTGGTTTTTAATATCTTAAAAGAAGATATTATTGGACCATGGAAGATTAGATCATTAATGAGAAAAAGTTTGAAAACTCTTAAGGAACTTTTAGAATTCAAGGTTTAACATATATATACTATGAAGGAAACCAAGTTGTTGAGTTTATTGCGAATGAGGGTTTAAAGCTTCAAACATGGAATCGTTAGAACAATGAATTTGTCTCACAAAATATAAAAATATTATTTCAAATGAAGTGGAGTCAACGTTTGACTAAAATAAATAAATTATTTATGATCCTGATGAGGTGGATGATCTAGATGAGTTGGACTAGAGAGTACTTCAGTCATGAATGCTGAGGTGGAGTATAAATATTTTATGGTTTCAAGTGGGGTAATAATGGCATCTTTATTGTTGTAAGGGGAGATTATTATCTCATTGTGGTGAGTACCTACATTAATAAAGAAATTACTAGTGCATTTGATCTAATAAGATTAAATACCAAGGATCTTTACAATGGGTCTCCTATACCCCTTAAGTATTATTCCTACAGATGGATCTCACACATGAACTACATCACCAAGATTATCATTAATAGTTTTGGCATGTTTATTACAAATTTGTATGATTTTCTTACCATGGTGACTCTTACTTTCCCTAGGAAATTAATTATTAGATTTAATTATGATACGAAAACCATTTTTTCCATGCTTTTATTGTTTATGTATCAGGGAGATTGTTATTTCATGCCTTCAACTTGTCACTTTTAAAAAAAAAATTGTTGATTGTGGATTATTGGGGTCAAAGAATTATCGCTACGATGGGGCACTGTTGGAAATGCATAGAGATTATTAATTATCAATATTTGGTGAAATATGTTGAGTTTTGGGACTTATTTGTTGCTACTAGTCTTGCTCCCTTTTATAGGGAAATGTAGGGGTATAATGATACCCTTTCTTCAAAATTTACTAATTCCTAGTCTAGCGGCAGAGTTAAAATAGGAATTCTAGAGTTTATTATCTTTTCATAGATGATAGTGGAGGCTGCAAGTTTAGAAAATATTGGGAAATGGGTTTCCAAGAAGAGTTTAGGAAATTATAAAAGCTGCATAAATAAATTATTGGAGAATGGTGAACAATTAAAAAGATTTCAGATTGTCTATGATAGGTTGGACTTCCCTCCTCTATATGCCCTAGTAAGCCTTCATATCATGTTCTACTCTAATTTAGAAGGAATATTCATAGTTTTTCATGTTGATCATTTTCTCCTACTGAATCATGTTAGACATAGGGAGAAATTCAACATAACCTTCTTTTTGTTCTCTTCCCTACAAAAAAGTATTTAGAGTGGAGCTTCTTTGCCTCTCCACCAAGGTCTAATCATGACTGTGTATAAATTTTCATTATATAGGGATCCTAATGGTAACCCTATTCCCCCTAAACATGATGTGCACCCATCCTCCTCATCAAAAAAACCTCCAGTTGTGGATCCCAAATCTGCTACTATGGGTAATTCCCTAACCAACATTCTAGTAAAAAAGAGTAAGAAAAAGAATGGCAATGAGATTCCTCCTCCCCTTCCTTTTAATGAGTTACTATTGGAGACCCATAAAAAATTGAAGTCCCCTCAGGACCTTCTTGGTTCCTCAAATAAAAAACCTAATAAGGCCTCTTCTAACAAGGGGATCACTATTACTATCTTGGGGGATACTGAGGAAAACAATGTTGGGAAAGCTAAGGGTGTAAACCTTAAGGATATTACCCTTGAGATTGGGAGAAGAAGATCGTATAGACTAAAAAAATTTGGTACACCCCTATTCAAAAGGGAAAAGTATTATGTATGAGGAAGAAGAAACCTCTTCTAAGGAAATTTCTACTAATGAGGATGCCAACAAAGATAAGTGTTATGTCGAGGAACATGATCAAGAGGACAAAGACATGATCTCCCCTAACATGTCAATGGACCAAGATATGACTGCTGAAAATTAGTACAAGGAGACTCCTAATAATGATAACTCTATGAATTCCCAGAAGGATATGAAAGAGAACTATGATGAAGGTGGTATAAAAAGAAGAGACTACTTGGGATTAATCATTATTGGGTATTATTGAGAGACTTGATCAGATAGAAAGAAGGATGATTGAGAAAAGTATTTCCATTGAAAAAGCCCTAATTATATTATCCTGGTCACTAATGGTATCATGAACATAGTGCTTATGGTTACTACTATAGGAAAATATAAGATCTAGAGATAACTCAAAAAGATAGGGTACAATATTACCACTACTCATAGACCTACAAATAGGGAATCTAAACACCTAATCATAGGCACTTTGGGAGTTGGAAAAAGATTATATCATTATCAAGGCTCATTATAAATCTAAATGAGTTTTTATATATTTTTTGGTTTGTTTCATGCTTAATGCTTTTGGAGGAAGTTGTTTAAATGTTTTATGGCATACTGGACTATTAGTACCTACGAAGTTCATAATATAGTTAAGTGGTATGTGGATATAGTAGATATCTTTATATTTTAACTGATAGTAGTACTTTGTATTATAGGCATAAAGTTATTGTTGGTTAAATATTTTTTCTCTATTTCTTTCTTGATTATATTGGTTCAAGGATTTTGGTAATCTAGTTTTTTATAGTGTTGGGAGCCCCTCACTGATTTTGATGTTTCCAGATGTTATTTTTTCTATGTTATGTCTAATTTTGTAAGGTATCAGGGCCCTTTCCATAATTATCTAATAAAAAACATTTTAGGAACTTGATAATTATTATCCTACAATAAATATGAACTTTTTCCCTATGACACAACAATAAGTATTTTCAATAATTTGTGGAATTCAAATTTGTATTGGAAAAGTAATCTATGAATTCCATAACAATTTTTGGGATACATAAAGCTGAAAAATAAGTCAATAGTGAATGATATCCTAGACATATTTTGAACATGACATACTAATACAATGCAATATCCTAACATAATGGGGTTGTTGAAAGTAAATATGCACTTGTAAAAGAAATGAAAATTATATGACTACTAACTTGGCTTTAGATATTTTAGTGAAATTTATAAATTGTACTTGATCTATTTAAAATTTCACATCTCACTAGGCAAGCAATGAAAAATAATAAGAAATATTGGAGTATGAGGAAAACTTTGGTTCATAATTTTGAGAGTATTTGGATGTGTTGAACACAACTTTGGATGTTGATGAGGAGGGGGGGTGAGGTGAGTTAGCATGCACTAGAACTAAAAAAATTTCTTTCACAAATCCTTGTTAATTATTTTATCCAACTAAATTTCAATAAGAGATATTACAATGACAACACTAACATATGAATATTATATTTTTATACAGAAAACCAAATGGGAGATAAACCATGATAAGAATCAAACTCAATATATGAATAATTGATTGCAAGAGTTTAGGCCATATGCCAAGGGGAACATTTCCCCAAAAAATATCTTGTAGAATAGGGAACCAACCTTACATCAAAAAACAATTATTACAATGAATGAACTAACTTGAAGTGCATTCTCTTAAATGCTAACTACAGTTAATTGTTTATGTATTTGTGATTGATTTAATCTTTTCTTGTCTACACATTTTCTCCTTCATAATTCACAATACCTCATACACATTCATCCTTTCTTTAAATTCAATCTCAAGAGGATAGTCTCCTTTATATATCCACTACAATACAAAACATCTATTAGGTTGACCTAGAACAATGTAGTATGTAACATATAGACCATTGACTCCATTTACAATCTCCAAAGTATGCAAAAGGAAAATAAAATGTTTGAATCATTGCACCATGTCAACACATCTTTTCCTAGATCCAAAATCATCACCATGGTCACCACATGTCACTACAAGGATAAAAAACATCTTGAGTTAGCTATAAAGGATGAAGCAATTAATACTTGTTAGCCAAAAAATACCAAATGTGGTAAAAATATCCATGGTTTTTTTATATGAACAACATAACCTAAAACCATTATATCCATATAAATGAGCCATGTGCAACATCGAATCACCTGAAGGTGGAGGAGTGCAAAGCATTCATACAAACTATCACATTATCTTTGTCAAGTTGGAATATAAAACACAATGTCTCTTGCTGTGAACTAAATCAGATCATGAGATCTAAGAAGTGGAAACCAACATTATACATAACCACAAGGAGAAAAAACCCAATACTCTAGGATACAAACCAAAATACTTCTCATTGAACTAGTCAATCGTAGTTATTCGATTGCAAACACCTTAAACCTTCACCAAAGCACACAACTTAATGTAGAGCTTAATATGCCAAGATAAGATCCATATCAATATCTTAAATCTTTTTCCAAAGAATTTTCAGACCAAAAGAAAAAAAAGTAAAATCATCATAATTTGTTGATCCATTCAAAGACTAACAAACTACAATATTGCACTTAGATCAATTTAACTTCACTTGCAGAGAAAACTAACATAAGAAATCTAAATTACAATACTACACAAATGTTAGAAACATGTCCACCAAACTACACACTTGGAAACACCAATGAAGATAATTCTCTATACCAGTCATAATTATTCCTAATAACCAACATCATTATCAAAAAACATCAAAAGACAACTCCAATTACTAAACTACTATGGACTTGAAAGTAGAATGTTGCAACATTCACAAACCATATATGATAGCACTAAAATTGCAAGTCTCCATCTTCTTATGTAGAGTAATGTAGATCATTCTCCAATAAGGGCTTTAAATACTCTTTCCTATATATACCAACTTCCATACATGTCACCTTCTAGATATAAAACATACTATCTTTCGCCATCACTAAACATTAGAGTAAAATTTGATCATTCAATACCAAACTTCAAATTTTCTTGCTTACTAGACTTCAAATACTCTTTCATGCATATTTCAACTTCCCATAAACCATCCACACTCCATGGACATAGTAGGTTGTCAATCATGAAAATACTAAATACTTATGTCTTATACACACATCAGATTTCTACAACATGTACAATACTATATTTGTACAACTCATCATTATCAATGACAACTCCAAAAATATGCTAACAATTTCCTCATATGACATTTTAAACTTGTATGACTACATAAGACATTTCTCTTTACCAAGTTGAAATTAATGCACATAGTAAGTTGACATCAATGACAACATAGAAAATATATTTTTGTCAACTTCACAATGGAAAAGGTATTTTCCAGTTTTTTTTTTGTTTGATGCCAAATTTTGTTTGTTCAAATTTGAATTTTGGTTTGCACAATAATCAGTTGTTTATCTTGATTTTTGATTTGAGAAGTGTATCATTTATGCAATCATGGGTTATGCAACACATCTATTTATAAAAACTTTAACTAAGGACAATTATGAGTCATGGGGCTAACAACCTTTCCCTTTTTCATTGATAGGAATACCAACAATAAAACAACATCTTGATTACCCACTATACTTCTTTCCCCCTTTGACATTGAGGATAAAGGGAGAAACACTAAAAGATCTTCTAATTGTATCCCAAAATATTTATCCTCCTTTTAGAATATCTTTGTACTACACTTCTCTCCCCATACTAATAGACTCTCCCCCTTTCAAAGACAACTCTATACTATACTTCTCTCCTCTTATTATCAATTCTTCTCATATTATTCATATAATATCTCTCTCCCGTTTGGGTATAACTCTATCAACAAAACCACTTCCCCTTTCAAAGACAACTCATCTCTGAAATAATTTACTACAACTAGGAAATTGAAAACTTCACTTCTCCCCTTAAGAGTAGTAACACCATCATCCAAGAAGAAAAAGTCTACCATTTAGGTACATCTTTTTTAACTTTAGAACTCCCCCTATCTAATTTTTAAAGAAATAAAAAACTACAATTTTTATAACATCTTTCATCAAACATATTTTTAAACTCTTCCTATAATTTTACTAACTCCCCCTTGAAGAATCAAACAAAGGTACATGCAATAGGATCAAAATTTTTCCGTTATAATTTCTAATTATAGTCAAGACTAGAATTGTTTTCTTACCAAACATTTAGGCAACACATATGAAATAAGTCATTATACCTTAACACTTCAAGAACATTTGTTGAAAACATGCCAACTCCTTGGTAACATTCTCAACAATATTTATTTCCTCTAGTGCCATGAACTCCAGATACAATCTCTACCATTTACTAGTTGTATTCCTCTAAAGCCAACTTTATCAAACAAATTGCAACACAAAATGTAGATTCCTTATGTATCCAACATCATTTTGTCTTAGGCTAGAAATATTCATTTTATTAGGCTTAATAATTTTTTAGATTACAAAGCACCTTGCTATAAATATTTGCGAGAACAATACTCTCAATGTTCTTTATAAATCTTTAGAATTCTAGTCTTGTGATTCACCTCAAAAAAAATTTCAACACTAGTATTACTAAAAGTGCATGCCTTCCATACTAATATTTTTATAATTCATCATATCCTTGTTTGGTACATAGCAGCTATGGGATAGAACAGAGGTTGTGATTGAGGAGTTTCATTGGAACTGATCAAGCAAAGGCAATTGTTACCATCTTGTATTTGTGAAGTCTACTAGATGTAGAGAAGAGGTTGTGATTAAGGAGCTTCATTGGAACTGATCAAGAAAAAATAGTTGCTAGTAGACAGTTCATTGGATTATATATCTTCCATACAATTTTATTTTAGGCAGTGAGTCCTAAAGATGGATTTAACCTTCTTTAGGAAGTGAGCCTACCATTTCTCTTGACTCCTAATAGGGTATGTCTTTTAACAAGGACTATGTACTATATGCATTAATAAGCTCCTAATAGGGCTAAATCTTTTAGCAGGGATACTATACTTTTAGTACATCATTTTTGGGTGCTAATTCCTACTAGGGTTTTACCTTTAATAGGGTTTCCTCGAAAAAAATATTGTGTTATGGTGATGCATTCATTGTGTTGATATTATGATTAAGTATTTTGGTTTATAAATTTTAAAAGTTTAATATTTTGTCTCACAACTAATCCATCCGCCCTCTCATTTGTGTTGGTGGAATGCTATTCTTAACAATTGGTATCATATCTTTTGGTCCTTAGAGAGAAATCTTAACAACTTGAGGTGATCTTGGATATGGCATTCTATAGGAAGGAAAGTCCAAAGTTTGATCCTGAAAATTTTGACAATTGGAAGAACCAGATGAGAACACATCTGTTATGTTTGGGTTGACTACTAGATGATAACAAAGAAAGAAAAATAGATCAAGCTTGAAGATGAATTCGAAAGTGCTACTGATGAGGAGAAGAATTTTTTCTCTTGCAACATGGTTGCAAGGGAAGCATTGATTAGTATGTGCTCTAAAGGTGAATTTACTGAGGTTAAGGACTTAGATTCAACACATAAAATTTGGTCAAGATTGGAAGCACTATATGAAGGAGATAGATTTACTAGACAAAAAAAGTTGCAAAATTGGAAGACAAAGATGGAGACTTTGAGAATGAGTGATGATGAAAATGTTAGAGCATATGTACAGAGGGTTACCAAGGTTGTTATTGGGATTATAAATTCTGGAGGCACATAAAGTGAAGAGGAAGTGATTGTAAATATTCTTAGATCTTTGACACCTGTGTATAAGACTAAAGTGAAAGCAATAGAGGAGATCATACCTTTGACTGTGAACTTTAACTAAATTAACTACCTTTGAGGCTGAAAAACTTGGAGATTCATTACCTAAGATTGAATTATCATTTAAGGCGATTGTGCATTATGAAAAAAGGACTTTATCAAGTCTAGCAAGTAATAAAAAAAAATATTTGCGAGAAGAGCTTGGTGAGTATGTTGATGAATGGGAAAAGATACAGGAAGAAGAAAGGAAGTTAGATGAGATTGTGGCCCTGATCGCAAGAAGAGAAAAGAGAGGTAAAGGTAAGTTTGAAGGAGAGTTGTAGGATTCCTAAGCACAAACCTAAGTTTCACAGACCTAATTACTCAAAGGATAAAGAATGTTATTATATGCTAGTGAAAGTGTTTCTTATGATGATGAAATAGACTATGATGAGATTGGATTTATTGCTATTAAAGATGATGAACCTATTCATGAAGAAAAGGCCCTAGTTTCACATGTTGAGAAGAAATTAGAATGGGTCATAGCTAGTGGTTGTTCACATCATATGTCTAGTGATAAAAATAAGTTTGTTAAACTAACAAAGTATGATGGTGGTGTGGTTAGATTTTGTGATAATGTTCCTAAGTTTATCATTAGAGTAGGATCAATTTCTTTGGATGGTAAGACTAATATTGATGGTGTTCTACTTGTTGATGGACTTAAGCACAATTTGTTAAGTGTTCAAAAACTTGTAGACAAGGGTTATCAACTAGAGTTTATTAATGGGAGATGTTCTATCAGAAGAAAGTCAAGAGATTTGATCATAAATGGTAGTAAATCAAGAGGTAATGCATTTGAGCTAAACACATATGAGGTTTCTTGTTTTTTTGTAAATATTGATGATAGTTGGTTATGGCACAAAAGATTTTGTCATGTTAATTTTGATAATATTGTGAAAGAAAGTATGAAAAATGTTGTTAGAGACCTATCAAATATTGTAAAACCATCTAACACAATGTGTAGAGAATGTGTAATGGGGAAACATACTAAAAAGAAGCTTTCAAAGAAAATCTTACTCAGCTAAAGGGAAGATAGATCTGGTGCATACAGATCTTTGTGGACCAACAAGACCAAGATCTTATTATGGTGAGAGGTATTTTATACTTTTTGTTGATGATTTCTCTAGGATGATGTGGGTTGTATTTCTTAGAGAAAAGTCTGGGGCTTTTGACAAAAGTTGAGAATAAATTTGGTTTAAAGATAAATTTTTTGATATCAGACAAAGGTGGAGAACTTAATTTAGATATGTTTAATAAATACTATGAAGAGAATGTCATATATAGACAAACATCAGCTCCAAGGACTTCACAACAGAATGAGATTGTAGAACGAAGAAACAAAACAATTTTAGATGTTGCTAGAAGTATGTTGTTGGAAGGAAATGTGTCACACATTCATTGGAGAGAAGCTGTTGGTGTTGCTATTTATACTTTGAATAGAATTCAAATTAGGGAAGGTACAAGTAAGACTCATGAATTTTATTTTAATAATACTCCTACTATGAAATATTTTAGAATATTTGATAGTAAATGCTATATCAAAAGAGATGATGACATAGGAAATTTTGATGCTAGAAGCAATGAAGGGATCTTTCTTGGTTATTCTACTAAGAGAAAGGCTTACAAATGTTTTAATCTGAGATTGAGAAAGATGATTGAAAGTGCTAATGTGAGAATTGATGAGAAGTTTCAGATTCAGGAAAGAATTTATGATTACAATCAAAATTCAGATGACAAAGAAGTTTGTTACAAATAAAGAACCTTTTAAAGTAGATCATGAGATGGAAATGTGTTTGAATGACTCTACTGATATTCAAAAGACATTGAGGTATGTAAAGAAGAACCACCATGAGAATCAAATCATTGGTGATGCTAATAAAGGAATGTTGACAAGGTCTAGATTAAGGAAATAATTTTATTTGATTTCTCAAATTGAACCTAAAACTAGTGATGAAGCTTGTAAGGATGAATCTTTGACTAAAGCAATGTAGGAAGAATTGGATTAGATAAATAAAAACAATACTTGCGAATTGGTTCCTAGGCCTAAAGACAAGAATGTGATAGGAACAAAATGGATTTTCAAAAATAAGATGAATGAAGAAGGGACTGTTGTAAGAAATAAAGAAAGACTTGTTTGTAAAGGCTACTCTCAAAAAGAAGGCATAGACTTTGAAGAAACATTTTCTCATGTTGCTAGATTAGAGACAGTAAGACCATTTCTTTCTTATGCTGCACATAAATACTTTAAAGTATTTTAGATGGATGTTAAATCTGCATTCCTGAATGGTGATCTTGAGGAAGAAGTTTACATTCAGAAACTTGATGGATTTCCCTTAATAGTGAATGAGAATATGGTATGTAAACTAAAAAAAGCATTGTATGGACTAAAACAAGCACCTAGAGCATGGTATGAAAGATTGGATAAGTATCTACTAAGTCTTGGATTTAGAAAAGGTAATGCTGACAATAATTTATATTTGAGAACTAGTAAAGAAGGAATTCTAATATTTGAAGTTTTTGTGAATGACAATATTTTTGGAGGTAATGATGAGATGAGTAAGAAGTTATCTAAGGAAATGAAAAATGAATTTGAGATGTCAATGATAGGTGAAATGAAATTCTTCCTTGGCTTACAAATTAATCAAAAAAAAGCTAGAATTCTCATTTCTCAGACAAAGTATCTTAAAGAGATGTTAAACAAATTTTGAATGGAAGACTGTAAACCTATTGGAACACCCATGGTTACTGGTTATAAATTTTCTAATACAGATGAAAGTGCAAGTTTTTTTCAAAAAAAGTACAGATCAATGATTGGAGGCCTACAATATCTAACTCATACCAGATCTGACATAACTAATGTTATTGGAATTGTGGCGGGATATCAAGAAAATCCTAAAGAGACTCACCTTGCTACTATGAAAAGGATATTCAGATACTTGAAAGGAACACTTGAGTATGGACAATGGTATGAAAAAGGATGACAAAAAAAGTACCAGTGGAGGTGCATTTTTCCTTGGGAAAAGATTGGTTTCATGGCTAACTAAGAAGCATGACTATATAGATCAGTCTACTGCTGAATTAGAATATGTTTCTACTATAAACTACACTCAAATTGTTTGGATGAAGTAGATGATAAGAGACATTCAAATAATTTTTGAATAACCTATGGTTTTACATTGTGATAACACTAGCATAATGAATATATCAAAGAATCTAGTTATGTATTCTAAAACCAAGCATATATCAATAAAGTATCATTTCTTAAGAGACAAGGTAGTAGAGAAAGAGATTAGATTGGAGTTTATTAGTACAAAGGAACAAATAGCAGAAATATTTAAAAAACCTTTTCCAAAAGATACCTTTTAATACCTCAAAGGTATGCTAGGGGTGAGAGCCCCTCCTTGTGAGAATTAATTGATGCAGGAATGCATTAGTCTAGTGGTTTTTAGAGCTATATCACTTCTAGACTTGATGCTTGGATCTACTCCTCAGGGGGAGTGATCACATAAACAAAGTAGAGCACAATTGGGTGATCTTGCACTTGAGAAAATATAAATAGAGATTGGATAATGGCACCCTTTTCCATTGATGTCAAAGGGGGAGAGATTCGGTGAAAATCCCTATTGTTTTAGGGGAAAGGATATTGAGAATCCCTACTATTTTAGGGGAGAGGATATTGAGACCAATTATAAAGTGGACACTATGAAAGTTGTACTTTTGTGTTGATGGATTTTTTCATATGTTGCCATCAATGCCAAATGGGGAGATTGTTAGACTTGGTTTTGTAATATGTGTTGACTCTCATTATTTGTCATTTATGTCAGCATATGTTTTAGATGAAGGCAGATAGACTGGTTAATAGTGATATATGCATGACTGAAAGAAGTGTACAGATACTGTATGTTTATTTCAGAGCATGCAAAGATAGAAATATGTACAGGGCTTATTTGTGACCTTATGTCTAAGATCGCTTGGCTTAATATTGTAGATGGAGTGAGTTAAAAAAAATTTAGTGAAGATTGGTTAATGGATTGTGATAGTTGACAGTGACAGAGCTAGTCTCTATATTTCTGAGATAAATCTTATGCGAGCATGATTTGTGACCTGCGAGCTTAAGGCATGATAGAAGACATATTGGAGACTATTATTTGTGATTATGGATTTGTTGTGTTCATGGTGATGTGAGCTAAAGCATGTGGTCTTGCACTTGTGTAAGGTACCATGTGTATCTTTACAAGGTTCTATTTTATTATTTGTTCATTGGAGAAGTCTAATTGGTCAACCTAGTTGATTATTGTAATAGGGTATAAAGAAGAGTATTTTTTAGAGAATAAAGGTGTATGTGTAAGTTGCGAGGTTGTATTTGTAAAGTCTTCTAGATGTAGATAAGAGGTTGTGATTAATGAGCTTCATTGGAATTGATCAAGTAAAGATAGTTGCTAGCAGATAGTTCATTGAATTGTATATCTTTTATACAATTGTATTTTGGACAGTGAGTCCTGAAGGTGGATTTAAACTTTTTTAGGTAGCGAGCCTTCCATTTCTCTTGATTCCTAATAGGGTCTATCCTTTAACAGGGATTATGTACTATATGCATTAATAAGCTCCTAATAGGACTAAATATTTTAGCAAGGATACTATAATTTTAGTACAACATTTGTGGGTGTTAATTCCCACTAGGGTTTTACCTTTAAGAGGGTTTCCTCGACAAAAAAATATTGTGTTATGGAGATGCATTCATTATGTTGATATTCTAATTAAGTGTTTTGGTTTATAAACTTTAAAAGTTTAATATTCTGTCTCACAAATAATTCACACCCCCCCTTCAATTGTGTTGGTGGACTGTTATTCCTAACAGATTTTTCTATGGAAACCCAAATGGGTGAAAACTACATGTGAGATGAGACTCAAAAATTTTGTACTCTTTTGAAGTACACCCTGTGAGGATATTAACCCTATTAGGAGTTTACAAAAGACACTATTAGGTTCCATCTAGTTATGGGATTTACCTCTAGCCCTGTTAGGAGCTTTACTCTGTTAAAATTAGCCTTGTTAGAGGACTTCAAACACTAGCTAAAGTGTCACACTGTTAAAGGATTTACATAAAATATTTGTTAGGATCTACTCGGTAAAGGGATTTATCATACTGTAACTATTAGGATAAAACAAGTAGGTTGATCTAGAAAATATAAATAACTTTTGTTGATCAAATCCTTTGAAACACATACATTCTTTCCTCGAATAACTATGGAATACTCTGGATTTATCTCACATCCACAATCATGATATACACACAAAAATATTTGATATCATGATATAAATATCACTACTCAAGCCCTAAAATGTATCACCAACCTAACACCTCATTGAAAAAATTGAAATCACTATTCTAATCTTTGCACCTAGAGAGAACACACCAAAACACACATCTAATGTAACAATCTATTGGAAACTGCAATTGAAACAATTGTTGTATTGTCATTGATGTCATATGTTAAATCCTTTGAACAGGGTTGCATTCTAATGGAGTGTATGTAATTCCTTTGACCAGGCTCACTTTTAACAGGGTGATTGAAATCCTTTAACCAGGTCACACTTGACAGTGTGTATTGTAACCTTTGACAGGGTTGGCTTTTAACTGAGCTCACTTCAGAAGAGTGAAGAGTGAAAATAATAGTAACATGTTACAAAGTGGTTTTTCCCATATTGGGTTTTCACTATAAATCCTGGTGTCATACTTGTGTGAATGTTTTGGTTTGAACATTTATGTGTTTTACAAGTTAGTTACAACAAGGTAGTGGACTACTGAGTTATATGTTTCTATTATTGAATCAGTGGTGACCGAGTTTGCTTTGGTTGCTTGATCTAATTTAAGTAAAATTTTTTGAAGTTGTTTTATACATTAGGACCTGAGAACAACTGATTCACCCCCCCTCTTTGTTGTTCTAAATCATATTAACAATTGGTATCAGAGCTGTGTTGCTTATTGGTGTTTATAGAAAGCAAGTTTAAAGGGACTTGAAGCAAATGATCAAGATGTATAAGAAGGAGGTACCGAAGCTGAATAAGGAAAACTTCCTTGCATGGAAAAGCTTGATGAAGTTGCATCTGGCCGATATTGGTGATTCCACAAAGTACTACATTGAGCATAACTATGTTACACTTGTTGCACCTTTGACTACCGAGGAAATGAGAGCTAAGCAAGAACATAACTAGGCAATGCCAGAAATTGCATCTGCCCTAAGCTATCCAGAATTTGAAGATGTTAAGGACTGCACAACTGCTAAAGATATGTGGGACACTCTTGCAAGGATCTATGGTGGTGATCAATATGTACTAAAAGCTAAAGCTGAGGTCTTAGAGGTAAGTTTGATGAAATGAGAATGAATGAAGCTGAAAACATTGCACAATATTGTGGTAGAATAAAAGAAGTTGTGAATGCTATTAGAGGAACAAATGGAACTATTGATGATGAGACCATAATTGGAAAAGTGTTAATAAATTTGCATCCTATATATGCTATTAAGATCTCAGCTATTCAGGAATCTAAATATAACTCTGGAAATGTGCTTACTTTGGAAGGTTTGATTGGCAAGCTGACTGCTTTTGAACTATCTAATTATGATAACTTCTCTATTGGTAATCTTGGAAATGTTGAATCTTCTTTTAAGTCACAGTTAGTCCTAAACAAGCCTAAGAAGGAAAAAGAAAGATGTAAAAGTGAAAGTGAAAGTGAAAGTGAAGATGACAGAGACACTTCTGATGAAGATCTTGAAGATCTAGAAGCTCTTATGGCTAGAAGACTGAGAAGAGGGAAAGGAAAATATAAAGGTAAACTCCCTATTATATGTTTTGCATGTAATAAAGTTGGTCATATAGCTGCTAGATGTCTTGACAAGAAGGATAAAGATGAAGAAAGAAACAACAGACACAAAGATAGAAGAGATGACAAAAGCTACCAAAGGTACAAAGACTACAAAGGAAAAGGTAACAAATCCTGTTATATTGCTGAAGAAGAGACTGACAATGATAGTGATGATTTTGAAATTGAGGTTGTCTATGTTGCAATGAAAGATGAATCTGATGAGGATGAGAAAACTGCATTGATTTCCTATGTGAACAAGAATGATAAATGGATTATTGACAGTGGTTGTTCACATCACATGACTGGTGACAAGAGTAAGTTTGAGACCCTACATCATTATAAAGGTAAAAGTGTAACATTTGGTAATGATGCACCATGTCCTGTTAGAGGAAAAGGATTGATTAAACTGACTGATAAAATCTCTTGTGAAAATGCTTATTGGGTTGAAGGATTGAATTATAATTTGTTAAGCATTTCTCAACTCAACAAGACTGGTTACCAAGTGGAATTTCATCACAAGAAAGCTAAGATATTTGATGCTATTGGTGAACTAATTGGAAGTGGTGAGTAGACTAGAGGTAATTTGTTCTATCTTGACCTATCTAAAGAAATATGTATGATTTCACAACTTGATGACATTTGGTTATGGCATAAGAGGCTATGTCATGTTAAATTTGATAACCTGGTAGAGATAAGTAAGAAGAAGAAAGTAAGAGGTCTACCTAGATTGAAGAAACCTGAGAATGTGATGTGCAAAGAATGCCAGTTAGGAAAAATGACTAAGTCAAGTTTCAAGAGAAAAACCTTTACTTCTGAACACATTTTAGATTTGGTTCATACTGACCTTTGTGGACCCATGGGTGTACAAAGTTACTGTGGTGCTAAATATTTTATCTTGTTTGTTGATGATCATACCAGGATGATGCATGTAATGTTTCTGAAAGAAAAATCTGATGCTTTTCAATTTTTTAAGTGGTATTTGGCTAAGGTTTAGAAGGAGACAAGTTGGAACCTAAAATGTCTTAGATCTAACCATGGTGGAGAATTTACATCAAATGAATTTAATCTATTTTGCAATGATAGAGGAATCAAAAGATAGATGTCTACACCTAGGACACCTCCACAAAATGGTATAGCAGAAAGAAGAAAGAGATCTATTTTGGACTGTGCTAGGACACTATTGATTGAAAAGAATGTGGCACAGAAATATTGGAAAGAAGCTATAAGTACAGTTGTTTACACTCTTAATCGGGTACAAATCAAGAAAGGTACAAATCTGACACCCTATGAATTATGGTATGGACATGCACCGAGTGTTAAATACTTTAGAATCTTTGGAAGCAATTGTTACATATTGAAAGACAATAGGAATGGAAAATTTGATGCTAAAAGTGATGAAGGCATATTCCTAGGCTACTCCACAAAAAGTAAAGCTTATAAGTGTTTGAACTCTAACACTAACAAAATTGTGGAAAGTATGAATGTAAAAATTGATGAGTATGTAGAAAGAAATGAGGCTAATAGTAAAAGAGAACTAGAAGATTATAGATCTTTTGTGTACATTGAGGAAATAGAAGAGGTGGGTATTAGACCTGCACCTGATGCTGAGTCTCAGGTAAGAAATGCCGAGCAACAGATAGATAATGCCGAGTGTCAGGAAAATAGTGCCAAGAGAGAACAAGAGGTTGCCAAGCATTCAGAAGCTGAATCTGACAATCTTGTTGGGGAACCTAATGAAATAGAAGAGAAAAATGCTAAACTTGTTTTGGAAAAATATGTAAGAAGACATCACAAGCCTGAACAGATAATTAGAGATAAAGATACTGGAATTCAGACCAGAAGCAAGTCCAAGGATCCAACATGCTTACTATGTGAATTTGAATGTAAGACAACTAAAGAGGCATTAGAAAATGAAGACTGGATACAAGCAATGAATGAAGAGATTGACTAGATTGAGAAAAATGAAACCTGGACTTTAGTGCCGAGACCTGCATATAAGAATGTTATTGGAACAAAGTGGGTATTTCGAAACAAGCTGAATGAGAAAGGTGAAATCACTAGGAACAAAGCTAGACTAGTATGCAAAGGCTATGCACAAGAAGAAGGAATTGATTATGGGGAGACATTTTCCCTTGTAGCTAGATTGGAAGGAGTAAGAACTCTGCTTGCATATGTTGCTTATAAAGATTTCAAGGTATATCAAATGGATGTCAAGTCTACATTTTTAAATGGTCTACTAGAAGAAGAAGTTGACATAGAACAACCAGAAGGTTTTATTGATCCAAACAGAAGACATATGGTATGCAAACTGAACAAAGCTTTATATGGATTGAAACAAGCTCTCAGAGCATGGTATGAGCAGTTGCATAACTATTTGATACAAATTGGATTTTCAAGAACAAATGACACAAGCAACCTGTATATGAAGGATGAAGAAGGAAAAGGTATTTTGTTGGCCAAAATTTTTGTTGATGACATTATTTTTGGTGGACAAGATGCATTGTGTAAAAGTTTTTCACATGAAATGCAAACTGAATTTGAGATGAGTATGTTTGGTGAGATCAAATTCTTTGTTGGTTTACAAGTATATCAGATGAAGAAAGTTATTTTCATTACACAGTCTAAGTATGTTAATGAAATACTAAAAACTTTTGGAATGGAAGATGCTAGATCAGTGGGCACTCCTATGGTTACTGGACAAAAGTTGTCTAAGAATGATGATGCTGCAGAAGTTAACCAGACCTTGTACAGATCCATGATTGGAAAATTGTAGTATGCTGTACGTAGTAGACCTGATATTGCATTAGCTATTGGGATTGTGGCAAGATTTTCTACCAATCCTAAGGAAACACACATGATGGCTGTGAAGAGAATTATGAGATATTTGAAAGGAACTGCTGACTATGGGATATACTATAAGAAGAATGAAAAATTTGAACTGACAGTGTATACTGATGCTGATTGGGTAGGAAATGTAGATGATAGAAAGAGTACTAGTGGTGAAGCTTTCTTTCTTTGATAGAGCCTAGTCTCCTGGAAAAGCAAGAAGCAAAATTGCATTTCCCAATCTACTGCTGAAGCCGAGTATGTTGCTGCTGCAGTAAACTATTCAAATTTGATATGGATAAAACAATTGTTGATAGGCATGAAAGAAGAAATCACTGAACCTGTTGTTATTTTATGTGACAACACAAGTGCCATCAATATTTCTAAGAATCCAGTGATGCACACAAAGGCAAAGCACATAGCAATCAAGTATCACTATTTGAGGGAACTGGTACAAGACAAGGAAGTCCGAATGGAATATGTGAATACAAAAGAACAATTGGTAGACATATTCACTAAAGATTTACCTAAAGAAGCTCATGAGTACCTGAGAAGTCAATTAGGGGTCCTTCCCCTAACTGAGGCTGCCTAGACAAGCTAGGAGCACTGCATCAAATAAGCTACAATAGAATATTTGACACATTGATGCAGAAGATTGTCACACTTTAGGACTATCCTAGAGCTGTGAAGAAGAAGCAAAGATAACAAATCAGTCATTAGGAAGATGATAGAGGGAGAAACACTGTGCTGAATAGATATATCTACATTTGTTGGATGTATGTTTTTAGTTGCTGCTTTGGCATTTTTGTCAAAGAGGGAGATTGAACTGAAATGATACTATAACACATGAACTAAAAAGTAGTAATGATGAACTAAAATGAAAGATAAGGATAGAGGGAGATCCAAATACTTCTGACGGTCACAGAAGTGAGATTTACTGATTCTGAATCAGATTGAAGCTAAGGATATTATAAGAATGAAGCTAAGGATATTATAAATTTTCTCTGATGGATAGATAAGTTTTTAGATTGGTTGGTAATCCATGTGTTATTCAGGTAATTTCATAGGGTGTTTCCATCAATGCCAAAGAGGGAGATTGTTGGAAACTGCAATTGAAACAATTGTTGTATTGTCATTGATGTCAAACCTTAATTGGTAAGACTGTTGCTACTTAGGAAAGTACTATATCTATTGAATTGTTGAGGAAGAGTGGGGCAAGGTTGGTAACAATAGCACCTAAGGAAAGGTTGAGTTATCTTGATACTACAAAGTGTACTTGAATATGTTGCACAATGATGAGATAATGTATTGTTTATCTTAGTAAAGTTGAAGACTAAACTGGTAGGCTTAACTGAGCAAAAATGAAGAAACCATGTTTAAATCAAGTTATGATAGAGTCGACTGAGTTAGTGGATGCCAAGCAAAATCTAGTGTCGACCAAGTATCAATAAATTACCGAGGATGATAGTATGTGCCGAGGAAACAATTTTAGTAGTGACCGAGCATTTTACATGGAGACCGAGTGAATGATCATAGTATTGACCGAGCATCAGCAATTTAATATTTGAAGAGAATTCATTTTGGGGATGACATTGTTTGAATTCTTGGATTATGTAAACCATGTTGACTTTATTTATTGATTGAATGGAAGCATTTAATGCTTTGTAAAATGTTTTATTGTAAATATTTATGAGATTTGAGAAGATTCTAGAAGAGGAAATGAAGAACATGAAGTGGGTAGATTCAATGAATTTGACCTAACCCTAAGATCTACGAAGGAGATTAAGAAGCAAAAGAAAAGTTAACCTAACAAAGGAAAGTATTAAGGGAACCAAAGCATGAGGTATGAGGATGCATGGGTGAAGGAGATGTTGGAAGAACAAAAAGTTTTATTTACTGTATAAGCGAAAAGGCTAAAGGAAAAGTATGGTGATTGCTTGAAGAAAAGTTCTGAGTAGATCAGAGATGGAGATGGCAAAGCTTCAAAGTCAGTAAACCAACATTTGAGTATGGAATTGGATCTGATATTTGCAAAGTGAGTTGTATGTTTTCAGATCAATACTACTGCTACTTTCTAACCATTGTAACAGTCAAAATCCTTTTAACAGAGGTTGACCTAACAGTCATATGTTAAATCCTTTGAACAAGGTTGCATTCTAATGGAGTGTATGTAAGTTCTTTGACCAGGCTAACTTTTAATAGGGTGATTGAAATCCTTTAACCGGGTCACACTTGATAGTGTGTATTGTATCCTTTGACAGGGTTGGGTTTTAACCGAGCTCACTTTAGAAGAGTGAAAATAATAGTAGCATGTTACAAAGTGGTTTTTCCCATATTGGGTTTCCACTATAAATCCTGGTGTCATACTTGTGTGAATGTTTTGGTTTGAACATTTATGTGTTTTACAAGTTAGTTATAGCAAGGTAGTGGACTGTTGAGTTATATGTTTCTATTATTGAATCAGTGGTGACTGGGTTTGCTTTGGTTGCTTGATTTGATTTAAGTAAAAATTTTTGAAGTTGTTTTATACATCAGGACCTGAGAAAAACTGATTCACCCCCCCTCTTTGTTGTTCTAAATCATATTAACACAATAATCTTTATCTAACATGTCAGCCACAAGATAGATCCATACAATTAATTTTATCAAGAATAGTCAAACATGTTTTGACCAACTCAACCTTCATCTTGATAAAATGATCTACCTCAATCAATATAATGACAACTCATCACCTTAAATGAAATTAGACACATTAGCATAATAGCTATAACAAAAATTGTTCATCGCAACATGATCACCAATTGCCAAAAAAAAATCTACCATCGGTAACACAAAAACATTATCACCAGTCACAGAAACAATTTCTATATCCTCAAAACATATTAATTGGTTAACCAAATTAGTTTTGGTCATAACCATAAGCTCAACATAGTATCAACAACATAATTCTATAATTGCATCACCTGAATCGTCATAAATTTGATAAACTAATCAAATCACTCATTGACAGTCATAGACTATTCTAGCAGTTTCCACATCACACTTAAATCACTCATATCTTACTCAAATCATACAATCAACTATTATGATCATACACTTATCATCTAGAGACATCTCCAAGTGACAAGTCTCCCTTAAGAATTGTGACCACTAGAACTACTTGACACACATTGTTCATCCTTCTCACATGATTGGAAACACACTAAGAATACTAGGTCAATAATTGACATGAATGACAAAAAAATAATTGATCATCACAATCACCAAATTTGTACCATCTCATCTCTTACCATCATCATCAATTATGCCAACAACTTTCAGTTGATTGAATAATCTCATGTGAATGGGAGAAATGATATTTTTTTCCCTGAATGAAAACGTCTGAATCATCTGACCAGTGTCTCTTGCCAATACTTTATGTTAGAATAACTAAGAGGGGGGTGAATCAGTTATCCACAGTCCCAAATCAAAATGTATAATTCAAAATAATTATCTTAAACTTTTGTAGCTCAGTAATATAAAATACTATTCTGTCTGTGCTTTTACCAATTACTAGTTAACCACTTAATATAATCACCGATCAAATCAAATATGAAACATGTAAAGTATGATAAAAAAAAATCATCACAATCAATACATAACATAAGATATTTAACGTGGAAACCCTGTAAAGGGAAAAACCACTTGGGACCGACAACCCAAAAATATGTTCACTCTTCTCAAGTGAGGTCAATGAAGACCCAACCCTATTAAAGGTTACAAAACACACTGTAAGGTGTGACCTTGTTAGAGGATTTAAGACCAATAGTTATCATCCAACCAGCATTCACTATGGGGTTGACAAGATAACAATGTTCATTTTATGAATGATACATAAAGACTTTCCTAGTCCACTCAGTTAAGAGATTTGACTATATACAATGGTTAAAATGTAACAGTAGGTGATCTGATTCAATACAACTTCAATTATAGATGTACAGATCAATATTAAGCTCATTCAAATCCTCTGATCAATGTATCTATTCTATTTCAACAATATTCATCAACTTACTGTCTCTCGGTAAATAGCTCTCTGACACTTGGTTATCCTCTGCAGTTTGATTCTCCTTTAACCAGTCTGATCAGGCATGCATGAATCTTGTTCATGTGATATCTCTACAATTATCTTCTATCTGACATCTGTAAATAATGAAACCAATGTCTCTTAAATAGACATGTAAACCATTTTCTTTCCATCCATTAGATTTTGCTGCTTGTTCTCCTTCATTGATTTTGCTGCTTAAACCTTCCTTGGTTGTCATGTCAGTAACACATTTGATTTCAATCCCTTCAATCTTCCTTGATTTTTTCTAGCCGTAGATCATCATAACAAACTTTATCTCTAACCTAAAATTCATACGCTTTCCAACTCATCAATCCTTATCAACTAAACTGATCTTTGATTCCTTTCTTTCTACTCAGTTAACAAAGAAATGCGTCGGTGCAAACAAGCTCGGTAAGTACTATCACTCGGTATACACTACACTTCTCAATGTACACTTAAATTTCTTCTTTAATTGACCACACTACTTTGTGCATTTATTCTCTTTTCTTCATCATAGATGAATGCAACATAATCAATTCAATAACATAAGGTCATAGACTCATCAATAAGTTACCCAATGTATTCCTTATCCTCATCTTTTATATCCATCTTCCTCATGTAGATATATCTGTTCTTCATGTCTTTTTCTCCTTTCTATAGATGTTTGGGTATAGTAACTTACAATATAAGTATAGTCAAACTAGTTGACATCAACGACAACATATTACTGATTCAATCATCTTACATATCTAATCAGCAACTTCAGTGATCTTAAATCATAGATCTTCAAGTCATGCATTTGTCTCTTTCTCAAATCAATTGTAGGTTCATCAATCTCTCCCTTTGGCATTGATGGCAACACACAAAATATGAAATATGCCATACACATACCAAACATGTATTCTACAACAATGTAAATAATCTCTGTAACTTGGTAAAGCTCTGTTAACTTAGATTTAATATCTTTAATCACTACGTTACAACAGCTCATCATATGAAAACAATCTTCTGCAGATTGATCTTTTCAACTCCTTCTGTTCTCTGTGTTCTTTGCAACAAATCTTTAATGCTCTCCATTTCTTTGTAGTTCATGATCTCAGTTTATCAGATTTCTCTCTATGTATAAGATCTAACTTCTTTTTCTATTCTCTCCCTTTGTAGATTCTCCATGCATATTCTTTCCATTTGAGTAGCAGATATTTCATTGAATATTCTCTCCCTTTGCAAATATTTCATTGATTATTCTCTCCCTTTGAAAATAATGCCAAAGAACAATATAAACATGCAGCTCTTCAGTAGCTAGTTTACTCACTATTGTTCAGTGCATTCTATATCTCTGTATACTGATATGAAAATCTATTCTAGTTCTTCAAATCTTTCACAACCTTAGACAAAGTCTAAAGTGTGATCTATGCTGCATCAACATGTATGATCTTTTGATAAGATTAGGTTGATGCAACCTCCAAATCACCTTAGTGACTAGTAGATAGGGGATGGACCCCAAGTCTTTTCCTCAAGTATTCAAATGTATCCTTTGGTAGGGGCTTTGTGAAAATGTCAGCAAGTTGTTCCTTTGATGTCACATACTCCAATTTTACTTGCTTCTCCTATACTCGTTCTCTCAGATAATGGTACTTAATAGATATATGCTTTGTCTTTGAGTGCATTACAAGATTTTTTGAAATATTTATTGCACTAGTGTTGTCACAATATATAATCACCAGATCAATGATTACCTTATTCATGCCTTCCAAAACTTGCTTGATATATGCAATATTTGAATAGTTTCTAGCAGTAGCAACATACTCTGCTTTAGCAGTAGACTGAGAAATACAAGGTTATTTCTTACTTGTCCATGTAACAAGTCTTTCACCAAAGAAAAATGCTCCTACGGTGGTACTTTTCTTGTCATCTATATTTCCAGCCTAGTCTATGTTGGTGTAGACTTTAAGTTCAAAATTGCCTTCCTTTGGATACCATAACCCATATTCCTCTATTTTCTTTGGGTATCTCAAGATTATTTTAGTAGCAACCATGTGTGATTCTCTCAGATTTGCAGATAACCTTGCAACTATTCCAACAACATGTGCTATATTAGGCCTACTATGAACTACATACATTAACTTACCAATCATGGAAAGGTATAGTGTTTGGTTTACCTCGGTAGTTCCATCATCTTTAGTTAGTTTACATCTAGTAGCCATCAGTGTTCCCACAGGTTTAGCATCTTCCATGCTAAATGTTTTCAATACTTCCTTTATGCATTTGGATTGTGTAATGAAAATACCATCATTTTGCTGAATCACTTGTAATCCTAGAAAGAACTTAATCTCTCTAAACATAGACATTTCAAATTCATTTCTCATATCATCAACAAATGACTTACATATGTGATCTTTTCCTCCAAATATTGTGTCATCCACAAATATTTTAGAAATCAATATAGTATCATCAGAATTTCCTTTCATGTACAGATTGCTATTTTCACTAGTTCTTACAAAACCAGTACTTAGCAAATAAGTATGTACCCTTTCATACCAGGCTCTCAGTGCTTTCTTTAAACCATATAGAGCTTTGTGTAATCTACATACCATATCATTGTTGTCTGGATCCATGAACTCTTCTAGTTGTTCTATATAGACTTCTTCTTCAAGTATCCCATTCAGAAAAGCAGATTTAACATCCATTTGGTAAACTTTGAACTTCTTGTGTGCAACATATGCAAGTAGCATTCTAACTCCTTCTAGTCTAGCAACAGGTGAAAATGTTTCACCATAATCTATTCCTTCCTCCTATGCATATCCATTGCATACTAATCTAGCTTTGTTCCTTGTTACCTCTCCATTTTCATTAAGCTTATTTTTGAATATCCACTTAGTACCGATAACATTTTTATCCTTGGGTCTAGGTACTAAAATCTAAGTCTTGATTTTCTCTATCTCCTCTTTCATTGCATTAACCCATTCATCATTTTCTAATGTAACTTTCACATTTTTAGGTTCATATTCACAAACTAGACATGTACCTTGTCTCATTTTACTCCTTTTCATCATGCCAGCTTATGGGTCTCCAATGATTTGTGTCTCAGGATGATATCTTCTAACAAATCTTGCCAGTACTTAATCTCTTCTTTGTTGTTCATCCTGTGCAGGTTCATTTTCTTTCTTGGTAGGTCCTTCATGCTCGTCGGTTTCTCTATCCTGTTCCTCGATATTATTTTCCTGCTGATCGGTTGTCACTATTTGCAGCTTCGATAGGTACTCTAGTTGTTCAATGTAAATGAATCTATCATATTCTTTTGGTTCCTTTGTGCTTTCTTCTACATTCTTGTCATCAAAGTCATCAACCCGAACATTAGTACTTTCTATCATTTTGTTAGTCACTTTGTTAAGACATTTGTATGCTTTACTTTTAGTAGAATATCCTAAGAATATTCCTTCATCACCTTTTGAGTCAAACTTTCCATTTCTTTCATCTTTCAGAATAAAGCATTTACTCCCAAAAATTTTGAAATAACTTACAGTGGGTTTGTGACCAAAGCATAACTCATAGGGTGTCTTATTTGTGTCATTTTTCAGTTGTACCTAGTTCAGAACATAAACGGTTGTGCTAACTGCTTCTCTCCAATATGTCTGAGCAACATTCTTTTCCAACATCAATGTCCATGCATAGTCAAAAATTGACCTATTCATTCTTTTAGCTATACCATTTTGTTGAGGTGTCCTCGGTGCAAAAACTTGTCTTTTTATGCCATGCTCATTACAAAAGTTAGTAAATTCATCAGAAATAAATTCACCACCTCTGTTAGATCTTAAGCATTTTAATTCTTTACCAGTTTCCTTCTCAAATTTTTCTTTATACCATTTGAACAGTTTGAATGCCTCTGATTTTTCTTTCAAGAACATGATAGTCATCAATCTAGTGTAATCATCAACAAAAAGAATAAAATATCTATCACCATAATAACTTTGAGTTCTCATAGGACCACATAGATCGGTATGAACCAACTCAAGTATCTTCTTTGTTGATTAATATTTTCTTTTGAAACTAGACTTAGTCATCTTACCTTTCTAACATTCATGACAGATAACATGATCAAGCTTTGTTAAGTTAGGTAGACCTCTAACATTTTTCTTTTTACTGATCTTAATCATGTTATCAAAGTTCACATGACATAACCTTTTATGCCACAACCATGCATCCTCATTTTTCATCATCAAACAAGAAGACTCACCATTATCAAGATGAAATAGATTACCTTTCGTTTGTGCTTCTGTTCCAACTAAATTTCCAATATCATCATAGAACTTTACTTTCTTGCTCTCAAAAGAAACTCGGTGACTAGAATTATTTAGCTGAGCCACACTTAACAAGTTATACTTTAATCCTTCTACCCAATAAGCATTATCACACTGGATTCTATCATTAATCAGTAAGGATCCCTTACCTCTAACCATGTAGTGTGTATCATTACCCATCTTTACAGATCCTCCATTGTATTGCTCAAGATGATTAAATTTCTCCTCATCACTAGTCATGTGACGTTTACAACAACTATCTATGATCCATGTATCATTTTTATTGACTTTTGAAATCAGTGATGTTTCCATATACCTTTCTTCCTCTTCTGAATCATCCTTCATTGCAACAAACACTACTTCATAGTCATCATCAGAATCTAAGTTAGAATCAGTATCATTAGCAATGTAACATGTCTTCTTACCTTTGTCATTATTGTCTTAGTTGTCTTTGTTGTAATGTTGGTAACTTCTATTGTTTCTTCTCCCATAGCTTCCTTCACCAGATCGATCTTTTTTTCCATCATCTTCCTTCCTGTGTGGACATTTAGCAACAATATTACCAACCTCTTTACAATTAAAACATGCTAAAGGTAACTTACCCTTATATCTACCTTTACCTTTAGGTAACCTTCTAGCCATTAGAGCTTCCAATTCATCAAGCTCATTATCAATATTGCTATCATCATTATCATATCTACCACTAGACTTACCAATCTTCAGAGAAGTCATGAAAGTAGATTCAACAGTCAGTACAACACTATTATCATAGTTATTCAACTCAAATGTAGTTAGCTTACCAATTACATGGTCAAGAGTGAGAGTACTATTCGGTGCAAATCTCATTTCATGGATTGCAGATATTCTGATTGCATAAACTGGTAATAAGGTTCTGAGAATTTTACTTACAACTGTGTCTTCACTTATAACTCCATCAGATGCTCTTATAGCATTAACAACTTCCTTGATTCTGTTTGTATATTGAACTATGTTCTCACCTTCTTTCATCTTGATGTCATCAAATCTTCCTCTTAGGCTTTCAGCTCTTGCTCTTTTGACATTAGCATCACCACTATAAACTTGAGCAAGTTTCTCCCACATTTTCTTAGCAATAGTACATTCCTTAATATCTTCAAATTTGGCATCTGTCAGGGTAGAAACAATCTCCATCATAGTAACATTGTGCTCATGCCTATCCCTTAATTGATCAAGTGTCAAAGGACCAGTGGGTGATACAAGGTAGCCATGCTCCATTAGAGTGAGGGCAGAATTCCCAATTCTAGCTATGTGCAGCTTCATTCGACTTTTCCATATTGTGAAGTTATCCTTGTTTAGCTTTGGCACATCCCTCTTATACATTTTGAGATCTTTATGCTAAAGTCTTTAAAACTCTATTCCAAGAAACTTGGCTTTGCTCTGATACTAATTGTTAGAATAACTAAGAGGGGGGTGAATCAACTATCCATAGTCCCAAATCAAAATGTATAATTCAAAACAATTATCTTAAACTTCTGCAGCTCGGTAACATAAAATACTATTCTGTCTGTGCTTTTATTGATTACCAGTTAACCACTTAATATAATCACCGATCAAATCAAATATGAAATATGTAAAGTATGATAACAAAAAATCATCACAATCAACACATAACACAAGAGATTTAACATGGAAACCTTGTAAAGGGAAAAACCACCTAGGACCGACAACCCAAAAATACGTTCACTCTTTTGAAGTGAGGCCGGTGAAGATCCAACCCTGTTAAAGGTTAAAAAACACACTATAAGGTGTGACCTTGTTAGAAGATTTAAGACCAATAGTTATCATCCAACTAGCATTCACTATGGGGTTGATAGGATAACAATGTTCATTCTATGAATGATACATAAAGACTTTCCTAGTCCACTTGGTTAAGAGATTTGACTGTATACAATGGTTAAAATGTAATAGTAGGTGATCTAATTCAATACAACTTCAATTGTAGATGTATAGATCAATATTAAGCTCATTCAAATCCTCTGATCAATGTATCTATTCTGTTTCAACAATATTCATCAACTTATTGTCTCTCGATAAATAGCTTCTGAAACTCAGTTATCCTCTACAGTTCAATTCTCCTTTAACCAGTCTGATCAGGCATGCATGAAGCTTATTCATGTGATATCTCTGTAGTTATCTTCTATTTGACATCTGTAAACAATGAAATCACTGTCTCTTAAATAGACATGTAAACCATTTTCTCTCCATCCATTAGATTTTTCCGGTTGTTCTCCTTCGCTGATTTTTCCACTTAAACCTTCCTTGGCTATCATGTTAGTAACATATTTTATTTCAATCCCTTCGATCTTCCCTGAATTTTTCTAGCCATAGATCATCATAAAAAACTTTATCTCTAACCTCGAATTCATATGCTTTCCATGATCATCAATCCTTATCGGCTAATCTGAACTTTGATTCCTTTCTTTCTGCTTGATTAACAAAGAAATACATTGGTGCAAACAGGCTTGGTAAATACTATCGATCGATATACACTATGTTTCTCAGTGTACACTTAAATTGCTTCTTTAACTGACCACACTACTTTGTGCATTTATGCTCTTTTCTTCATCATAGATGAATGCAACATAATCAAGTCAATAACATAAGGTCATAGACTCATCAATAAGTTACCCAATGTATTCATTATCCTCATCTGTTATATCCATCTTCCTCATGTAGATATATCTATTCTTCATCTCTTTTTCTCCTTTCTACAGATGTTTGGGTATAGTAACTTACAAGATAAGTATAGTCAAACTAGTTGACATCAATGACAACATATTACTGATTCAATCATCTTACATATCTAATAAAAAACTTCGGTGATCTTAAATCATAGATCTTCAAGTCACACATTTGTCTCTTTCTCAAATCAGTTGTAGGTTCATCACTTTCTAACTTGCATCCTTTGTAATAGTTATTTTACATCTTGTTTGTTCCTTCCCTTTTTTTTCAGTTTGTCCAACTTTTATTTTTGTTCAAGTTATTTATTGGTCACGTGCCTTTCTATCTTAGTATTTGTACATTATTTGTACAAGATGCATACATTTTGCACTATCATCCTATATTTCCATTGTATTCCTAGACTCACATAGGAATCTAAGAAAATGAGCTCAGGGAGTTGGCCAATTAGTCTTGATGGGTTTCTTTCCTATTTTCAATAGCTAAAATTGTATCTCTTAGTATCACAGTGTTATTTAAGTTTCTTTAATTTACCCTGTATTTATTTAAGTTTCAGTTTCTAATTAGTTAATTAATATTATTTATGATGAACCCTATCTCACTAGAACACTAGTTCAGTGAGTTGTCATAATGATCAACTCATTATTTGGGATTTTATCAAACTCAAGAATGGAAAATTTACTTCACATTTTTGTGAATCCGATGTAAAACTATTTATTCTATGTTATCTTCTCTCCCTCCATCGAGTTATATCCCATTTGTCAAAAACATGGCCATCACTCTCATTTTCCCACCAAATTATAGGATGTTTAATACTAAGATATTGTTTACCACTATAGATACCCTAATAGAGGAGACCTTTCTACATTTTATATCCTAGTGTATATCATAAAAAATAAGGTACTCTTTATGAATGGGTTACACCATGTGTGACACAATGAGTTAGGCAACCATTTGAGCTCACATTGGACTAATGATTCCCCCTTTGGGGTCAAATACTTTGTTATTGGTCCTTGTGGTACCTAAGGAAGTTTATAGAAAATATGTCACTATCTTTGTGTTGGACCTCTTTCAAGTGAAATTGGGTATTCTCGGAGTAGTCTCAATGGGGAAGGTCCCTTTGGTGGTCCATAAATACCTCAAGTTCTCCCAAAATGGCAGTGTACACTATATCTAGGACACTAGATATTGACCCTTAGTAACCCTTTGGGGACTCCTATTGGATTTTTTATATCCTAATTTGGTAGGGGACTTTCTCCCCAACAAGGTCCGTGATTCATAGATTATAACAAGTACAAATCAAAGGAACTTCCTTACAAATAACTAACACATGTTGCCCCTTCATTTTTTACTTTTCCTTTGCCCATAGATGTGGTTTATAAAGATTAATCATCTATTACCTCTTCATCAAGGTCCCAAGGAAAGAATGTATCACAGGGGAACCCTTTGCACCTGACAAATACATTGAAGCCTCTAGTGTTATCTGTTGTTCCTATTTTTTCACGTAGCATAGATAATGCAGAGCATCATGCAAACCAAACAATCAATAGGATCCTTTCTGATCCTTTCAAAATCAATTCAATAATTTATTTTTATATAGGCATCTCATGAGATAAACCACAACATGATTTAACACAAAATCATCAACCTTTCTCCATTTGCATATCTTGATTTCTATATCTGATTCATTTATTCATAACTTTCAATTTTCAAATCTTATTAACAAATAGTTTTTTGGAATTTTTCAAAACTAGGCATTATAAAACATATATAAATCATATCCCAATATAGTTATCAAATTATAAGTTATGGTCTCTACACCAAAAGCCATTTTTCCTGTCATAAACCAAATTTAAAACACCAAACCCTACCTAGGGCATCTCATATATTTCTCAAAATGAATCCAAATTATACCAAACCAATTCCAAATTAAATATTGATGAATATAGTTTCCAAATATGTAATATATTTATTTTTTTCATTCATAAATCATTTTACAAGCACAAATCACTGCCTGTAACTCCAATGGAGATCTTTAAAAACCAGTTTCCACTCAAACACACATAACTTTCACAAATCTGCATAAAAATGACTCAAACAAAAAGGAAATGAAATTTAATTCACATATATTTCCAATTAATATTATTAGAGGTCCTGATTATTCATAATTTATCCATACCAAACATTTCAATTTGACTATGGTCAAGCAGTCTCAAATATGCAAATGACAACTTTTACCAAAATGCTCATAACTTACTCCAAACTGAATGAAATTAATCCAAACAAAAAGGAGAAGGAATTTTATTCATTAAAATGTCAAAATATATATGATATACATGGTTTATAGGTTGTACATGGCCTTACAAGGCCTGGAAACAACATAAAAATAGAAAACCCAATCAAAATATCTATATTAGAAAACCTCAAAATTACTCCAAAATATTTCCTTCTTCTCATATTGATTTGGAAAGACTATTAAAATAATTTTATAGTGGTTGTGGTGGTTTACAACTTCCCAACCACCTTTTAAACCATCTCCTTACATTCTTTTAATCATTATGCATTTTCTTGACATTCTTTTATTTACATTTTTGCATTACAACTTTTACAAGTTTAATTCCAAACTTAAAAATTATTTGCATGGACACTTGAATTACCTAAAATAGAATTTAATGGGCATTTTACATCCACTTTACCCTTTATTAGGAATTATTTCATAGTCTAACCTTCTTGACCAAACTAGGATCTTAACATGACAATATTAACAATGTCATACAAATGGCTTCACGTAGCCTTACATATGGACTCAAATACATCACAAATGACTCAAATGTATTTTAATATTTGATATAAGGACTCTTAACCTCCTTGTTCTCTTGTACTTAAGGTGCCCCTGCACCATACTATCAACCTTGAAAATTTTCCAATTCTCTTGGAAAGGTGTGCCATAACCTGCAAAAACAATTATAAAAAAAATCTTCATCTTTACCTTCATTTTCCTTTGCCTCTTCATGCCTTTATCACCATCATCTTTTCCTTTAAGGACATAGGATTGTCCTTAAAATCATATTCTCAAATGCTCCTATCAGTGGAGCATTAATGGATGCAACTCCATGGTGCCTTATCAGTCAGAGATCCACCTTTACCATTGCTTCTTCAAAATCACCATAAAAAACTCTGCCATATGCCTCACCTAGGAGTCCTCCTCTTTGCCTATCTCCCTAGTCTCTTGACAATCAACTAGACCACTCCTTGGCCCTAGACCATCTCTTGGCCCTTGAAAGACTTCCAATGTCTATAAACGCAATCCAACCTTCATTTGCAACAAGATGGATAAGAACTTGCAACCAAAACTCATCAACAAAACAAATACCAAATCTCCAAGGTCCTGGTGTGGATTGCCTCCCTCAGCGCTCTACCCACACACTCAAGATCTTCAAGATATGATACCAATTTAATGCAGAGCATCATGAAAACCAAACAATCAATGGGATGCTTTTTTATCATTTCAAAATCCATTCAATAATTTCTTTGTAAAGAGGCATCTCATGAGGTAAACCACAACATGTTTAACACAAAAACATCAACCTTTCTCCATTTGCATATCCTGATTTCTATATCTGATTCCTTTATTCATAACTTTCAATTTTGAAATCTTACTAACAAATCCTTTTATGGAATTTTTCCAAACTAGATCTTATAAAACATATATAAATCAGATCCCAATAGATTAATCAAATTATAAGTTATGGTCTCTACACCAAAAGCCATTTTTCCTATCATAAACCAGATTTAAAACACCAAACTCTACCTAGGGCATCTCATATATTTCTCAAAATGAATTGAAATGACACAAAAATAATTCCACATTAAATATTGATGAATCTAGTTTCCAAATATGCAATCCATTTATTTTTTTCATTCATAAATCATTTTACAAGCACAAATCACTTCATGTAACTCCAATGGAGATCTTTAAAAACCAGTTTCCACTCAAACACACATAACTTTCACAAATCTGCATAAAAATGACTAAAACAAAAAGGAAATAAAATTTAATTCAAATATAATTCCAATTAATATTATTATAGGTTCTGATTCTCCATAATGTGTCCATACCAAATATTTTAATATGACTGTGGTCAAGCAGTCTCAAATCTGCAAATGACAACTTTTACCAAAATGCTCATAACTTACTCCAAACTGAATGAAATTAATCCAAACCAAACGGATAAGGAATTTTATTCATTAAAATATCAAAATATATAGGATATACATGGTTTCTAGGCTGTACATAGCCGTACAAGGCCTGGAAACAACATAAAAATAGAAAACCCAATCAAAATATCTATATTAGAAAACCTCAAAATTACTCCAAAATATTTCCTTCTTCTCATATTTATTTTGAATGACTATTAAAATTATTTTATAGTGTTTGTGGTTGTTTAAAACTTCCCAACCACCTTTTAAACCATCTCCTTACATTCTTTTAATCATTATGTATTTTCTTGACATTCTTTTATTTGCATTTTTGCATTACAAATTTTACAAGTTTAACTCCAAACTAACAATTATTTGCATGGACACTTGAATTCCCTAAAATATAATTTAATGGACATTTTACATCCACTTTACCCTTTATTAGGAATTATTTCATATTCTAACCTTCTTGACTAAACTAGGATTTTAACATGACAATATTAATAATGTCATACAAATGGCTTCACATAGCCTTACATATGGACTCAAATACATAAAAAATGACTCAAATATATTTTAATATCTTATATAAGGAATCTTAACCTCCTTGTTCTCTTTTACTTTAGGTGCCTCTGCACCAATAGACAATGGAAAGGCACCAATATTTCCAAGTCTAAATATTGTCCTCAATTTGAGCTCACAATCCTATCAAAAATATTTTTCCCTATCATTTATAGTAAGGGTAAGAGGTCACCATGGGCTTCTTTCTCTCCCCTAGAACTTCCTTCCTAGCTTCCAAGGGGGCCCTCTATTCCTCCTACTAGTCATAGTGAAAAATAAGGAATGCCACCTGTAGATAATCCTATAACTACTCCATTGATAGAACCTCATACTTCATTGGTAGAGCCCTCTTCCTTTTTGGTCATATAAATAATGGAAAACCCAATGGAGAAGGAGGTTATTGAGCCTCTATAGACTTCTCATCCTAGTTTGTACCTTTTTTGAAACTAGCTTACACATGAGCATAACGGTTTCCTACATACTAGGGCCTTGGATCATGAGGCCACTATGAAGGTATGGAGAAAGTCCTTAGTTCCTATATTTTTGACACTTTCTCTTTCTCCCACTTCAACTCCTACTATATCCATCCCTTTTCCAACTACATCCTTCATTTTTATTCCTACTGGTCTAGGAGTAACTATCAAACCCTATGCTAAGTGGGTCTAGGTTTTCATTTCTCTTTCCAAGAATATCATTGATCAAGTCACTTCTTGATATCTATCCATTCCCTAAACCCATAAACATGTTGTATACATAGGTGGTGATAAGTGCAGTCATCTTTAACCCAACCCACACCTCTTGTTGATCACCAACCTATCTTTCCTAAGTTTCTCATGTCCACTATAGTGGATGAGAGGGTATTCTCTCCATCATTCAAGAGAAAGTTTGAGTAGGGTTGAATGTATCCAAGTTATGCTATTGGAAATCTACTCTAGTGGATATTGTCTATTTCTATGCTTGTTGTGGAGAAGGCCTTGTCCTCTCTCAAATTTATCACCACCCCTTTTGTGTGGACATGTACAATGTAGCTCCTATTATCTTGCCTCAAGTTGAATTGAATGCATATTACAAGGCATGCATGTTTGATTTACTTAAGAAAATTTTGGGGTTGATGAAAATATTCATTCGATCCCTCACACTTTCCTTGATTAAACTTTTGGAAGATACCATTGAGGTGGATTCATCCTTGGCTTCTTCTTTTGGTGAGGCACCTAGAGATGTTATGATGTCCATTACACTTTAGTCTCACCCTCTATCCCCATATGATCAAGATTGGAAGGATGATGACCTATTAGTGGAGGATCTGTGAAGTAGTTCTCATTTCTACATTTTTATATTAGAGTGTACATGTTTTTATTCCCTCGTACTTGTGTTTAAATGTTGTGCCCCTATATAGGACCCAAGTTACTCTATTGGTACTTAGAGAGAAAGTGTGATATGTCATACACTTCCTCTATTTTGTATCTTATTCCTCTACTTATTGTTTATTGAATTGTGACATTCAGGGGCAATGCAAGGTGTTGGGGAAATTTAGGCCTTCTTCCATGTTGACCCAAAAAATAAATTATTTGTCTTCGTGTCCTCTTCTTAAGATCCAAATACTTTGGCCCTAATGAAATTCCCATATTCAATCATATTTCATATTTTTTTTAACTATTATGGATTTTAACATCAAATAATTGGATCCCTTTGTATCTCCTTTCTTGTCTTAGTGTTGTATATCTCATGTGTATCTTTTTATGGGCTAACATTCCATGGAACATATTGTTATTTTGACATGTCACAATGTCTCTTTTCTCCTTAGCATGCATCTTATTCCCATTTGTACAACATGTTCCATTCTAAGATGGGGTTAGTATATATTTTTATCTCGATATCATAATTTTTTCAAAAGAATTAAAATGTTTTAATCTATTGTTTTTTCTTTTGTGGGGGCCAATCCAGCTATCAAGTATTTTTTCCTATTACATGACCATCTAATTTTAGGTAAATGTTAGATCTACCTTGTAAATAGCTTCATGAACAATTATTGAGATCACACATATTCATGAAGATGCTTGAATGTTGCTTGAATTATAGTTATTGACCTTGGAATGTATGAAAGAATCAAGGATGGCTTCACAAATGCATGGAACTATGAATATGAATCCTAGATCTTTAATGTTGTTATGCTTGATTTAACACTTTCTATGAAATAATAATGAATTTGGGTGGACAAAGGATCTTCTTTCTTTCTTGAGAACTCCTCTACTTGTCCATTCTGGGAGAGAAGCTTGCTATAATAGAGAAGATTTCCCTTAAAAATACCTTGAATGATTGGAGAAATGCTAGATTGTGGATGTTTTACTTCAAATATTTGGGAATGCTTAATAATATTGATTGTGGTTGATAATGGATCATCAATAAGGTATGAGAGAATGAGGAGAGACAGGATGTTTATATACCTCTTCACACATTTCAGGATTAAAAAATAACCCAGGTCAATCATGAGATCTTATTTCCTATTGAAACACCACAAAAAGGCGCTAAGTCAAATTTGAGGCCAAACCTAGGGGAACATAATGTCTAGGGCATTGAGTTCCTAAAAACATAAAACCCATGACATTATGTACCTTAGAAAAAATACCAAAATTCAAATAGGGGGTCGAGAAGATAGGATAAATGCCAGATCACGGGAGATAGGTAGCTGGATTAAGCGTAATGGACATGGAATCTTAAAATCACCAAAATAGGGCCTAACTAAGCATCCTATTATGGGTGCTAACCTTTTAGGATTGTGCATTAATATGAGACAACCTCATGCAAATGATAAGGTAGATTCATGCATTGTAAAAATTTCATCAAGGTTAAAGAGAGAAGGAAACACCAAGCCCCCAAGTGACTTAGGTCCTCATCAAATCCAAAACCAAGATAAAAAATACAACACTCAATATATATATAATATATATATATATATATATATATATATATATATATATATATATATATATATATATATATATATATATATATATATATATATATATATATATATATATATATATAGAGAGAGAGAGAGAGAGAGAGAGAGAGAGAGAGAGAGTTTGGTAAGGTATTTCCTTACTATGGATTATGCAAAGGGAAAACACTACTGCAAAAGATGAAATTCATAGTCTAGCAAGCTATGAGATGCTAGTCAACCCATCAACAAAATGGGATTGATCCCTATGGAAATATTGTCTCCATTAAGGGATTAAGAAAAGCGGTCAGTCTAAGGACCAAATGAAAGAAGGATCAATCTTAGGATCCGCTGAATAATGCATAGGACATGATAATATAAAGATGAATGCAAGGAAATCATTGTCTCCTTAGCCATCTACATAAGAGATTGCATTATGTGTATGTGCAAAATATGAAACAAGGACCATAGTGTATGACACTACATTAAAGAATTTTCAAACACCTAAACATGAGCGATGGATTTAACAGAGCATGCATGCATCCACAATAGATGTTTCTACTATGAGACTCCCCCAAGCAAGGAAAAACCAAGGGAAATGAAACACATGACAAAAGAGAGCACAAAAGGAATCTACAAACTCTAGGGTTAGTATGATCATATGATAATTCATGTATATCATAATTATATCAAAATGAAGTATCATCATGCCCCAAAGGTAGTAGAACTACAAGGACAATGGAAGTGTAGACATAGAAAAAAAATCTTATTATGATTAATATTTCTTCTATTGATTAAACGGATATTTTGATCTATACAATTAATTCATTGATATTTTCTTCCATTTATTTATATAATCATTAACTTATTCATATGATTCATTGAATTAATTTATCTATTAATTCATTTATTTAATGAATCCCTAAGCCTATCCTATCTCGAACCTCTACCATATCATAATAACGTCTTACTTATAACTCTTTCACCCGTATGATATACACCCACTTATAGAATGTGGGATAAATTAGTTGTCAACCACCTCCAACTAACTCCTATAATCCTACATTTCTCCTACCATGTGCTCCCAAATTAAGGACAACTATATTTGTATCCTTCTTGCTCATTCTCAAGTCTCTGAAATCATTGTGGATTTATACACACTTGATCTCTGCTCAATCTCAAGTCTTCAAAATCTTTGTGGTTTTATACATACTTGATCTCTCGCATATTTTAATCATTTCATATGATCAATTGGATTTTGTATTATTTAATCCCTTTACATCATTATCATAGATACATCTACATAAATTCAATATGGTTTCTTTGCATTCATTTCTTACATTCCTCCATTCTTCACCACCTTTTGTGTAAAGTGCTTGATTTTGTTGATAAGAGAGCAATATAATACATGCCTATTTAATACATTTATTTTATTTAGATTAATGTTTATTTACATTATATGATGAACTCTATTGTAGCAATGTTGGAATAATTATATCTTTGATCTGATTTTCAGATTTCATTATTGTGTGTTACATGCATTGATGTGCATTAGTTCATGGTTGGTCTACATTCTTCCTTTGTAATGGTTGTAAATTACATTTTTGTCTTAAATTAAAAAAGCCAAAGAACCTGATTCCTATTACGTTTTTATCTTAAATTAAAAAAGCCAAAGAACCTATTCCTATTACGTTCTTGTCTTAAATTAAAAAAGCCAAAGAACTTGATTCCTATTACGTTTTTGTCTTAAATTAAAAAAGCCAAAGAACCTGATTTCTATTACCCATTTAATAAAAGCTCTTTTTAGCCTTGCAATTTACATTTTTTTGTTACCATACGTTGGCTCTTTCTAGCTTCTCTTTGGTTGACTTTTCTTTCTTGATTTGTATGATTGTCTTTTGTTTTTGGATGTTTTTAGATTTTTTTAATTAGTTTAGTTTTTATTTTTTTAGTTAGTTTAGTTCTTGGTTTCTGTTTTTTTTAAAAATTAGTTTAGTGTTTAGTTTTTAAATTAGATTTTTAATTAGTTTAGTTTTAGTTTTTTTAATTAGTTTAGTTTTAAATTTTTTTAATTAGTTCAGTTTTTAGTTTTTTAATTAGTTTAGTTTTTAGTTTTTTAATTGTTTTAGTCTTAGTTTTTTAATTAGTTTAATTTTAATTTCTTTTAATTACTTTAGTTTTTAGATTAGTTTGTTTCAATTTTATTTAATGTTTAGATTAATTTAATTTAGTCTTTATTGATTGAATTAGATTTTAGTTTGTTAGTTGATCTTTGTTTTTGCTAGTTAGATTTGTATTTTTTTATGTCAATTGTGTTTTGTTTTATTTTTGTGTGTGGGATCTAATTTTTGTGTTTCTGTGCAGGTGCAAATTGTTTGTCAAAAATCAATAAATTTGAAACTGCTAATGACATTTGGTGTAGGATGTTTTGTCAAATATTTGAAAATAAAACTACTAATCATTTGCAGATGCAGACTGCTTAACATTTAATGAACAAATTCACACTTGATTTCTAAATAGTTAATGAATCCTACCTATTTAGATGACATCACACTTAAATTGGTTCTTGAAAAGAAAATTTGTCTTGTGTGTTTGGTATGCTTGTGCACATGTGGGATGGACCCACTGCTACACAAAGTATCCTCTTGTTGAACAGATTGAATAATTGAGAGGGCAGGGGGGGGGGGGGGGGGGGGGCAGGGGGGGTGAATCAGTTATTCACAAACACTTTTTTAAACTTTTATTGAGTTGGTAAATACTTAAAGTATTAATAAACTTATAACAGATATAAACATGAAAGCACAAAACCATCAACACAATGAACACCATAATTTATGTGGAAACCCAAAATGGGAAAATCACAGAGAAGCTAATTATCATGAAATGAACACTAGTTAAAGTGATTTTTATAGATGGTTCATTTTCGGTTTTCTCATTGTTGTTTGGCTCACTAGTGGTTGGGATAACTACCAAGAGATGCAAAAGAGGCTAATTACCAATATAAATAGGCTCACTACCAATACAATCAAGCATACTGCTAGAATATAAGAAATGAGTATTGAATCAACCACTAAAGTCACTGTCACTAAGACACTACAATACAAAAATGACATAACAGTCTAGTATCGATTGCATCAACTCACATGATCATCAACACATAGATATTTTCTTGTTAGATTCACATTCACTTCACATATAACTCGCAAACAAGAATCATGCATCACCCAAACACCTAAGATCGTCGTTCTTCTTATATTCCGTCAAGCCAATAATAAGGTTGGCCTAAACCAATTTGAAATAGGTCACACCAAAGCATTCTCATGGTGGTAAGGAATGAAGTGTGGACCACCTCACTCAATACAACATGCCTTGTGCATGCCAACATGCTACACCATCTTCAAGATTTTCAGTACAATGGATATGAATAATGCATTACATAGTAGCTGCTTAGAACAAAACATGATGATCACACTCCAAATAGGACCAAATACAAACAAATGTCCTACAATACGTTGTACACTAAATAGAACCATCATCAAAATGGATAAGGAAAAATATTTACAGCACAATCTTTGGTGAAAACTTCTATCGATACGCTAAGGATATTGGTACACACATTAATCGATACAATAAGATAACTAAATCATAAATGAACCTCTTCTATGCATCAAATATGTTGACATCAATGATAAAAACATGAATATCATCAACCTCATATTGTAACACCTCTCCCTGTGTGCTTCATGTGATCTTGGGTGTAAAAGAAAAGTGATAGTGACCCCCAATTTTCATTTCTTAGATCAAATCTATATTTAGTGGGAAAAGAGGTACTCACCCAAAATAATGGTTCAAGAAAAAGTCCTTCAATCCACTATATAAGTTTATGCTAGTGTTTTGGTACACCCCTCATTTTAACTAGTATGGGCACATCCATGTGTGGTATATTAAAATCATTTTCTTGACAGGGATATGATTGGGGCTATGTCTCTTGGTGGCATGCAAAACTCTGAAGGTACCCCCACTACAAACCAATTATTTTAGCTACCAAAATCCTTCAACTTGTTGGCTCAAGGACTATGATACATGCATCCCAAAGATACCCCTCATCTACTCTTCAATTTGAGATAGAAAACTTCACTAGGACTTCAGATCTTTTGAAATTTGACTCTTGGTGCATCTGAGAAGTGTGTATCATGTAAGAGGGAAACAATGCCTCCAAGAATCTATCTATCTAGTTGAAAGTGGTATTTTATTGAAGGGGGATTTAACAAGTATTGTTCTTTCCAAAGCCTAGGTTGTATATGTGCTTTTATTTTTTGAAAATCATCTGACCATTCTGTCTTGTTTGTATTTAAGAACAAAATATTTCCAATCAATATTAATACCACACTTGAAACATTAAAAATTGTTAAAACAAACAACATTATCACCAAACATTAGTCTTGTATATTTGATCACTACACATTTGAAATAAATAAGTTGAAACATAGGTCATCTTAGTGTTTTTGTCATCATTCTTCATTTCTAATCTTCTAGGGTTCATTCTCTATATTTCCATACTCCATACATTCCAATTACGTCTTATACACTTGCATTGGTCCAACAAATCCTTGGTTTCCATATAGATTACATTCCTTGAGTCCTAGATTGAACATTGGATATCACAATCCCTTCATCACTCATCATCTAAGTTATGGAAACAATCAACATCCTAGGATAGAGTAACTTTCTAGGTGTTCATCTCCTTCTTTAGCATACTCTTCCCCTTTGATCATTTCCTTGTGTTCCCCAAACTAGCACAAGTCAAGTCTTACTTACATAATCATTTTCAAACCTAGAGTCACTTGCCTTAGAAGTATCTTCATTGGATCAAGATCCCCATTCATTTTAGACCTATCACTTGGAGTTAGTATCATATATTTTCATATCCTATTTAGCTCCTCCTATAGTTTTCATTTTAGCATAATCCTAGAGCCGCATACCATCTACCATATTAGTTGTTTTAGGTTAAAGACTAGAAACATCTCATGCAAACAAAACTAGGTACCAAACAAGAATGGAACAAGAAAAAGAGAGTCACTATGAACCCCTCAATGAGGAAGATGGTATTAGTATAGGAGCACAAGAAGAGGAACCTCTTGGAAATAAATGAAATAATCATGATAGTGATGATGAAGAAGTAAAAAAAGAACATGTAGAGGAAGCCCTCCATAATCATAGATTCCTAAAACTATTCAAAAACTTCATAAAACAAGATCCTCAATAATATTTTAAAGCCATGGTTGAAGGATTTAAAATAGACACATAGGTTGATGCATCCTTACTTGTGGAAGATGATAAAGTTGGAACAAGTGAAACCAAGAATACCAAAACATACAAGGAAGATAAGTTGAAATATCATAGATCATTTTACTTACAAGCTAGCTATAAAATATCTACAAGGACACCAAAACCAACTCCTACAAATGACCTCATTTTAGATGAATTAAGATCCTTGAGACAAGAATTGGAAAATATTAAGAATTCTAAAATATCATCTCATAATTTTTATATCGAGGATATTTGTCCCTATCCTTTTGATCCCATTATACCAAGCCACATTTTTCTAATAATTTGGAATTACCAAGACTCGAAAAGTACAAAGCAAAGACCCTAAGGATCACTTAAGAGAATTTTGTGCTTCTACCTTGGAATTTTCATATGAAGAAATATACCTCATGAGAATTTTTCAATGTTGTATCAAAGGAATTTCCATGGAATGTTTTTCTTTAATTCCCCCTACTATTAAATCATTTCAAGATTTGGCAAAAAAGTTCATATCACAATATGCCTACAATTGTGAACATGAGATCACCATGTCAAAATTATGTGAAACCAGGAAAAAATAGGGGGAACCTTTTTTATCATTCCTACAAATATGGAGATATTTTGCAAAGAAATAAACCTATGTTATTCCTAATAAACAAATGATTGACTTATTTTGTCACAATTTGAACAAAGATAATGTGAAATAAATTTGTCTTAAATTTCTTGATAATTTTGAGGATGTTATAGAAATGGGATTTAAAATTGAACAATCCCTCATAGATGATGGTACTATCAAAGTTAATAATGACAAAAAACATAAAGGAAGTTCAAGTAATAGTCACAATAACAAACTCCTTTTAGGTCTAGAAAAAAAATGTTGTTAATGATGGTGTTGTAGATGTAAAGAATACTAGATCTCCGTAACCCATTTATAACCTCAAAGTATCATCCTTAGACAAAGGGAAAGTGAATCAAAATAATTTCCCTAAAAGAACATTTATACCATTAGGTCAATCGCTTGAATCAATATTAAGCAAACTTCTTTAAAATGACCTAATAATATTACTAGAAATGAGAGAATACAATGCACAAGTTAAAACTCCATGGTGGAACGAAGATCATTTATGTGAATATCATAAACATAATGGTTACAAGACAAATAGTTTCAATTGACTTTGAAATGTAATACAAGATCTTATCAATAATGGTAAAATAGCAGTTGATGGACACACTCCTACTAACTTTGATTGCGGGTTGTTCAAAGATCACTTCCCTAAGCATTACAAGAATAAAGATAAAGGAAAATCCATCCAATTAGGTGATGCTATGAATTATACCACTATTAAATATAATTATATCATAAATAATATCAGTGAGGCTAATAATCATGTAAACACTTTCATTATAAAAGACAAAGAAACTAATTTCAATGTTACCACACCTAGAGGCATAGTTACCCTCAAAGGTCCTACTTATATACCCATTGCATCAACTTCACAATAAAACCTTTTAGAGAATTTAGGGAAGACACCTGTGAAAATTTCCATACTTGAACTTCTACACCTATCTTTCAAACACAAATCTATCCTTAATAAAGCACTTGCTACTACCACCATACCTATTGACCTGCATGTGGATAAATTCCAAGCTATGTTGGGACATACCAATTTTCCTCATACTTTGAATTTTGTAAAACATAATGACTCATTAATGAATCAACCCCATAATGCACCTTTACACATTAAAGACTTTTCTCATAAAGTTAAAAGAAAATGAATATTGATAGAAAGAGGATAAGGTCTTAATATTTGTACCTTGAAAGTCATTATAGAATTGGGTTTCTCTAAAAATGCAGTAGATCCAAAAACAAATTACCATAAAGTCATATGATGAAGAAGAACACTCATCCAATGGATGTATTACATTATAAATCATAGATGGACCTATGGTAATAGATGTGGTTTTCCAATTTTTATACCTAACTTTGACTTATAATATTCTCCCTAGAAGACCGTGGATTCACACAATAAAATTCATTCCATCTACATATTATCAATGCATTGAATTTATTCACAATGGTGTTGAGATAACCATAACAAGAGATCTGAATCCTTTTATATATTTTAACAATTTGAATCCTAAGACCAAATCCACCATTCCAAGTAATCATGAGGCACCTTCTTCTTGAGCATATGTTGATCCTAAATCACTGGTGTTGAGATAACCATACCAAGAGATATGAATCATTTTATGTATTGTAACAATTTGAATCCTAAGACTAAATTCACCATTCCAAGTAATCATGAAGCACCTTATTCTTGAGCATATGTTAATCCTAAATCACTAAAATCATCCACTTCCAATTCTAATGATAATGAACTCAAAATAAAAGTGAAAGAACAAGGAGTGGGAGAATATTCTATGAGTTGTACACTTTGCATTATAAAATTAACTTTATATCCTCAGTCTTATAGAAAACCAAAAATGATTGAAACCACATCAAATAAAAATATTATGGTCTATAAACCAACTATTTTTAGAAAATGTGAAGAAATTTATGATGAAATGGAAGATGAGGATATCTTGGGTTCTTTATACAAAAATGAGGATACAAAAAAGAGCAAACAAAAAATATAGATGTTAAGATACCAATTAAAAAGTATAGGAAAGAACTTTAAAAAATGGAATGGTATGGATATGATGGTCATAGTCCACCAGGATTACAAAAACAAGGAATAATTGAACCTATAAAGCCTAATAGAAAATGTATATTTCCTAGCTTAGGATATGGCACATGAAAAGGTAAGACCTCAAGTACTAAGTGAAATTAAAATGAGATAGGGGAGTCCTCTAATGCAACACAAGATAAAGAGGAAGGTACCATTAATGTCCTAGGTGATTTCATTGGCATTGATGAATATGAGAATGTGGTTACCCTTGAACCAATCCATAACCTTTAGTCTAATCATGATTCTGTACCCCTTATTAATCTTGAACCTATTGATTAGGCCCAACAAGGATCACCACAATTAGATACATTTCAAAATGATGAGACTATAGAAAAATTTCTTGGACCATGAAGTGGTATACCCTCAGGGACCATAAACCTCGCTTTACTATTTAACTTAATATTCTATCTTACTTTTAAGTGGGTTTCAAGCCTTTTAGTCGTGAAGTTTTCAAAAGTATAAATAGGTCTTCTAGTCAAAATATTTTTGCAGCGCTATTAGACTAAAAGAAAAGTAAAAATAAAGGATGTATCTAAAGGTGAAACCTCTTTGAGCCTCTTGAATATGGAAGGCTTGACACACCTTTCCAGCCATCTTCTCATGAAAAATAATCCATATTAGTGGAGAAAATAATGGTAGTGAACCTTGGAAGAGAAGAAAATCCCAAAATTATACATTTAGTTGAATCTTTGACATTTGTAGAGAGAGAGGATTTTATAAAAAAAATCAATGAAATATGGATCAATTATCCTTGGCCCTATTCATGTATGTTAGGACTTAATCTTGATTTTGTTGTGCATCACTTGTCTTCATTGCCGAAGGAAAAACCTGTAAAACAAAAATTAAGAAAAATACACCAGTAAGTGGCACTTTTGGTAAAGACATAATTCTACAAGATGCTAGATGTTGGATTTAAAAGACCTATTGATTATGAAGAGTGGATTTCTAATCTAGTACCAATTAAAAAACCTAATGGGAGTGTTCGTATCTGTATATATTTCAAATACCTTACAAGGCTTGTCCTAAAGATGATTTCCCACTTCCAAATATTGACATAATAGTTGATCTCACTAAAAGACATGATATTATTTCCCTTATAGATGGTTTCTTAGGTTATAACTGTGTGTGTGAAAATTGTACCTGATCTGTAGACACAACACTTAGTAAAACATTAGAGGTTAGCTATAATCAAAATCGTGCAAAATTGAAAGTTATCTAACCAAGCGATTTAATGCCTTCTAATAGGTGTGAGATTAATGTTCTCAGATTGTAATCGAGATCAGTGACCTACACGACACCTAAATGAAGGATTTGAATGCAAAAGATGGATATGAAATTGAATGCAATTAATCTATATTTTTGATATTTTCTATGCAATAAGAATGATAAACTGATATGAATCTATGCTAGATGAAATTGATATGCTATGAATTGCTCTATCTAACAATGATATGCAAATCTATGAAATTCTATGCTATGATATGAAAAATATGCAATTGAAATTGATCTCACAAAGCTTTGAATTCGCAAGTTGATTCTTTCAAGCTCCAATTGTGCAGCGTGATTGTGCAAAATATGAGATGCTTGGATGCAAATTTGAGAGATGATTGAGAGATGAATTATGAAGAGATGAGCCTTGTTTTTATAGAAATCCAAGGCTTTGGAGGTGCATGGAAAAAAAGCCATAAATCACTCAAATAACTCAGGTTGATTTTTGAGTTATTTTTAAATAAAAAATAATTAACTCACAAAAACATGCAAAAGCTAAGCTTTAACTCAAAATAGAGTTTAGCTTTAATTGATAATTGATATTTGTCTACTTTTATGATTGTGCATGTTTTATTTATGAATTAATTTAATAATAGAGTGATTTATTTCCAACTTAACTGCTTTTTGAAATAAAATAATTAATTTATGGGTTAATTAACTATTTTACCAAACTTTTATTAAAAATTATATTATTAAATAATGACAACATGCTTTAATTAATTAAATAAGAATTTAATCAATTATTCATAGGAATTTTGATTTATTGTCAAAATTAAATAATACAATTAATAATAGATAGAATTAAATTTAATTAAACAATTAAGTGGCAAATATTAAATCTAATTAATTAAATATGAAAAATATTTAATTAATCAAATTTTAGGATAAATGTGATTTATTGCCAAATAATTATAAAATTAAAGATAATTATGATGATTAGGAATATTACTAAGAATATTCCCCGATGCAGAGTTTAAGATAATCAATTATGATTCGATGATGTTTAGATGTGCCTTAGATTAGGACTTTGATGTCGATTTTGTTCGAATTGAAGATGTAGGAGATTAATGAACTTATAGCCCATTTTTGGGGTATTACATTTTGCCCCTCTTTAAATTATTGTGCGAAGCGCAGTGGTTCAAAGATAGTCTGTGTTTGATAAAGATATGAAACTGATTGAAAAGATAAACCGATCTCAAGATAGAAACCGATTGAAAGATATTGAGATAGGAGTTGATTGATATTGAATTTGATATGAAGATAATAGGTCCTGAATGACCAAAGATAATGTTCACTATAACAGAAAATGAACCTATGATTGTGAAAAAGTGTCAAAATGCCTGATTCTGAACCTTAGGATTGATAAGAAGTGAGTGACCCGTTCTAGACTCGATTGTCTTAGCAGAACTAGCAGGTATCACATCCGAATCCTTCAGTTGCCAAAGAACCAAGGGAAGAACACTGATGAACCGATGGGTGCAAAAACTGATATAGTTTACAAGATTAGGAGAATACCAGATTGATATGGATCTTGATGAATCTGATATGCCCCAAGTGATGATAGATTTACCCTGAGCGATGAGGACTTTTGATGAATCAGAAACTAGACGTGATTGTTTGTCTTGATCACTGATGAAAGATATTGATAGATTTGATCAATAGAATTTTGATTTACAGACTTTGAATTGATGTGCAATACCATGCCCCCTTCAGGATTAAAATTGAAATCTGACAAGAAAAGTCAGCATTGATAGTTTAGAAGCATGTTAATTGATTTGAGAAGTGGTTAAACACGTTCAAGAATGCATTCTGCATCGTTTGGAGGTCCTGGAGACCGAGTTTGACTAGGTTTGACCATGAGTTGACCATGGTTGACCAAGTTGAAATTTTGATAGTTTGATGTTTAGATAATTAGTTAAGTTGAATTCTAAATTTTTGTGAAGATTGAAGGTCGATTATGCAAGCAGTGAATAATATGAATGATCACAGATTTGAATTTTGATCTCAAAAAAAAGATTCTACTTGTTGTTTTGTTGGAGGAACCTTCATGTGAGATTCAACTCTTGTTAGACTTGAAGATGCGATTTGAAGAATCGTTTAAGCATTGAAGTTCATTTAGTCATTGTGAGATCATGCAAAAATGCAAAATGCAAAGAGACATGCAAAATGAAATGCAACCTAAGACCTAGGACCTAGTCACTGATCATATGTCGATTTGTTATCATCATTGAACTTTTAGGTAACCAGATAAATCAATACAATGCCCACTAGCCATGAAACCATAGACATATGAATATCGATTTGTATGCGCAAGAATCAATACAACACCCACTAGTTATACAACCATGGACATATGAATATTGATTTTATTTTCGGAATGTCGGAGTAGATATAAGCGCCAAGGCACAAACACCAGGATGACCTGAATATCATGTCCATTTTGATATAGCAATTTGTATAAGCATCAAAACATAAACGTCGTGATGACCTGAATACGCCTTGCATTTAACATACACATCAAACAATCAAAAGATCATTCTAAATCCAGTGTGAATTACCCGTAGTGACCCTTTATCGTTCACCTCCTTAGGAAAGATCGCGTTTCACAGTAGGAGAAAGAATTTACTTCAAAAAGATAATAGTTAGATCAAACGTCCTTGAATTTTCTAGGTATCAATGGTCGAGGTACGCATGGCCATCCAATTCGAGATAGAGGCTCTTATAGTCGGACACCATTTCAATCCAGAATTTCCAAAGTTGTTAGATTTTCACATACAAGCAGAAGACAAAGAAAAGATTATGCCCCCAGTCATCACTCTCTAAATCTTATAAAGGACATCATCGAAGAGCTCGAAGGGACACAATATGCAAAAATCTCAATGCGAATCAGTAAGCATACAAGGAGATAAAAGCATGTAAAAAGCATAGATTGTTTTCAGTTGAGTTTTGATGTTTGATTGTTGTAGATGCAAAATCCTTTCTGGAGACGAGACAGACAGACAGACTCAAATGAAGCTTCAAAGGACTCTAAGTGGATATGACACGTCTAAGATACATTGGAGACTATAAGATATGACATTGATTGCCCCCAAGTTTGAACATTGATAGGATACAGATGCGCAAGCTGATTGGTGTACAGATCGACTTATTGAAACCAGGATATACAGAAACAAACCGGGAGATATGTACAAACTAAAGCAAGACTGAAAGTTGGGAAAGACCAAGATTGTGCTGATAGATGGAGCATTTTGGAACAAGTGGCGCCCGTTTGCCGAGTTTTCACCATCTTGGTAGAGATTCTATTTTTGCTACCAAGGTGCCTGTTTCCAAGTTTTCACCAAGGCACTTTTTCTTTTTCTCATTTTTTTGTATTTTTTCATTTTTTTCAATTTTTTTTTTATTTTTCATTTTTTCAATTTTTTTGTACTTTTGATATTTTTTGATTTTTTTTGTGAATCATCAAGGCGCCTATTGCTAGGTTTTCACCAAGATGTTCATTTTTTCAGGACTTTTTCAGATTTTTAAGATTTTTTCAGGACATTTAACCAAGCACTGAATGCCTTAGGCGTAGAATTTCTTCAGATGGAGAACGTTGATTGGTTCTCAGAGTGGTTATCCTTCAGTCGTTGAGAGTTGATAGGCACCAGAGCCAAAAGTAGTAGTGATAACAAAGGGACCCAGCCAATTGGGTTCGAACTTCCCCTTGCATTCTCGATGGGATTGATTTTTAGGATTTTCTCTCAAGACTAGATCACCAACCTGAAATTCTCTATGTCTGACTTTCTTGTTGTAGTCTCTAGACATTCTTTTCTGATACACTCTGAGATGATCATACGCTGCTTGTCTGCGCTCATCTAGTAGTTCCAGTTCTTGTAACCTAGACACTCTGTAGTCATCGTCTGTGACAAGTCCATGCCTTCTGATTCTGAGTGATGGGATTTCAACCTCAATAGGTAGTACTGCTTCAGACCCATAAACTAAAGCAAAAGGTGTAGCCCCTATAGGCATTCTGACACTTGTTCTAATACTAGTTCTGATACTTGTTCTGATACTGGTTCTAATACTTGTTCTGATATTTGTTCTGATACTTGGTATACCTAATAACATCTTTTTCCATTGCAAACTTCCAAGCAAGATTATATCGTGCAGTCCCAATGTCTAGCAAGGTGGAGAACAAAAGGGATTGGAAAGCTATTGGAAGAGATGGAAGACAAGAGAATGAAGGAGAATGAAGGGAAGAAATCATCAAGGGAAAACTTCTCAAGAATACTCAAGCTAGGGAAAAATCATCATGTAAAGCATATTTGGATAAGTAGGGAAAGGCTAGTATAGGATAAGTCACAAAAGCATAGTGCAAGAGCAGGAAAGAATGCAATCCAAAGGAGTAGACATGTTAAGAGGCTTCATAGCACCGTGTTTTACTCTTTCTTTCTTTTTTTATTAGATCAAGACCAAAGGGGAAATGGGTAGCGATAGGATAAAATAAATGGAGGAAGATGGATATGAAGGCTAAACATGGAAGGAATGAAAGCAAGATCATCATCAGACAACTCACAAAATAGCCAAATGTTCATGTATAGATCAACATTGTCAAGATCAAAGACAGAAGATGGAATGGATGAAATATGTAGAAGAACTACGCATGATGCCTGATTGCCAGGTTTTCATCATGGTACTTATCCAAGGCACCACAAGGGAGTGTTTTTCACCATAGGATGAATTTATTTCTCTTTACTTTTGCTACCAAGGCGCCTGTTTCCAGGTTTCCACCAAGGCACATTTTTATTTTTTATTTTTTTTTCATTTCTCTTTTTTTTTTTTTTTTTAGAAGAAGGCAAGCTTTTTAGATAATGCTCCTTGAAAGGATAAACCATGATATGCCAAGGATTCAAAATGACACGCTCAAGGATGTTGATAGGGAAAGGGAGATGAAAGAGAAAAATGGAGGATAAGGTTTTATGTAAAGCGAGTGAGGTTGGAAGATAGGAGGAATAGGCAAGTGAGGAAAAAGGATAGGAGATAGAAGGATAATGCATGGAAGGATTGTGAAAGGGTAGATGGAAAGGAAGGCAAGTTCAACATCAACACATACCTTGAAGGGTGGTGAGAGAATGGAGGAATCATGAATGAAGGAATACGTGAAGGAATATGGCGAATGGATAGCAGAGGTTGTGGTTTAGGCACATGAAATGGAAGAATATTTTTGGAGGGAGATGAAGTGGAAGCCTTTGGAAGCTTGAATGTCAATTTCACTTTTTTCTCAACACTAGACTCTTTCAAGAGAGACTTTGGAGTCCATATAGCCATAGGCTTTTTATTTCCTTTTGATGATCTAGAGAGAATATCTTCAATGATGGATTTTGGAACCCATACTTGTCTTGTAGTTTTTTTCTTAGATATCTCTTTTGACTTTATGTTTCCATGTCTATTAGAGGAGACATGGTGATCTTTTTTTTTTGATGGATTCTTGTATTGCTTCTTTTTCTTGTATTGAACATTCAAGTTACTTCCAAAAGACTTGGGACTTGTGGAAGAAGGAGGATATGACTAGTTTAGATGGGTGGGTGGATGAAAAGGATTCAAGGGTATGCATCTATGTTGATCTTGAGGAAAGATAGGAGATGGAGGTATGTAAGGACCTAAGATGGATGGAAAATTAGGAGAGTTAGGAGGGGAAAGTGAAGGGACATAAGGACCCAAGATGGAAGGAAGGCATGAAGCCCTTAGTAGTGGTGGAAGAGGTCCAAGGATGGAAGTGGAAGATGCAAAAGGATAATCAATAAGTTCATCAGCATCTATATGAAAACCAAGGATATCAACATCTTTAGAGTGAGCATTAGAATTTTCAATAGAATCATGGACATCTTGAATATGAGCACCTTCTTTGATAGGATTGTTCAAAGCTTGCAAAGACTTAGGAAGAGTAGAAAGGGGAAGTGAATATGGAGTGGTAGAACAAGAAGATGAAAGACTTTGATCTTGACAAGGATCTTCGGATAGCATAAGCACATAATTTTTCTCTTGTTTTTCAATAGGCTTAACATTGGAAGGAACACTATTTTTACCAACCTTAATGGAAGTATCATCTTTGGAAAGTGCAAGTGTAGTAAGGTCATTTTGATTGTTAATAAGCTCAATAGTGTGAGTAGTAGCTTGATCTTGCTTAGGTGAAGACTTAAGACATGGTGGAATGCATGAAAAAGGGGGTACAGGATCAAAAGAACCCTGAGGTAGATAAGAGACATCATGAAAAGGATTAGATGACATGGAGGGTTCTTGATCTTGATCTTTCTTTATATTATTTTCTTCATCATTTTCAGAGTCCTCTTGACATGGAGCCACTTCTAAGGATACGAAAGCATGTTGGGATTGTATGGATGACTTTGGAAGAGATGGTGGAGAACTAGCTGAAGTAGGGATTATAGCATATGAAGGCTTAGGCTCTTTAGGTTTATCATTATTGAAAGTATTTGCAGCCAAATGAAGGTTAGCTTGAGTTTCTTTAAGAGGTAGCCCTGGAGGATAACTATAGGGAACCGCATGAAAGGTATCAAGGCTTGTGTCAGATGAAGGTTTTGTGAAAGATTTGAAAGACTCAGAAGCTTTAAGAAATGTATGGGTATTGGAGGAAGTAGGGGATGGAAGGGAACCATCACCAGACAAAGGTTCAGCATTAACATGATCTTGCTTGAGAGTGTAATCTTTATTTTCAGCTGGAGAGTTCTTAGAGGAGAGATCCTTATAGTATTGATGTTTCAAGCTAGCACGATGTATTTTATAGTCCTCAGCAGTAGTAGATGGATCATAATCAAGGTATTGTCCATATGACTTAGGTGAGATTGGGAGAGATGTCAGAGACAAGACTGGCTCTATATTGTATTCTCCCATCCCATTTTCTTTGATATTGATCTCTTTAGCAATGTCTTCCATCTTGGATGTGGAAGCAACATTTAGCTGCTTGATGGAAGATTCTCTGTTATTAGGTACAAGCTTATCGGCACTTTCCTTCAATGTATTGCAAGTTGTACTCAGATCTACTGGGATAGTAACTTCTACCCCTTCATAGGGAAATTTCAAGCATTGATGGTATGTAGAAGGAATAGCTTACATTTCATGTATCCAGGGTCTCCCTAGAAGGATATTGTAAGCCAATGGTAGATCAAGCACCTAACATGTGGTATCTTTGATGACCGGACCCACTCGAATGGGTAAGACAATGGTGCCTTTAGAAGATCTTTCCTGTTCATCGTAGGCCTTTATGGTGATCTTCTTTCGAGGATCAATAGCCATCTCTGAGAATCCCAACTGTGTGATTAAGTTGTAAGAACAAATGTTGAGGCCTGCGCCCCCATCTATCAACACACGTTTGACTCAATGGTTCTGGATCAAGACTTCTATGTGTAAGGGCTGATTATGTGGGTGACTCAAAGAGTTGTCATCTTCCTTTGAAAAGGAGATATATTGCGGAGACGTTAGATGACCAACCATAGTCTGGAACCTGTCTAGATCTAGATCATTAGGAACATTAGAGCCGAGCAAAGCTTTGTCTAGGATATCTCTGTGAGCTGGGGATATTCGAAGTAACTCAAACATAGAGATTTTGGCATTGGTATGCTAGAGTTGTTGGATGATGCTGTAAGATGTAGGTCTTGTATCCTTTGGATTGGAAGATTTCAAGGCAGCCTTCTGTTTAGAAGCAGATGTGAGATTGAAAGGTATCTTAGGGACATTAGATGAACTTGGTGTTTGTCCTTTCAGATGAGCCTGAGCTTGTGATCTGGTAACCGCATTAGCTGAGGAATGATTTCTGTCTCGTCGTATAATTGTGATGACATTACAGCTCTCAGAGAGATATGGTTCAACCATATTGATGACAACATTGTTTCTAGGGTAGGCATAGTTGACTTTTGCCCCCATGTTAGGCTGACAAGTGGAAACTCCCTTGCCATGTTGTGGAAATAGTTCTGTAAATGCTGTGTGATCATTATTGTTGGTAGGATTATCGATTGTGATGTCCCCTTGATCTATCAAGTCTTGAATGGTATGCTTCAAGTGGAAGCATCCATTAGTTCTATGGCCTTTAGTCCGATGGAAAGCACAGAATGCATTATCTTTCCACCAATATGGTTTTGGATCCGGATCAGGGTTTCAGATTGGTGGTAAAGAGATCATGTTATCAGCTATCAGGGTTCTCAGGGTAGATTCCAAAGATTCTCCCAGGGGAGTAAACTTTCATTTATTATCCCATCGTTTGAATGGCTTCTTTGGAGATGGTTCAGCAAATTTTTGCTCTGAAGCTTCAATGGATTTGGTGGCAAGGGTGAGATTGTAGGCCGGTGCCTTTGATGGGGTGCGGATAGTGTCAACAACACCATCAAAGATGATACCTTTGTTTCTATTCCAGCTCTTGTTTTTATCTTTTGAGCTAGATCCAGATTCAGACTTGTCCTTTTGAAGTGTGATTTCTCCTTTCTTGACAAGTACTTTCTCAATCTTGATTGCATTATCCACCATTTTATCAAAAGATACATGATCTTGCATTTGTAATGGATAATTGAGCTCTGGAACAAGGTTATTGATAAAGATTTCAAGTTTCTCCATTTCAGGAATTTGTCTAGCATATAGAGAGAACTTCTTTCTCCACCTCTTGAGGAAAGTTAGGAATGATTCCCCTGGATATTGCTTGAGGTTACAGATATCGATCATGGTGACCGGATGTTGAATATTGTAGGAATATTGTTGATAAAACAATTTAATCAATTCCTCAAAAGTTTTGATCATAGAAGGTAATCTTGAAAACCATTGAATGGATGCTCCTCCCAAGGATCTAGGAAAAAGATGCATTAGATAAGTCAGTTCATGCATGAATTCCATGGATTGTGTACAGAACTCTTTGACATGATCTTGAGGATCAAAGTGTCCATCATATTTGTCATACTTTGGTATCTCCACTCTTTTTGGGAATGGTGGCATATACAAGTTTTTGTCGAACGGGAAAGGACATAGGGCCTCCATGGAGAACTCCTTGGGTTCCTTCTCCTTCTTAAGATTGTTAAATTTGACTTGTATAGCATACATCTATTTTGTCATAGTTGTGAGTGGAGTTTCTTCCTCATGTGTGATTATATCATCAACGTTAAAGTTGGGAGGAAGCTTAGCCCCTTCCTGGGCTAATTGTAAAAAGTATGCCTCTCTATCCACTTTCAAGAAATGCCTCATCATTCTCTTGAATTCATCGTCATTCTGACATCGATGGATTTCAGAGGGGGTAGGTTCTTGGTTAGTATTATGTTGAGAATGGTGTCCTTGGGACCCTCCTCCTAGAGAACCATGGTTTTTCCCTGCTTGAGACATGATAGGAGTTTTTGGGCTCCCTGGAACAGATTGAGGAGGAGTTTGCTGATTACCTCTATGAGTTGATAAAGGAGGTATGTAACCAGTTTTCAATCGAAAGTTACCAAGACTGTTGTCTTCGTAGATACCTGACTTGATGAGTTGTTCAAGAGTTGGACCTGGGGTATTGGTCAAAAGTAAGTTCTGAGATGTTTCTTCTGATTTCTTGTGTGAAGAAGCTCTGGTCTCCACCATTAACTTTGAATGAAACAGAAGAAAAGGATGAAGACAACTGAAGAAGAATTTGATTTGAGAAAATCGGATGACGCAACCTTGTCAAGATTATGATAGTTTTGAAGATCCGATGAGATGTGGGTGAAGGAAACTGTGCCCTGGATGTATGGGATAGATCACCCAAAAGATAGCGGACATGAGTTCTCAACACTTAGTCTGTTTTTGAAGATTGATTAAAGATTGATAGTTATGACAAGGTTTTGACACGAGATAAAAGGGACTCAAATTGATCAAACAGAAGACTAGATCGGATTCAAAAGATCAAACTCAGAAAATGCTAGAATGCTCAATAGCTACTGCTCTGTTCCTGACACAATGATATTTTTGACAGATTCTGGAACTAGGCTGGAAACATTGGATATCTTGCAATTTGACAATTTCTGACAACTCTCTCAAATTTTTCCAAATGACACTCTGCAGACTCGTACGACACTGGGTAGTCTATGAAACGACAGTTGCTAAACTCGTACGACAGTTGGGTAGAAATGAAATGACAGTTGTAAAACTCGTATGATAGTTGGGTAGCAATGAAACGACAGTTGTAAATATCATACAATAGTTGCTAATAGGATTTTGACTTTCTTGAATTTTCTGGTTTGAAAACTCGTACGACACTAGGTTCTCAATCGTACGACAGATGGGCAATACTAAAATGACACTTGACAAAACTCATACGAATTTTGACTTTCTTAAATGACTTTTGACTCCAGAAAGAATTTACATCAATTTTTGCAAAATTTAAGGTCTTCAGTTCTAGATTGTTTGCAAATTGTACTGTCCAGATTTTGAAGGTTATACCAGATTTGATCATTTTTAATAGCCAAGTAGATAAACAAGCATGCAGAATAGCAAGCAAGTGATTCCAAGCACGTCTGAAAATAATGAACAAGGGCAAAGGCAACCTTGCACATGAACAATCAAGTGACCAAATTGTGCTAATCCCTGAGAGTACTAATTGTGTATGTTCTGAAAAGTTTTGCAATAACACACATATACCTGAGAATGAAAAATTGGCCTCTCTAGGGTTTTTAGTAATGGTTTGACTCTGCAACTTTTATGATTCAAAGGGGTGAACTCTAATCCTGGCGCACCAGGGTTTTGACATAGTCTGAGAACTTAATCTTCAAGAGCTGCTAGGGAGATCTGACAACCCAACAATGAACCATACCCATGGAGATTTCTTTCACAAGGACATTTATATAGCGGCTGTCACTACCATGGTGAAAATGGCTATTACCGCTTGAGGTTCTGTAAATGCAGTTTTCCCTGTGAAGGGATTGTCCGCTATGGTTAACCCTCTCTAAAGGTGACTCACAGATTTATACCACAAGGGGACTTGGCTCCAGATCCAAGGTTTTTGACACCTCTTCACTTTTAACCCAAACAAAGCAAGCAGATTAATCCGACACGCTAAGACAAAGTTTGTTTCACCAAGGTCTATGATATCAACTCCATGTGATCTATCAACCTCTTCCGGGAGAGAATGTATCAATCAATAAGAGAAGATGCACTAACCAATTTTGATTCACCAAAGCTCGTGATATCAACCCTACGTGATCTATCAACCTCTCCAGAGAGAGAATGTGTCGATCAATAAGAGAAGATGCACTAACCAAGTTGAATGTGAAATGCACTAAGTATCCTCCCTACCTAAAAGGATTCTATCATCAAGAAAGATTTTGCTAGGAATCCAATCTCTCAAGAATCATGAATAGTGTTCATAGGGCCTAATTACTATGTGAGCACAGATATATTACCGAAAGCAAATCTACCAAAAGCATCCAAAAAGTAGAAAGAGGAACACTTAACGCTTAAAGAAAATATGAGATAATTCCATAAGGTGGAACACTTAACACCTCACACAAGCTGAAAACGAGTCCACAACTTAGAAAACAAGTGAGTTCCTAAAAGCACAAAAGGGTTGCCAAGTGGAACACTTAACGCTTCTGTCCTGTTGACCCCTCCCCTTTATGGCGCAGAGATTGCAACCACGGGGCAGAAATGAGGGGCCGGTGGATTAGTGAGTCCAATAACCTAAGACAGCAATCAAGATCAATCACAAGTATCTAAGACTACTTAATGAATCCTTAAGGGGTCACAACCTAGTATCAATTATGCAAGTGTGTAGAAATAGATCAAAAGCATGAAAAGATGCACACAAGCTTGACACATAAGAGATTTATTTTAAGTCCCAAATCGAAATGTTATTAGATGAAGGAGAATACCTGGGATCCTTGCAACGCGCTTAGTAGATTTTACTTGATTTTTAGCAATTTTTGTTGAGCTTTTCCATGCAAGCAAGTGACGAACTCTCCAACAAGCCAACAAGCAAACAAGATATGCAAGGTATATTCAACTTATGAAAACCCTAGGGTTAGATCTAAAAATCAATTGTTATGAGCAATAATAACTAGAAATTAATCCAAATGACAACTCATATCATGCATTGAATCATATGAAAAATAAGTGCATACCCATCATAAAATTTTAATTTTTTTGCACTACATTTGACCTAGTCAACAAGATCTGATTTTTTTGATATGATTTTGGCCACAAAAATAGAAATTCAGAATAGAGACCCCTACTAAAAAACAAAGAGCTTTCCAAAAATGCAAAAATTTTAGAAAAATCTCTTCATTTGTGCCTTAGAGACCCATTTTATCAAAATAGACCAGTTTTTGCAAATTGACTATTTGAGCTATTAAATTGCATCCAAATTTAAAACACAAATAATAGACCCCCTATATAATTTGAAGATCTTTCTGAAAATGTAAAAATTTTAGAAAAATATGCTAATTTGCGTCAGATATTAATTTTTTATGAAAAATAAAATTTTTTTTATTAAAAATTCTAAATTTTTTTTCGAAGCTTCGTTGATGTGTCTCCAACTTGAAAAACAAATTTCAGACCAAAAATCCAAGCTGTTTGGGAGATAAAATTAAATATTTGAAACTTTAGGGTTTTAGCTCCAAGAATCAAAATCAGCATGCAAAGGTGGGTGGCCCCACGGTGGGCGCCAGAAATGTGTGTGTGAAAATTGTACCTAATCTGTAGACACAACACTCAGTAAAATATTAGAGGTTAGCTATAATCAAAATCGTGCAAAATTGAAAGCTATCTAACCAAGCGATTTACTACCTTCTAATAGGTGCGAGATTAATGTTCTCAGATTGTAATCGAGATCAGTGACCTAGACGGCACCTAAATGAAGGATTTGAATGCAAAAGATGGATATGAAATTGAATGCAATTAATCTATATTTTTGATATTTTCTATGCAATAAGAATGATAAACTGATATGAATCTATGCTAGATGAAATTGATATGCTATGAATTGCTCTATCTAACAATGATATGCAAAGCTATGAAATTCTATGCTATGATATGAAAAATATGCAATTGAAATTAATCTCACAAAGCTTTGAATTCGCAAGTTGATTCTTTCAAGCTCCAATTGTGCAGTGTGATTGTGCAAAATATGAGATGCTTGGATGCAAATTTGAGAGATGATTGAGAGATGAATTATGAAGAGATGAGCCTTGTTTTTATAGAAATCCAAAGCTTTGGAGGTGCATGGAAAAAAAGCCATAAATCACTCAAATAACTCAGGTTGATTTTTGAGTTATTTTTAAATAAAAAATAATTAACTCACAAAAACATGCAAAAGCTAAGCTTTAACTCAAAATAGAGTTTAGCTTTAATTGATAATTGATATTTGTCTGCTTTTATGATTGTGCATGTTTTATTTATGAATTAATTTAATAATAAAGTGATTTATTTCCAACTTAACTGCTTTTTGAAATAAAATAATTAATTTATGGGTTAATTAACTATTTTACCAAACTTTTATTAAAAATTATATTATTAAATAATGACAACATGCTTTAATTAATTAAATAAGAATTTAATCAATTATTCATAAGAATTTTGATTTATTGTCAAAATTAAATAATACAATTAATAATAGATAGAATTAAATTTAATTAAACAATTAAGTGGCAAATATTAAATCTAATTAATTAAATATGCAAAATATTTAATTAATCAAATTTTAGGATAAATGTGATTTATTGCCAAATAATTATAAAATTAAAGATAATTATGATGATTAGGAATATTACTAAGAATATTCCCCGATGCAGAGTTTAAGATAATCAATTATGATTCGATGATGTTTAGATGTGCCTTAGATTAGGACTTTGATGTCGATTTCATTCAAATTGAAGATGTAGGAGATTAATGAACTTATAGCCCATGTTTGGGGTATTACAATAACCAAATCCAAATTTCTCTTCAATGTCAGGTCAAGATAGCATTCACTTGTCCTTGGGGAACTTTCTATTGGAACGTCATGCCTTTTGGAGTAAAAATTGCTAGAGCTACCTACCAAAGAGCTATGCATACCATTTTTCATGACATGATGTACACCTACCTGGAAGATAATGTAGATGATTTTATTGGAAAATATTACACTGGAGAGGGACATTTGGAAATACTAGACAAGATTTTTACAAGATTAGAACACTGTAAAGTCATGCTAAATCCAAAAAATGTGTCTTTGGGATATTTTTTGGGAAGCTCCTAGGATACATAGTGTCTTCTAAAGGAATTGAATATGAAATAACTAAAGTAAAAGCTATATTATAAATGCCACTACCAAATAATATTCTTCATCTAACATTATTACAAGGGTAATTGTAATCTATTCATTTCTAATTAGCACAATTAGCAAATAAGTTTCACCCCTTTTAACATGTATTACATAAAAACATTCTACTTAGATGGGATGAAAAGTGTGAACAAGATTTCCAACATATTAAAGATTACTTAATGCCACCACTAGTTTTATTATAGATCCCTACTACTTTATATATCCATTATGACTACCACAATACTAGGGTCACTTTTGGCACAACATGACACTGATGGAAAAGAACAGATTATCTACTATATCACTCATACTATAGTGGGCTATGAATTGAATTATAATCCCATTGAAAACTTTTTCCTTTTCATAGTTTTTCCTTCATAGAAACTATGTCATTACCTACTCAGACATCAAACAAAACTCATCACAAAGAGAGATCTTCTCAAATACCTCTTGTAGAAAACAAAACTTACACGGAGGTTAGCTAAATGGTTATGATCCTAATTGAATTTGACATCAAATTTATGGAAAGAAAATTCATTAAATGATAAGATATAGAAAATAAATTAGTAGAGGATCCTATAGAAGATGATCATCTACTTATTATAGAGTTACTTGATGAATCAATATTCCATGTGGAATCTACGTGTCATTGGACCTTGTATTTTGATGACTCATGCACATGAAATGGATTTCGCACTAGCATTCTCTTTGTCACACCACAAGGAGATTGTATACCAAAATCTTATAAGATTCATTTTTAGTGTACAAAAATCTTGCAGAATATGAAGCACTGATTATCGACCTTTGTATGGATGTGCAATGGAAAATTTGTGAATTATATATTTTTGGTGACTCTCAACTCATGATTAAATAGGTCAATGATGATTATAAAGTAAAATATGACAAATTCATGCCTTAAAAATAATGGTGGATGATTTTAAAGCCTACATCATATCAATAAATTTTTATAAGATTCCTAGAGAGAATTGTAGAGTAGTTGATTAAATGATTGCTATCACATCACTTGTAGAAATTTCTAGTAATGTTGCCTACTATGAGTAGCCACTCTCGGAACTTTCTAATACATTTCCATAATCTAAGGTGGTTTTCCTTATTCTTGGTGCTAATTCCTAGTTGTATGGGGATATCTATGCCTATCTATGGGATAATATATTACCATCAAACCTTTCTAGTAGCTCCCATGAAACCTTTATATGTCGATCTTCCCACTATGTCATTCTAGTTGATACCTAATATCATCAAGGTTATGATGGTACCTTACTTAGATGTCTTTAGTGTGTTGCGGCCAATAAAACCATATGAGAAGTGAATGAAGGTATATGTGGGGCACATTCTAGTGGTCCTACCTTAGCTAAGAAAATTTTGCATATTAGATATTACTGGCCTACTATGGAAAAAGATGCCTATCAATTTGTTAAGAAATGAGAGAAATGTCAAATACACAAAGACTTAATACATTCACCTTCTTAGGAATTACAACCACTTACTATTCCTTGGCCCTTTTATTAGTGGGGACATGACCTCATAGGAAAAATTTGTCTTCCTTCCTCCAATAGCCATAAACACATTATTAGTGCAACTCAATATTTTATAAAATGGATTGAAGTCATTCCATTAACAAATGTCACTAACAAACACATATCTACATTTATTCTAAATTATTTCATCTTTTGGTATGATATTCCCTTTTCCATTATTATAGATAATGGTAGTCCCTTTCAAAATTAGGATGTCCGTGAGCTTTGTGATAAATTCCACGTCCAAAACCATTTCTCTTCAATTTACTATCCTCAAAGTAATGGCCAAGCCAAGTCCTCTAATAAAAATATCTTGAAAATTCTAAAAGGATTCTAAATGAATCTAGTCATGATTGGCATATCCAATTGAACCTCAACTTGTGGGCTTATTAAACAAGTATCCACACTCCCACTGGTGCAACTCCATATGCCCTAGTTTATGGTTTCAAAGTTATCTTGCCGATCAAGGTCAATTTTCTATATTTATAGGTCTCTTTTCATAATTTGATCAATGATAAATACTAAGGGTCTCTCGCTTGCATGAATTAGAACTACTTGATGAACATAGATAGATTGCCTTTAATCACCTTAAGTCATACCAACAGATAATGTGCAGAAGTTACAATCATAGAGTCAGATCAAGAACATTTGAAATTGGAGATCTTGTCCTTAAGGAAAATACAAACAATCAACAAGACAAAGAAAAAGGGGCAAGTTTGAACCCAATTGGCTTGGTCCAATTATCATTATTTGTACGTATGGCTCAAGTGCATACCAATTGGCTACTCCTGAGAGTAGACTACTTGCAAACACCCATTAGTAGCATTCACCTTCACAAATTATATACTTGATCATTTCAAATAATCTCTCAAAAAAGTTTTGAAAAAATCATAAAAATCTTAAAATGTCCTTAAAAATATTTTAAAAGAACAGAAAAAGAGAAAATGAAAAAGAGAAAAACTCAAAAGCAATAAAAATTTCATCTCTAGTGGAAACCACTTTGGTGGCACCTTAGATCAGTATCATGGTGAAAACCAAACAACTGATGCCATGTGTAATGACTTTGATCCTCCTTCCTTCAAGATTTTTCTTGGTTTTCCATCTCACTTTCATTTTCCTTTCACTTCATAATAACCTTTCCACCCACACCATGACTTGTGGATTGTTTCATCTTGCTTGATTGCCTATGCACATTATCCCTACATGTTACACTAGTCTTATCTTCACTAGGGCAATATCCTTGACTTTAGCAATGGGTTGGGATATTTTTCATCTCACATTCGAAGGAACTATCACATTTTGTCTATCTTTTTTCTCACAAACGATACTAAAGTCTAACTTGCACCATCAACCCTATCACTTCACCTTGTTCTGCAATAAAATATTTAGTTTATGGATAGATTATACTTTAGCAAAATCATGAAAACATGAGACTGAGACTGAGAAAACACAAAAACATCCTATTACTATATCAAACCAACAATATCACTTGTAACAAAGATCATTTCAGCATGAAACATGATTGAATATAGTAGTTTTACATAATCCATCATATATTTATGTTTTTATTTCTAGAATTGATTGTGTTTTCCCTTTTCACATCAACACTTTGGATCTCATTTCATTATTCATTTCATTTCTCTCATTTATCTTCTTACTTTCAGTTCAATTTTACTTCATCTCACTTCTTTCATTCATTTTTCTTTATTTCACCTCCCTTCTCCCAACTTGATATTTCTTCTATATCATAAATTTCATTCATCAGTTCCTTTTATCAATCCCTTTCATTCACTTTTTCTTTCTTTCATTTACATTCTTCTTTCTCATCTCAAAGATCAACCACCTAATTTATCCAATTGATACATGCCTCTTAATTTCCATTTGAAGTCAAACAACTTGCTTCATAGCATGTGACCCCATTTCTCATTGATGACTCAATAAATCATTGTAACAACTTATCTTTTTTCTAGCCTCCATCTCACTCTCAATCAACTTAATCAGATTTCTAACTTGGCTATACTGATCATTTCCACCAATTGTTTGGTTAGACTTAACCATTGTGCATTTTCATCAAATGTACATTCCATCTTAATAACTTGTACAATATAAATCATCAAAACTTTCCCTTTTAAACTATCCAGAGATCAATCTTCTCACACTCCATTCAATTAATCTCTTGAGGGGGCATATTATATCTATCATTTATCCTTACCAAGATAACACTAGGGAATATATTAGCTAATCATTTTTTCTTTGAAAAAATGTGACAAGTTGCATTGTCTCAAAGAGGGACAAAATGTAGACATATAAAAATTGTTGATAAAATGTGTCTCAACCTTGCAATCACAAGTGGTGGCTCCTTTTCATAAGTTTTTTGTTTGAGCACAGATTGTTCCAATTACTTCCTTGGAGATTCATTTTGGATTTATAAGCATGCCAGTAAAGTTTTGTAGCAAGATCATGTCTAGCTTTTAAGATATTGAATTTTTATTTTTGATGAGGTGGTACAAAAACTTTGAACTCAATTTTGAAGGCCTTAGAGGCTCTAGAATGGGTCAAAATTTGTACAAGATGGCAACACATGATCCTTTTTGTAGAGTGCTTCGAGAGGTTTTTGAAAAGTGATTATAATAGAAAATCGGGTACACGGTTAAAAATTTATGGCCTCAAAAAGTTGGGTCTCCCCAAATAGGAAAAGTAAAAACACAGTGAACATAGAAATAAGTAGTAAAAGGGAGCTATATGTGTGGTTTTTTGTATTGAAACATCACTAGTCATATTTTATTGTAGATAATATGGACACTATCTTATTAGGTGGTTTTAGCCCATGGTTTTGTAATACCATTTAGTGGTTTATTGTATTGTATCTCCTGATATGAGGTGTGTAAGATAGAGGTTGTGTGTATGAGTCTTATATCTTTCTAGATACCTCTAGATATTTTTTTTGTGATACTCTTGAAATAAGCTTTCTTTTCAAGAATATTATAATCTATTTTTTATTTCTGAATAGTATATTGGGCTTCTTTTGGAGTGTGGGGTTTTACTCCTGAAAGGGTTTTCCCCACGTAAATCATTGTGTTGTGGTATGCATGTTATTTATCCTTATGTTTGTTACTGTTAAGTTTGTTTAATTGTTGAAAAGATTTGAGAAAATTTTTACACTATCCTTTCCTCAAGATTAGTATAGGAAATTGTTCCACTGCTTCTTTACCAACATTTCCTTATTATGATTAATATTTTTTCTATTGATTAAATGAATATTTTGATTTATTTAATTAATTCATTGATATTTTCTTCCATTTATTCACTTAATAATTAAATTATTCATACAATTCATTAATTAATTTATCTATTAATCCAATTATTTGATGAATCCCTAAGCCTATCCTCTCTCTAACCTCTACCATATCTAAACACGTATTATTTATAACTCTTTCAACCCTACCATTTACACCCACTTATGGAATGTGGGATAAATTATTTCTCAACCACCTCCAACTAACTCCTACAATCCCACATTTCTCCTACCATGTGCTCTCCAATTAAGGACAACTGAAAATGTACCCCTCCTCATTCTCAAGTCTCTAAAATATTTGTGGTTTTATACATACTTGATATCTTGCATATTTTAATGATTTCACATGATCAAATTGGCTTTTGGATAATTTAATCTTTCTTCATCATTATCATAGATACATTTACATAAATGTAATCTAAAATATTTTTTACATTCATCTATTAAATTCTTCCATTCTTCACAACCTCTTGTGTAAAGTGCTCTGAGATTAAAAAATACTATATACACAAGATTTTGTTGATAAGAGAGAAACAGAGTAGATGTACATTTAATGCATTTATTTTACTTAGATTAATTTATATTTTTATTATATGATGAAATCTATTGTAGTGATGTTGGAATAGTTGGATCTTTGATCCAATTTTTAGATTTTTGTTATGCATATAGGAAGAGGTCAAATAAGAGATACAAAGAAGAGTATTTTTTAGGTCATCCTTACAAAAAACCAAAAAGGATGGTAGCTATCATTTTGCATCATCCCCAATCATAAAATAAAAAGGCACACTTATAAACAATAGCACATGTACAACATAACATCGATACAACATATAGAATAAATGAGATACAAATAGAAGAATGTACAACAGGTCTATTCATTTATCACCTTGTGTGAATGGAGCAGAAAGCGAAATCTAAACAAAATATATAATAAGGAGAACATCATGGATGAAGCACATTACAATAGGAAAATACAAAGGAATCCACTCTAGAAGAGGAGCTAATCAAGTATATCACTTGCGCCCCACCCCCCCACCCCCCCATCTTTTTATGTATCATTTATGGAAAGTGGGAAACACACTAGAGGAAAAACACCAAGCACAAAAGATGGAACAAAATACAATTCCAAAAAAGGACCATTCCCTAATGTTGAGTCACTTTGTTCTTCACTAGAATCAAGAGATAATTTTTTGTAAATCTAGTTGGTAAATCATAAATAATATCAATAAGCTCATACATATCATCAAATCACTAGCATTAACATCATTTTCATTATAAACATTGAAATTGTCATCAAGAGAATCTTCTTAATCTAAATTAATCAAGATAGGATCTCTAATCAGAATATAATCATCATGTTTGTTCAATTTCATATTTTTAATATTAAATTCCTCCCTTGGGATATGCATAGGTTGATCAAAGGGAATCAAGGAATCACTAGGTTTCTTAGGGAAGGAAAGGTTTTGGGAAGTATCCTAATGGGCCCTAGTTTGATGTTTATAGTGACAGTCATGAGAACAATGGTTATATTTAGTTTTTTATGATTTTAGGTCATTTAGGATAAATCAACATCGAGCCCTTTTCTTCTTTAGGAGGAAGAATGAAAGGCACTGCACTAGGTTGAGAGATAGAAACTAAAGATTTTTTATAAGACATAGGAGGTGGGACTAAAATATAAATGGTAGGCGTGGAAGGTGTAGGAAGAAGTCTAGGTCTAGGGAAAGGAGGTGAAACTATAAGAGAGGAATTTCTAAGTTCACAAATCTTCTTAAATATTATTTTTTGATAGGATAGGAAATAGTTGTCTTTACACATTTGGGCGGGTAGAGTCATGAAATGCCAAAAGAAGTCAATATCAAAGTTGTTGGAAAGTTGACTTTACTAGTATATATAACTAAGTTTAGAGTTTCCATTATGGCAACAAAGTCATATGAATTTTTGTAGTAAGTGCATGATGCAGAAGCATCTCCAGTCCTTGGCAATCATGTGTCACCAAAAAGATTTTGAAGTTTGTATGTGTTGCTCAGTTCCTTCTTTGACCGATTTGGCTTAGTAGTTGGTCGGTTTCCTTTGGTTACTGAGTGTGGTCAGTTATCTCCCGAGTGGTCAGTTGTTTCTTGGTCTTCCTTGCTTAGCGAGTAGTTTATTTTGAGTTTCTGTTGAGGCTGACTTGTGCATTTATTATGGGTCATAGATTTAATGTTGGTATCCATCATTGGGAAGTGTGTGGTCCTAGATTTGACTGTTCCTTCTATTGACTGTGGATCTGAAGGCAGACTAAATTTGGTGGACTCTTGTATAAATATAGTTGTTTGGTTATAGTTTAGGGGGTAGTTTTGATAAGAAGTAAGAAGATAGAAGATTAGATATTGTTAGAAGATCCTCAAATGTTTGAGGACTTCTGTAATTCATTGTAATATCTGGCCATAACCGGGAGGGCCTTACAGCCTGGCATGTATGAATCAATTTTAATGAATAATAATACAAGATTTGCATTCTCTCTCTTAGTGTTCTTGTTGTTTTTCTTTCGCGTGTTGTTGAGAAGACTGGATCATTAGGGTGCACCATTATTTGACCCCATTGATCCTTGCCCTTGTGTTGAGTGGTATTAGAGTGAGGTAAGATCTGGATCTAGGTTTGTAGGTTCCTTCTTTTGAATCCCTAGTAGAATTGTTGTGGGGTAGTAGATTGTGATCTAACTTGAAATTGCAGAGGGTTTTCAAGATGGTTCACGGGAGGCAAGATGCAGATCCAGGATTGGAAGACATGTTAAGACAAATTGCTGCTAGGTTAGAAGCTATTGAAATAGCCCAAAGAAGAGGCAGACATCTTGAGGATGTTAGTGATGATGAAGTTGAGGTGGAACAAGGTGACGTAGAACCTACAACTATGATGGATCAAGGTGAATAAAGATTCTTAAAGGCTTTGACAAGTCTGAAGTCTACACCACATTTTAATCCTCCTGAGTATGGTGGAAAACTAGATTCTGATGAATTGGTAGATTGGATCACTGAGATGGAAAATTATTTTGAATATGAAAATATATCTGAACATAAGAAGGTGAAAATTGCAAGCACAAAGTTGAAGACCCATGCATCCTTATGGTGGGAACATCTGTAGCTAGATAGAAAGAGGAAAGGCAAAGACAAAATCAAGGTATGGAATAAAATGGTGAATAAGTTGAAAGGAAAGTTCTTACCTTGTGATTATCAGATTAACCTAGTTAGGTGAATGCAAAGTCTAAGGCATAAAGATAGTTTGGTAAAGGAATATACTGAGGAATTCTATAGATTAGATATTAGATCTAGACATGATGAAGATGATGTGGAAAGAATTTCTAGATACCTGAATGGTTTGAGATTTTCCATCCAAGAGGAAATTAGTTTGGTCAAATTCGAGAACATTGAAGAAGCTTATCAATTTTCATTGAAAGCTGAGGAGAAATTGAATAAGAGACATGAGCAAAGACAAAGAGGAAGAGGTGGTTGATTCCCTAGAGGAAGAGGTAGATCCCATGGTGAAAATGGTAGATTTGAACCTAAAAAGACAAATCTAGATAGAGGCAAGACTGAGTGGAAAGGTGAAATTTCATCTAGAGGCAGAGGTAGTAACTACCAAGGTGGTTATAGTAGAGGAAGTTTCTGAGGAGCTTGTTACAATTGTGGAGAGGAAGGAAATAGATCTTTTGAATGTACACATGCTAGTAAGAAGGATGGTAGCAGTAGAAATGTTTTGGTGTAAGAAGAGTCACTGAATGAACCTGAGAAGGAAAATAACTTGATGGTAAGGAGAGCACTGTGGAATGAAAGAAAAAAGGAAGATCTGGTAAGGAAAATTTTGTTCAAGACTAGATGTAGAGTTTCTGATAAAGTTTTAACATAGACCAAGGTGAGAAGGATCCAACTAAGGATAGTTCAAACCTTGTAGCTTCAGAATTACATAGTGAAAATACACAACACATCAATAACACATCAATTGTTTCAAGTAATTTTCCATTAACATGCCTGACTATAAGGCCTTCTAGGTTAGGGCCAATTACAATAAAAAACAATTCTATAAGATCTATAGACCCAATACAAACTTAGCTAGCTTAGCTCTAAGGATAGTTAGAAGTTGATGGAAACCCTAAGGAAGATCTAAACTTGAGCTCGCAAGCCTCCAAGCAATCTCCTTGTCTCCAAGTGTGAAAACCACTAGCTTTCCTGTCACAAACTATCAGATGACAATCTGATTTGCAAGATCATGCAAGATCTTTTCCACAACTTTTCCAACTCTAGCTTCAATGCATCCAACTAATGTCTCTCTCTACTCCTCTCCTTAAACAACTACCCAAAAACCCCTTAAATACTAATCATCAACCACAAGTCAGCTGGATGAAACCCTTAACTCCCACAAACAAATATTAAATGCCATACAAGTCAGCTTAAAATTTTTATAAAAACATTTAATTCAACATGTCAGCCTATAACAATAGCTACCAATAATAAATGCACCAAGTCGGCCCAACAAATCACATAGAACTCCAGTTGGTAAACCAGAACTATTCAAGCAACAGTGAATTAATCAAGCATGCTAGATATCACCAAGCACCAAAGACATCTTTGAGTAACACTTTCACTGAGGGCCAGAGATTATTGAGTTCCTTAAGATATAGAGCTTCCTTCAATGACCGAGACCTTTGGTCAAGGCTGCAACTGAGTAAAACCACCCAAAATACAAATACCCATGCAGTTTCACCGAGGACAAAGGATTGCCCCTGCATCAAGTTTGGAAGGTGATCATTGATAGTGGTAGCTTAGAGAATCTTCCATCTGAGGACATGGTCACAAAATTATAGTTGAAAAGGTTGGAACATCCAAAACCCTATCAGATTTCATGGATCAAGGATGAGCATACACTCTTGGTAAGTAAACAATGTTATGTGAATTTGAAGATTGGAAAGTACTATGATAAGGTGTTGTGTGATATCATGCCTATGGATTGTTGTCATATTTTGTTGGGTATACCTTGGCAATATGATAGACATGCTATATATGATGGAAGATTGCATAAGTATACTATTTTGGCTAATGGAAAGAGACAAATCTTGTTACCTTTTCTGGAAGAACCTATTAGTAATGTTTACACATCTATGAAATTTTTCTTAATGGAGGGAAGAAATTTTGTTAAGGACTTGAAGAAGAGTGATGTATGTTTTGTTGTGATCCCTAAAAAACTGAGTAAGAAAATAGAGGATAGTGTTCCTAAGGAAATTGATAAGTTACTCACCGAGTATAGTGAAATCATTTTTGATAATGTACCTAATGGTTTTCCATTGAAGAGAAGCATTGATCATTGTATGGATCTAATCCCTAGAGCTAGTTTAACAAATAAAGCACCTCATCGATTGACACCTACTAAGAATCAGGAATTGAATTAACATATTCAAGAGTTGTTGGAGAAAGGTTTGATTAGAGAAAGTTTGAGTCCTTGTGTAGTACCTACTATATTGGCACTGAAGAAGAATGGAGAATGGTGAATGTGTACTAATTCCAGAGCAATCAATAAGATAACAATGAAGTATAGGTTTCCTATACCGAGAATGGATGATATAATGGATAGTTTGATTGGAGCAAAGTATTTCACCAAAATTGATTTGAAAAGTGGGTATCATCAGATCAGAATCAGAGAAGGTGATGAATTGAAGACTGCTTTTAAGACAAAAGAAGGTTTGTATGAGTGGTTGGTTATGCCTTTTGGTTTAACTAATGCACTGAGTACTTTTATGAGGCTGATGAATGAAGTTTTGAAGAAATTCTTGTGTAAGTTTGTGATTGTATATCTTGATGATATTTTGATATTTAGTAAGAACATAGAAGAACATTTGTTGCATGTTAGATAAGTTTTGCAGAGATTGAAAGAAGAAAAGTTCTTGATAAATCTAAAAAAGTGTTCATTCATGAAAGAGGAAATTGTGTATTTGGGATTTGTGATCTCAGCTGATGGTTTGAAAATGGATATTGAAAAGGGTGAAGCTATTTTGAATTGGCCTACACCTATGAATGCTAGTGAGGTAAGATCATTTCATGGTTTGGCAAGTTTTTATTGAAAGTTCATAAGGAATTTCAGTTCAATTTGTAATGCTATGACTGAGACTATGAGAGGAAACAAAAGAGAATTCAAGTGGACACATGGAGTTGATAAAAGTTTTGAGACTCTGAAATAGAAATTTGTTGAGTTACCTATTTTGGCATTGCCTGATTTCAATAAGGTATTTCAACTGGAATGTGATGCAAGCGGAAGTGCAATTAGAGCTGTGTTGAGTCAAGAAGGTAAACCTGTTGCTTTCTTTAGTGAAAAGTTGAATGATGCTAGAAGGCAATATTCCATGTATGATCAAGAATTCTATGCTATTGTTCAAGAACTAAAGAAATTGAGACATTA